>OX459108.1:14486262-14571262 GCA_949775045.1 Metridium senile
GTCCATAGCAGGTCGCCATATTTCGATTAGATCTATAGGAGTATCACTCAAACGCATGAACCCGTGGCCAACAAATTCATTTCAACAAAGAAATCACCAAAACAATGAATGCTATAAGAAATGACCTTTCTGAAAGGCAACACTTGTAAATAATATTGAAGTTGATCGACAAGGGCAAGAAATCCAAAAAAAAAAATTTGAATAAAACAGGTTCATCAACAGCAATATTTCTACAAATAAATGAAATAAAAAGACTTATCTATTGAGTAAGTTTGTATTACTTTATATACTACTAGTGTCCAATACTTTGATTGCTCATTTTTGGCAATTTTGCATGGGCTATCGTCCATCAGCAACCGTTAATTTTGGTCAATTTTGAGCATTTTGCATGGGCTATCGTCCATCAAAAATCGTCATTTTTGCTCATTTTGCAGGGGCTATAGTCCATCACAAATCGTCATTTTTGCTCATTTTTGGTCATTTTGCATAGGCAATAGTCCATCAAAAGTCGTCATTTTTGCTCATTTTTGGTTAATTTTGGTCAATTTTGAGCATTTTGCATGGGCTATCGTCCATCAAAAATCGTCATTTTTTGTCATTTTGCAGGGGCTATAGTCCATCAAAAATCGTCATTTTTGCTCATTTTTGCTCATTTTCCATGGGCTATCGTCCATCAAAAATCGTCATTTTTGTCATTTTGCAGGGGCTATAGTCCATCAAAAATCGTCATTTTTGCTAATTTTTGGTCATTTTGCATGGGCTATAGTCCATCAAAAATCGTCATTTTTGGTCATTTTGGATGGGCTATAGTCCATCAAAAATCGTCATTTTTGCTCATTTTTGCTCATTTTCCATGGGCTATAGTCCATCAAAAATCGTCATTTTTGGTCATTTTGCATGGGCAATAGTCCATCAAAAGTCGTCATTTTTGCTCATTTTTGCTCATTTTGCATGGGCTATCATAAACAATCGTCATTTTTTGTCATTTTGCAGGGGCTATAGTCCATCAAAAATCGTCATTTTGCTCATTTTTGGTCATTTTGTATGGGCTATATTCCATCAAAAATCGTCATTTTTTGTCATTTTGTATGGGCTATAGTCCTTCAAAAATCGTCATTTTTGGCCATTTTGCATGGGCTATAGTCCACCAAAAATCGTCATTTTGCTCATTTTTGGTCATTTTGGATGGGCTATAGTCGATCAAAAATCGTCATTTTTTGTCATTTTGTATGGGCTATAGTCCATCAAAAATCGATAATTTTGGTCATTTTTGAGCATTTTGCAAGGGCTATTGTCTATAGTATTGTCATTTTTGCTCACTTTAGGCCATTTTGCATGGGCTATCGTCCATCAAAAATCGTCATTTTTTGTCATTTTGCAGGGGCTATAGTCCATCAAAAATCGTCATTTTTGCTCATTTTTGCTCATTTTCCATGGGCTATAGTCCATCAAAAATCGTCATTTTTGGTCATTTTGCATGGGCAATAGTTCATCAAAAGTCGTCATTTTTGCTCATTTTTGGTTATTTTGGATGGGCTATAGTCGATCAAAAATCGTCATTTTTGCTCATTTTTTGTCATTTTGTATGGGCTATATATAGTCCATCAAAAATCGTCATTTTTGGTCATTTTGCATGGGCAATAGTTCATCAAAAATCGTCATTTTTTGTCATTTTGTATGGGCTATAGTCCATCAAAAATCGTCATTTTTTGTCATTTTGTATGGGCTATAGTCCATCAAAAATCGATAATTTTGGTCATTTTTGAGCATTTTGCAAGGGCTATTGTCTATAGTATTGTCATTTTTGCTCACTTTAGGCCATTTTGCATGGGCTATCGTCCATCAAAAATCGTCATTTTTTGTCATTTTGCAGGGGCTATAGTCCATCAAAAATCGTCATTTTTGCTCATTTTTGGTCATTTTGCATGGGCTATCGTCCATCAAAAATCGTCATTTTTTGTCATTTTGCAGGGGCTATAGTCCATCATTCAGTGGCGGATCCAGGATTTTCAAAAGGGGGGGGGGGGATTTTGGAAAAGGGGGGGGGGGGATTTTGGTTTCGGATATATAAAAATCCCAATAATGCTGGAGCTATCCCGGACGTAAGATATAACTGCTTAGAAAAAGAGGGGGGGAAGTCACCCAATTCCCCTTCCCTGGATCCGCCCCTGGTTTTATTACGTGATTTGAATAGAAATACTGTTGTGTATGTGTTTCGTTGCTAAGCGCTTTTCCTTTCGACATAAACTTTCGTAACTCGCAAATAAACTCGGCGAAAACTTACATTTGTCAAACTTATTAAAAAATTCATGAATAATTAATGAGACATTTTCAAAAGAAATCATGACCATGACGAGTGTTGTAAATCTGATACAACACTAGTGTTGTATATCCTGATTTGCATAAGTTTTAACTGGTAATTTTACGGCAAAATTTATTTTAACCTTGAAAATTTTGGTTAAATATGAAAGAGCTAACCTAGACATTTTTTAAGTAGTTTACAACATTCGCGTCCGTGTTGTATCGGCGATACAATCGCGCGCCTTCGGCTTGCGATTGTATCTGCCGATACAACACGGCCGCTCATGTTGTAAACACTACTTATAACACTAATACGTTAGTTAAAGGTTTATTATCATTGTTGGAGTGTGTAGGTTAAATCATACACAGAATAACATGTGTTTTATTACGTGATTTGAATCGAAATACTGTTGTGTTTGTGTTTCGGCCCGGCCGGGTTCTTAATTAAAGCGCTTTCAAAACTGATCGCTTCAAGGCAATAAACTGGGCGAAAACTTACATTTGTCAAACGTATTATAACACTAATACATTAGTTAAAGGTTTATTATCATTATTGGAGTGTTTAGGTTTAATCATACACAGAATAACATGTTTTTTTTTACGTGATTTCAATCGAAATACTGTTGTGTATGTGTTTCGTTGCTAAGCGCTTTTCCTTTCGACATAAACTTTCGTAACTCGCAAATAAATTCGGCGAAAACTGACATTTGTCAAACTTATGATCACACTAATACATCAGTTAATGGTTTATTACCATTATTGGAGTGTGTTTGATTTAAGCAAACACCGAATTACCGTAATAAATCAGTTTATTTCGTATATTTGTGTGCATAAGTGACATTGACCATACTGCGCGTGCGTGGCATTTTGGCGATGAAGATGACCAAGAAAAATAAAGGCGAAACGTATACTCGGATTCCACAGGAATCCCGAGTAATAAACAACACATACACACACAAAATTTACAATTAAGGAATGTCACAATACATGTGACACACGAGAAGACAAATAATTACTAACCTATTTACAATACATACAATAGCTACTTTTTCACAATAATTTTTGAATATTATACATATGAGTTGTCTAACAGATTTTGTTTAATTTAAATACATATAAAACTTGTTAACGAAAAAAGAAAAAAAAACCTACTAACTAGTAAATAGGTATTGAAATAACAAACAAAAAAACACACACACACAAATAAAAAAAAATTACAAACAAAATTGTTTTTATGATTATTCATCTCACGACCGCATTTTAAATCAATAAAATCTGGTCACGTGACTAACCAAATACTACAAAATCATTTCATCATGTTCGTCTTTGCTTCATTACAGTCAATATTATGTTTTGCGTTCTTTGGTACTGAACCAGGTCTTAACACCCTATGTTTGTTTCTTCAAAAACTATTCTATTTACAACCATAGAGTTCCATTCTTAGAAAAATGAAAGTTTGCCAGGTCTTGGGGTAAACCCTGATATATCTGGCTCTTATAGGAGGAGAAATAGCATTCTTTACCACCGTTTGATAGTCAGTGTTACCTACAAATATCTTCCCTCCCTCGTAGTCAGTAAATGCTGTTCCATCCATGCTGTGTTGTAGAGAGTACGTCTTTACCCAGTAGTAACCGTAATATTGTCCTTGAGTGGCAATTGCTGTTACAGTCGTTACGCTGCTCAAATCCACTTGTATCCACTGTCCAAGTAAGTTTGAATATAGTACCCATCCATCTGCAGCCAGATTAAGCCTCGCTTTATAAGGATAATAGTTTGAATATACAGTAGAAGCGGTGATCTTATAATCAGAAATAGCTTTATTCTCCATGCCCAAAGGAGATACAACAATGCACGGCGAGGCTATTGTCGTGGGCTGTGGCGTCGTCGTCGTTACTAAGGAAAAAATAAGAAACTATTGGCGCTGGTTTTGTTTATCGTTGCTTGTTTCATACCAAGCCACGAACTGCACTATGGACGATATTAAATCAAGCAGCGAAAGGTCAAAACAATATGGAATGTTCAAGACACTGTCTGCAGGGTTTTCCAGCATATTCTATTATGTGCTGATAATAATTTCAAGCTTGGTAAGCAGCATGCAGCATACATGATGCAACATGCTCGTAGATAAAAAATTAAGTTTCAAATCTTTATCACTGTATTCTATGGGGATTTCAAAGTCCTTTTGACTGAAATTGAAAACGTCTCTCCTGCGCCACGGTAGTTTCACTTGGCAATTTCACATGGATTTTAGACCCCCATAGAACAGATAGAATACAGCGAATCCGATTTGAAACATTACCTCTAAACAAAACCCTTTTGTTTACGTACCTCGTTTAACACTGACTTTGGTGGACGATTGTATGCGTACTCCAGCAATCGACGCAATGCAGATATAGACACCAGCATCTTCCAATCGAACACCGTTGACTGTTAACATTCCATCTCGAATGTTTGATCGTGCGCGTGGTGGAAGACTACCACCCTTTTTTATCCACCTTATCGTTGGCTTTGGGCTTCCTGTGGCAGTGCATTTCATAGAGAAAGAAAGCCCTTCTTTCGTTTTCACAGCTTTTGGTGGCTTGTCTACAAACACAGGGTTTACTACAAATAATTGTAGTCTCTTTACTGTCGAACCCAGAACATTGTTAGCTTTACAAAAGTACGTATCAGAGTCTGAAAGTTTCAGTTTAGCAACAGAAAGGTCGCCGTTTTGTATCGATGAACGGCCATGAGGTAATGGACTCGAAGCTCTTGACCACGTGACTTTAGGAGGTGGTGAGCCGATTACGTGACATCGTGGGAATGTAATGTTTTTATCTGCTTGAACAAAGATTGGTTTGTTGGCTAAGGACACTTGGGGCGCATCTGGAGAGAAAAAAATTCATAGTAATTTTGGTATTAATGTTTTTTTTTTCATGTGGGTAAAAAAGTTAAAAGGTACAATCATCGGGACATTATAACATTTTTATAACCAGGGGGAGGGGGTGGTCCGACGAAGCATAATATTGCAACCCCCCAAAAATACTATAATAAAAGACTATATATTTTAGAAGAAATATACCTCAAAAATGATTTGTTGAATGTATTTAGTATGTTCATCTAGTACGAAACTCATGCCTTGCTGAAAAAAAATTCAAATGAATATATAATTTTCTGATACACGGATCGAAACAAAAATTGAACTCGGATCCCCCTCCCTCCCCCCTTCCCTCCCCCCTTAAAAGGTTTTTTTAAGTCCTAAAAAATACTTGGCAGGCCTCTTGACCAAAAAAAATACCCAGAACAAAAATTGTCAACCCCCAAAAATACGTCGGACCACCCCGTCATTTTACCCCCAGAGTACATCGCCTGGGGGAACATAATAGAGGTTCCACGTGCATAACAGGCTTGTCAGACAAGAACAATATTTATTCAAATTGGTCGCCATTTTTCGACATGGAAATAACACAAGAAAGATTAACTATGTGTATTAAGGTATTCCATACTTACAATTCACAGTCAGTCGTACGGTTTGCTGTTCAGAGCCAAGAATGTTGCTCGCTCGACATTGGTACATTCCAGAATGGTTTGATGTAACGTTCGAAATCACAAGTTTATTTTCAGATGAAAGAGGACTGGAACTAGCTGAGGAACCACGCACTTTTGTCCATGTGAACTTTGGTTTAGGATTACCGCTGGACGAGCAATGGAAGACTGCTGTCTCAGTTTTATTAAGGACCAATGACAAGGGAGATATGACCACATCTGGAGACGATACTGATTGACCTGGATCCCCCTTCAATCCCGGCATACCTTGTGGTCCTTGATCTCCTTTGTCTCCTTTCAAACCACGTGGACCCATAATTCCCATCTTTCCCATATCTCCTTTCGGCCCTTTCTTTCCTCTTGGCCCGCTGCCACCTCGCCTTCCTGGTGGTCCGGGAGGTCCTTGTGCGCACTTTGTATTTTTACTTGAGCAGAAGCTTTGGACAAGCTTTTGGATTTGTTCCAATTCGCTTGAAGAGAATACGTTACGACGGGTTCTAGTTGACCTAGCTGAAGGAATAAATATCACAATAAAAAAATCAATACTTTAGTAGAACTATTTATATGTTAATCAATAAATAAATCAATAACTTGTGTTGTAATATTTCATCGTCAAATTAAAACTGGGACCTAAGCCCGCTAAGTCAAAAACAAGAAATGATGTCATTAACTAATTACATGGACTTCCCAAGGAAGACCATGTCTTTAAATGCTGCGTGGTCAATCTTAGGTCTCAAATGTGCCATTTTGGGCTACCTGTGGTCCTATTGTGTTTCAGCCAATGAGAACCGATCAAAACTTTCAACTTGATGTTTCCATGTCGATGTCAAACTCAACCAATCCGAGTGCTTTCTTTTTTGAAATCTATTGTCATATTGTCAAATGTGTCGTGTGTAGCTAGGCCTATCTATTCACACACGGAGAAATAGAGGGGAAGTCTCCTTAAGTTGCTTGCGTTCAACGATAATATGGACGAAATCAAGCATAGAACGCTGCTCTCACATACAAATGGACACGCCATTCGTGGTAGGCCCACACTAAGAGATGTTCAGCGAAATTTTCGGAACGGGCCGGTCCACGAATCTGTTAGCATTGATAGGATTGAAAGCATTGATAGCAAAGTTCTTACCAGTCTTATCAGTTCTCACGAGAAAGAAAACGAACCAAATATGATTCTTAACTACAATACAACTTACAAAACTATAACCACTGACATGAAAACTGACTGTATGAATGCTGAGTTTTTGTGGATTACTCTATCTATAAGATAGGTAACCACTATTGTTAGCGGATACAGAAACGCGCCCTCACTATCATCTGTGATCCTGATCTATCTTACAGCGAAAAACTGTCTACCTCCTGTTTACAGTCTCTAGACAGTCGCCAGGCATCGTGTGTGAAACTCTTTGCCCATTGTTAACGATCCAAACCAGCTTTCAATGTTAACTGTAAATATTTTTTAAGAAACAAACGTCCTTTCATAGAGGCTAGATACAAAACTGATCGTTTTAGAAAGTTATTTATTCAAGCATCAATCCGTAATTTGTAATAAATAATTTTTATTTGATTAGATTAGATTATCAATTTCATACTATTGTCATACCAATGTAATTCAGTTTTAACTGCAATATTGGTGTTTATTAAACTATTATTATTATTATTACTAAGCTAGCACAATCGGTTAACGCGATAAACTACAGTATAAGGGTCAAGAGTTCGAATCCAACTGACATCACTATTTTTTTTTTTCCTTTCTCACTTTTTTCTCTTTTTTTTCCTTTTGATAGTTTTTGATATTGATTTATTGGTTTCCAAGAGAGAATTTTTTTTTTTTAAATGATTTATTACTTGAAATCAAACGGCTATATATCAGTGTCAGTCGCGAGACCCGCGTAGCCATAAAACAAAGCGATGTATATCTCCAATATATTCTAATAAAGGACTTGCTTAAAATAGCTACTAAATAAATGAAATGCACACCAGCTGGAAAGTTGTCATACTTCGATCTTTCAGTAGAGTGTGGAAGTTCGTCCTCGCTACTTGGTCCTCGCTTCAGTTTGAATCAAATGACCTCAAGATGCGAAATAATTATTTTCCAAACCCCTGCACAATAAAAAACATCTAAACATACTCCACAACTTCCTACGACTGACTTTTCTAACCTTTGAAGGGATTGACACTCATTCTTTGTAAATATTTATCGACTGGAACATAGTCTCCAGCTATTAAATATCAAGATTAGTCTGTTTGCCATTGGCGCCGGAAGTCCATGTAAGTGGTCTTTGAGCTGAGCGTCTAGTTAATATTTCTTGATACCGGTGACTTAAATGATTATAGGTAAATTAGTCAAATACTAGAGAAAAGATTTGTGATTTGTGTTTTGTACCATGGGCCTTGTTGAATACAAAGAATAGATTACAGGAAATCAAGGTATAAACTGTGCAATTAATTCACAGCATAAATCTTTAAAACCTCAAATAGAGCTCTCGTCGATCAAACTCAGCTTTTTTAGCGTGTAAGATATTGTTTGAAATTGCTGTACGGTCCATAGAATTTTAAACTGTTTCAATTGTTTGATAATTAATGTACACATTCCTTAAATTATAACGGCTGAAGTCTATTCGTAAAGAATATATATTACACGCTAACGAGGCCGAGAACTATGAAAAGGACTATTGATACTTGCCGGTAGACCGAATCGAAATATGGCGACATTCTATTGTTCCTGCCTAACAAACCTCGCGTTGAAACACAATAGTTTTCACGCGTATGAGAGGCTGGCCTGTCATAAACAACAGTTATTCAAGTTGTTCGCCATTTTTCGATTCGAAGTATAGCTTTTTACCTTGTCCATATTCAATGTTTCCTGTGTGTTCACCTTTCTGTTCGTGTGGTTTATAGCTTGTCTCAATACTTTCCATTCTTGTACGATAGTCCTTTAGTACCAACTCCACGCGAACAAACTGGCCAACACAGACAAACACAATCACAGCATGGAAAACGAAAGACCACAAAGATACTCCACGCACAGCTTTTTTATCGGTCATTATGACTCTCAATGAGCCAGGTTGAAATGAACGAACAGCAATGTTTACTGTAGAGAGAATAGTGTTTGTATGGATGTGTTTAGATTGTAGCTGTTGTAATTATATTCGATGATGTGTATGAGCTTGAATGTGACTCTCAATGCATGGGTTTTCCGCTTTGTGGTAGATATGCTGTCATTTGATGCAGGAAGAATGTTGGGCTTACTATAATCAACGAAACGAAACGAAACGAAACCGTTTCGTTTCGTTAACCTATATTCAACGAAACGAAACGAAACGAGATCATAATTAAAGAATAAAGAATAAATAAGGAATAAAAGCTTTGTAAGACGCTATCAATTGAACGTACGATTTCGCTGCATCGCAGAATCACACACTGCTGCTATCTATACATTACTGCTCCAGCAACACTGAAGTACAATGGGACGCAAATGACATGATATACGATATAAATCAGACAATAAATATACAACAGCAATTTACCGGCGACTCAGATTTCGCCAAATCAGTCGTATCTCGAAGGTTTAATCCACGAATAAAACTCGTCTGTCTCTTTTTAGACTTATTGATATTTATGGATATAACTAGGAAAATTTTAAGTCGTTTAAAGTATGTGAAATACCCATTGAAAATGACGACAAAGACGTTGGCGCCATTATTTGACCTAGTCCGTGACCTCCTCTTGGGGGTAGGGAAGGGATATCTTGGATAATAAAAATTGAATATTCCTAAATCAATTTATGATTTTTTTTTTGCTGATGATCAATTAAAGAAATATTGATAATAACGAATATCGTAACAAAACACAAAGGCCATTGATTGTAGTGACTTTTCTTCGCGTAACGCAAGCTTTAATAAGACGAACAACTCTGGGGGGAGGGGGTTGGGAATACATATATATAATACATATAACATTTGTTTTTTAATACTGAGATTTTGAAAATGACCCCTAAAAGGTACGCTCAGATACACATAAAGCAGAGTAAAAACGAACCTTAGAACTGATTTTTGAGCCAAATCTCTAAATGGACCCTAAAAGGTACGCACTGGAAATATTTTAACCCTAAAAGGTACGCCGATCACCCCTACCGATCACCCCCCCCCCCCCCCCCCCCCGGGCAATAAACACTTCAAGACCGCAAAGGTAGCCTACGTCACTTCGGGACAGAGAAAAAGTCTGGATGTGACGTAGGCAACTGCAAAAAATTCCATGAATCTTATTGCAATTCATTTATTAGTTTGTTGTTGTTGTTGTTGTTTTCAATAAGGTCAATGACATGATCATTCAATTTCCACTTCAAAAGCTTGCACAAGCGCATGCCAGCAAAAGTCAATTTTAATAAATTGGTGACAAGGTAAATAAGACCATCTTCGTCTTCAGAGCCAGCACTATTGTTATCCAGCGGGAAAGCAATGACAACAGCGCATGCTCTGTGTGCAGCAGCGACTATCTCAATTTCGTTCCTATAGTCGTTATCTCTTACTGCGCGTGCTCGAGGAGGTATCTTGATATTTCGTAGAGCATGCGTAAGAAGTATCGATTATGAGAACGAGATTGTGGTTAAAATTCCATAACCCTTTGCATTGTTGAACAAAAACAAGCTGCTTAACCAAAATAATTATAAACATTTGATGGAGTATTGATAATTTTATAATTAAATTTCCTACCTAAAACATTGTCGATCCATCAAGTCATGCAATCAAAAGTGGCAAAACAGCAATTGTCAATCCAAAAATTAACTAAGACGAGTTGGATTTGCAATGGATTTGTGGAATCAAATCCCAGTTTCTTTAAGATCTTCGTCAACATTTTATTTGAAAAAGGAATTTCGGCAATGTTTGTTTAATTATTTATTATACATGGCTACAATGTTGATATCACAAAATCATTTGAGAAGAAGTGTGTTAATAGTAATGATATTAATAGTTATAATTTGCTCTTTTTTATATTCATCAATTTATTTAGTGTAAATAATTTCTATTATCCGTATCTAATAGTGTATAGAAATGAAATAAAGTGTTAATAGTAATAATATTAATAGTTATAATTTGTTCTTTTTTATATTCATCAATTTATTTAGTGTAAATAATTTCTACTATCCGTATCTAATAGTGTATAGAAATGAAATAAAGTGTTAATAGTAATGATATTAATAGTTATAATTTGCTCTTCTTTATATTCAACAATTTATTTAGTGTATACTAAATAATTTCTATTATCCGTATCTAATATTGTATAGAAATGAAATAAAGTGTTAATAGTAATAATATTAATAGTTATAATTTGTTCTTCTTTATATTTATCAATTTATTTAGTGTAGATAATTTCTATTATCCGTATCTAATAGTGTACTAGAAATGAAATAAAGTGTTAATAGTAATAATATTAATAGTTATAATTTGTCCTTCTTTATATTTATCAATTTATTTAGTGTAGATAATTTCTATTATCCGTATCTAATAGTGTACTAGAAATGAAATAAAGTGTTAATAGTAATAATATTAATAGTTATAATTTGTCCTTCTTTATATTTATCAATTTATTTAGTGTAAATAATTTCTATTATCCGTATCTAATAGTGTATAGAAATGAAATAAAGTGTTAATAGTAATAATATTAATAGTTGTAATTTGTCCTTCTTTATATTTATCAATTTATTTAGTGTAGATAATTTCTATTATCCGTATCTAATAGTGTATAGAAATGAAATAAAGTGTTAATAGTAATAATATTAATAGTTATAATTTGTCCTTTATATTTATCAATTTATTTAGTGTAGATAATTTCTATTATCCGTATCTAATAGTGTATAGAAATGAAATAAAGTGTTAATAGTAATAATATTAATAGTTATAATTTGTCCTTCTTTATATTTATTAATTTATTTACTGTAGATAATTTCTATATGTGTATCTAATAGTGTACAGAAATAAACTGTTAACAGTAATAATATTAATAAATAAAATTTGTTCTTCTTTATATTGATACAAATATTTGTTGCACAAACGACTCAATAATGAGTATACGTGAAGGAACACAATGTAATATCCTCCAAAAACTGTCGATAAACTCCATTGAAATCAACTAACTAAAACGGAATCCAACTATAAACTAACTAAAAATTCAGAAGAACAAAAGTACAAAATACCTAATAAATTATAATGACAAAAATGTGTCTAGGGAATAGAACTAAATAGAGCGTACAGGAGACCAAAACAAAACAAAAACAGAACTATAAACTTAACAGCAACATATTAAAACCCACGTAAATCAGTTCAGTTCGTTATTCACAAATCAGCCTCTTTTTAGAAATGCAGCCAGGCCTTTGAATAAAAACGAGGATCGGATAATACTGAGAAACTAAAGTAAAATCGTAGTTATAATAGATTAAAGTAGTTTGCATGATAACGAGATTAAAAGTATACGGAGGCCATTTTGAAACAAAAATAACAAAAGATATGAGTTGTAATCACGTGATATTATTGTCCACGTGATATTGCTGGATAAGCCATGTGGGATGTGCATACTTGAATTGTTTACTTACAAACACTGATACAGTTCGTACATTTTGTTATCCAATGGTTTCCTTACAAACACAGTCTGCTAGTTATCATACATTCTTACTCCAATTGCTCCCTTACAAACACTGAGGCAGTTCACACTAGAGCTCAGTAAGTTATGAAATAATTAAAGCTACTTTTAGACAAAATTGTTTTCATGAGTTGTAATCTCACGACCGCATTTTAAATCAATAAAATCTGGTAACGTGACTAACCCAATACTACAAAATAATTTCATCATTTTCGTCTTTGCTTCTTTACAGTCAATATATTGTGTTTTATGTTTTTTGATCCTGAACCAGCTGGTTTTATCATAATTTTGTTGTTGCTTCAATTGAGAACTTTCCTATTTACAACCATAGAGTTCCATTCTTAGTACAATGTAACTTGCCCATGTCTTGGGGTAAACTCTGATATATCTGGCTCTTATAGGAGGAGTAATAGCATTCTTTACCACCGTTTGTTGGTCAGTGTTACCAACAAATATCTTTCCTCCCTCGTAGTCAGTAAGTGTTGTTCCATCCATGCTGTATTGCAGAGAGTATGTCTTAACACAGCTGGCATAGCCGTATCCTCCTCCTTGAGTGGCAATTGCTGTTACAGTCGATACGCTGCTCAAATCCACTTGTATCCACTGTCCCAGTGTACTTGGATTTGGTTCCCATCCAAATATACTGACGTCCAGATTAAGCCTTGCTGTGTAAGGATGATACGGTAAATATGCCGTAGAAGCGGTGATCTTATCATCAGAGATAGCTTTACTCTCCATGCCTAAAGCAGATTCAACAAGGCACGACGGGGCTATTGTAGTGGAAACAATAAGAGGTAATAATAAAACTATTAACGAGATTGCTTCATTAGGTATAAAACCTATGGCCATGAGATTTAGATTGGACGTTTTTAAAGAACAAATATACCAGCAAAATTTGAATCGCCATAACCCATTATCTCACAGAAGTTATTTAATAGATAATCACTTCGGCATGCAGCATTCGTGGGTATATTGCAGGCAGCTGAGGACGTAGCCCGAAGCTGCCTGCAATATACCCACGAATGCTGCGTGCCGAAGTGATTATCTGGTATAATTACTATTCACTACCCTGCACCATTATTCTCTCTCTTGCACAGTAAGCGGCGGTTTCTTGTGTTTTTGAATATAATAACAATAGGCTTACCACACTTTAATTAGTTATCAGCCAATGAAAATGTATTTACCATTCAGTAGCCTGCCCCATTATTGTTCTCTTTGTTGCATAATAATCGGCGGTTTCTTGTCTCTTTGAATATAATAACAATAGGCTTACCAAACTCCAATTAGTAATCATTTCATTCAATTGATGACATTAAGACTTGTTTTTGTTGCAAATTTTGCAACGGTTAATTTGCAACGGTTGCCTCGGTAGTATAATGGCTTTTAAAAGGCGCGGATACAGCAAAGCAGAAGATCTCGGTTCGTATCCTGGCATTAGTACTCAAAGACTTTTTTCGCCAAAAAATCGCTTTCTAGTAAATTAATTCTAAGTCTGATCTTTACTAGCCTGCGTACAGCCGGTTTAATTACCCGTAATAACCGTCTGCGAAAGTTCGCCAGATATCGTGTTCTCTGTGACCCGATATAAGAAGCGATTTCTGATTGGCTCTCGCTAGGGTCAATTCTTACGCGAACTCTGATTGGTCAACGGCACGGCATAATCTCTTCCGGTTGAGATGTTTTCGTTGCTACATGCACGTGAGTTTGACCATGTTGACAGCTAGAGTAAAGAAATGGTCTAAATATATTACTATGAGTGTATTTACCTGCGATTTGTGCCGCAGCACACAACATAAACCAGAAGAGAGGTTCCTCATTGAAGGAAAGTGTGAAATTAAGATTCTTTCAGAGCTCCAAATTCTTTCTCGAACGCCGAATAATGACTATATTTGCCGTCGATGTTTCGTACTTTTGAAGAGACGAAGGCATTCGCTTCAAGATGTAACCTCCACCGAAAGTGCTTTTAACATCACAGCGTCCTTTGAAGAACATTGTGAAAGTGCTGATTGTAATATATTTAGACCATGTCTTTACTCTCGCTGTCAACATGGTCAAACTCACGTGCATGTAGCAACGAAAACATCGCAACCGGAAGAGATTATGCCGTGCCGTTGACCAATCAGAGTTCGCGTAAGAATTGATCTTAGCGAGAGCCAATCAGAAATCGCTTCTTATATCGGGTCACAGAGAACACGATATCTGGCGAACTTTCGCAGACGGTTATTACGGGTAATTAAACCGGCTGCACGCAGGCTAATCTTTACTAGAATGGAAATTATTAGTTAGACACACTAAATAGAGCATACTGCAATATTTCTAATAATGCAGAGTGCGAACTGCAATATTTCTAATAATGCTGAGTGGGAACTGCAACATAACTAGATAGTTTGTTTTCAGATGCGGGTACCCTGCAATCAGTGATTTAGTGCAGAGAGAGAACAATGGGGTAGGGTGGTGAATACTAATTATGTTTCAAATCTTCTTCACTGTATTCTATATGGATTTTAATATCCTTTTGACTGAAATTGAAGATGTCTCTCCTGCGCCTCGGTAGTTTCACTTGGCAATTTCACTTGGATTTTAAACCCCCATAGAACAGATAGAATACATCGAATTGGGTTTGAAACACTACCTCTAAACAAAACCCTTTTGTTAACGTACCTCGTTTAACACTCACTTTGGTGGACGACTGTATGCGTACTCCAGCAATCGACGCAATGCAGATATAGATACCAGCATCTTCTACTCGAACACTGTTGACTGTTAACAATCCTTCTCGAATGTTTGATCGTGCGTGTGGTGGTAGACTACCACCCTTTTTTATCCACGTTATTGTTGGCTTTGGGCTCCCTGTAGCAGTACATTTCATAGAGTAAGAAAATCCTACTGTCATTCCGAAAGTTTTTGGCGGCTTGACTACAAACACAGGGTTTACTACAACTAATTGTAGTCTCTTTACAGAAGAACCCAGAATGTTTTCAGCCTTGCAGTAGTAAATATCGGAGTCTGATTGTTTCAGTTTAGCAACAAAAAGGTCCCCGTTTTGGAACGATGTACGGCCGTAAGGTAATGGGCTCGAAGCTCTTGACCACGTGACTTTAGGAAAAGGTGAGCCGATCACGTGACATCGTGGGAATGTAATTTTTTTGCCTGCTTGAACAAAGATTGGTTTGTTGGCTAAGGACACTTGGGGCGCATCTGGAGGAAAAAAAAACAGTTATTAGTTAATTATGTTGAATTGGAGAATATTGAATTAAGTAGCAAGGGGCCATTTTGCATGACCATGCGCGAAATGCTGTACTGTGGCATCGCAATGCAGGCTCACCACAGGCTACCCACTCATTCACTTGTAACAAAATGTCGCTGATCTATCGCGTTTTGTTATATTTATCTATCTTTCTTATCATTTCTAGAGTACAAACACTAAAAGTGTGCAATACTTTGTACTATTTACCACTAAATAGTGTTGATTAAACAATAGAGAACAAAAGAATTGGCATAATTTAGCAGTATTTAGTGGTATTTATGTTGCACACTTTTAGTGTTTGTACTCTATCGCTATTTGTGAGTGTAGCAAAAACACAGTCTACGTAATTCAATAGAAATAACAAAAGACTTAATTTAAACAAAGAATGAAGCTAACAAAGAATACAATAGGTTTCCGGTAAACACAGAAGGAGCCAACTGAAATTCTAGGCAAAGCAGCACTTTTTATGGTAGAAAATTGAAAATTTCGCTACCTTACCCAATTTTTCCAACAAATCAAACATGATAGATCGAAAGCACAGAAACAAAGGACATAAAATCAAATGGAATTTGTGTGGTATTCTCTCACACAAGTTAGCCATGTAATCAAGAATAATAATAACCATATTCGCATAATCATACTGTGTTTGATGATTCATAAAAAGTCAATAAATTGTTCGATTGCTGGGATATCGAGGATCTCCTTTCATGAATGGTACATAAACTAAATGTGTCTTATTTCAGGCTCGAGTATTTCAAAGTTCAAGAGTTTTGACCAATTAATAATGATCATGTAAACAATGTTTACATCTTTGATTGGCAAAAAAATCCAACTTCCCCAATTGTCCAATTAAAGATCCACCATAAAACATTACCAATGCATATGGATATCATCATTTCTGCTTAAAACACATTGGTATTTTCACTACATTTAATAACATTTCAAGATGGAAAATGCCGAACAGCCCGAATTTATCAATTATGACATGAAAGCAATGTGAAAATTTTCGCCACCCATTGCAGTCGATTTTATCACAAAATGTTGTGATACAATACAAATAGCATCCCACTCATCGTGTTAAAAGACCTGGCATCAGATAGTCTTATTTCCTGAGTTACACCGACGGCAAAGTATGGCCTTAACCACGTTACAGTCGCCATTTTCTCTTCTCCGCGAGTCAGCTTGAATGAGTCTTTTAACATTTTTTCTCGAAACTATACTCTAATGATTTCGCTTGAATCGCATATAGGACACATATTCGATATCAGCCCTTATAATTGAGTCTGATCAATTCAGTGCAAAAGAAGAAAAAACGGATTTCTTGAACATATATTTATGTGAGCACCTCTACTGAGAGAACGTGATACGAGCAAGTGCTATGACCAGGGCAACTGAAACGTGACGCGCATGCGCTGTGAAATGGCCCCTTGTTGAATTAAGTGGGTCAAAAAGTTAAAAGCTGGGTTTCACAAACTTTTGTTGTCATGGCACAACTCGAAAGCGCGTAGAGAATTTTACTATACAGCCTGCAAAAATGTACACGTCAACAAACAGTTATCATGTACACTAACTATATCGAGGCTGAGCTCGAGTGACAAGAAGCGTGAAATAGTCTATCCATGAAAAAGACTGTGGAATAGAGCTTTTTTTTTTTAAAAAAAACCCACTATATCCATGAAATCAAATCAAATTGATACTGTGGAATAGAGCGCAAACATTATATCTTTGAAATAGTATAAAATTGCTACTGTGGAATACATCTTATTTAGTGACGTCTATTAGTCACTATCAAAGACATGAACGAACATGCTTTTATAACTTCTAAATTGGATTTCTGTAACAGCTTGCTGAGTGGGACTGCCTGACACCGAAATCTCCAAACTCCAACGTGTCCAAAACACCGCTGCAAGACTTGTCACCGGAATAAAGAAGAATGACCCAATCACACCTATACTACAACAACTCCACTGGCTTCCTATTAAATCTAGAATAGACTTTAAGATTTTAACGACTGTTTACAAAGCACTCCATAATCTGACTCCTGAATATATAACTGAACTTTTGACCCTGTATAAACCGTCACGCTGTCTTCGCTCTGCAAACAAGAACTTATTGGTAGTACCAAAAACTTACACTCAGACGTTTGGCAATAGATTATTTGAAGCAGCTGCCCCTCGCTTATGGAATACACTGCCTCTGCCAATAAGAAACTCTAACTCCTTAAATTCATTTAAATCATCTCTTAAGACTTTTTTGTTCCGCAAAAATTTTGATTCGCAATCAGCCTAGTTTAATTTTTGATTTTAATTGTAAATAGTGTGTTTCCTTTTGTAATATAGTTGAAATATTTTTTTGTAAAGCATCGAAACTTTGTATTTTGCTTAATAAATTATTATTATTATTATTATTATTATTATTATTATTATTATTATTATTATTATTATTCACGTGTTAATGAGAACAGCTCTATTTCATGGTTTTACTGTTTTCGCTGTATTAAGGTATTCCATACTTACAATTCACAGTCAGTCGTACGGTTTGCTGTTCAGAGCCAAGAATGTTCTTCGCTCGACATTGGTACATTCCAGAATGGTTTGGAGTCACGTTCGGAATCACAAGTTTATGTTTAGATGAAAGAGGACTGGAACTAGCTGAGGAACCACGCACTTTTGTCCATGTGAACTTTGGTTTAGGATAACCGCTGGACGAGCAATGGAAGGCTGCTGTCTCAGTTTTATTAAGGACCAATGAAGAGGGAGATATAACCACATCTGGAGACGATACTGATTGACCTGGATCCCCCTTCAATCCCGGCATACCTTGTGGTCCTTGATCTCCTTGGTCCCCTTTCAAACCACGTGGACCCATAATTCCCATCTCTCCCATATCTCCTTTCGGCCCTTTCTTTCCTCTGGGCCCACTGTAACCTCGCCTTCCTGCTGGTCCGGGAGGTCCTTGTGCGCACTTTGTATATTTACTTGAGCAGAAGCTTTGGACAAGCTTTTGGATTTGTTCCAGTTCGCTTGAAGAGAACACGTTACGACGGGTTCTGGTTGACCTAGCTGAAGTAGTAAATATCACAATGAAAACAATCAATACTTTAGTAGAACTACTTCAATGTTAATCAATAAATGAATCAAGAACTTGTAATGTAATATTTCATCTTCAAATTAAAACTGGGACCTAAGCCCGCTTAGTCAAAAACAAGAAATTATGTCATTATTTAATTAATATATTTCTTGATACATGCATTCTTTGCCTTAGACTTACATGATTATAGGTAAATTAGTCAAATACTAGAGAAAAGATTTGTGATTTGTGTTTTGTACCATTGGCCGTGTTGAATACAAAGAATAGATTACAGGAAATCAAGGTATAAACTGTGCAATTAATTCACAGCATAAATCTTTAAACAAGTAAATAAAAGAAACCCCAAATAGACTATTTCACAGTTCTCGTCGATCAACCTTAGCCTCTTTAGCGTGTAATATATTCTTTAGAATTTGATTAGGGCCCATGGAATATTTAAGTATTTCAATTGTTTGATAATGTGTACATTCCCTAAGTTACGAACGGGCTGAAGTCCAATTCTAAAGAATATATTACACGCTAACGAGGCCGCCGAGGTTTATCGACGAGAACTATGAAAAAGACTATTGATACTTGTGTAGACCGAATCGAAACATGCCGACATACTATCGTTCATGCCTAGCAAACCTCGCGTTGGTATACAATAGTTTTCACGAGTATGAGAGGCTAGCCGGTCATTAACATCAGCTATAAGATAAGATAAGTTGTTCGCCGTTTTTCGATTCGGAGTGTATATTCTTACCATATCCAATGTGTCCTGTGTGTTCACCTTCCTGTTCGCGATCGTGTGGTTTATAGCTTGTCTCAATACTTTCCATTCTTGTACCATAGTCCTTCAGTACCATCTCTACACGTACAAACTGGCCAACACAGACAAACACAACCACAGCATGGACAACGCAAGACCACAAAGATACTCCACGCACAGCTTTTTTATCGGTCATTATGAGCCAGGTTGAAATGAACGAACAGCAATGTTTACTGTAGAGAGAATAGTGTTTGTATGGATGTGTTTGGGTTGTAGCTGTTGTAATTATATTCGATGATGTGTATGAGCTTGAATGTGACTCTCAATGCATGGGTTTTCCGCTTTGTGGTAGATATGCTGTCATTTGAAGCAGGAAGAATTTTGAAGGTCAATCCAGTTTCGTGCTGGTTATCAGTGAAATACACAAACAGATGACCCAAATAGATGCGTCATGTACACTCCTGTTTTAAAAATCGTCGTCCTGAAACTGCAATAAACAATTCAAGACCGCAAAGGTAGCCTACGTCACATCCGGACCGAGAAAAAGTCTGGATGTGACGTAGGCAACTGCAAAAGATGCCATCAATCTTATTGCAATTCAGTTTATTAGTTTGTTGTTGCTGTTCATGTTTTCAATAGGGTCAATGACATGGTCATTCAATTTCCACTTCAAAAGCTCGCACAAGCGCATGCCAGCAAAAGTCAATTTGAATAAATTGGTGACAAGGTAAATAAGACCATCATCGTCTTCAGAGCCAGCACTATTGTCATCCAGCGGGAAAGCAATGACAGCAGCGCATGCTCTGTGTGCAGCAGCGACTATCTCAATCTCGTTCCCATAGTCGTTATTTCTTACTGCGCATGCTCGACAAAGTATCTTGATATTTCGTAGAGCATGCGCAGTAAGAAGTATCGATTATGAGAACGAGATTGTGGTTAAAATTCCATAACCCTTTGCAGTGTTGAACAAAAACAAGCTGCTTAACCAAAATAATTATAAACATTTGATGGAGTATTGATAATTTTATAATTAAATTTCCTACCTAAAACATTGTCGATCCATCAAGTCATGCAATCAAAAGTGGCAAAACAGCAATTGTCAATCCAAAAATTAACTAAGACGGGTAGGTTTTGCAATGGATTTGTGGAATCAAATCCCAGTTTCTTTAAGATCTTCGTCAACATTTTATTTGAAAAAGGAATTTCGGCAATGTTTGTTTAATTATTTATTATACATGGCTACAATGTTGATATCACAAAATCATTTGAGAAGAAGTGTGTTAATAGTAATGATATTAATAGTTATAATTTGCTCTTTTTTATATTCAACAATTTATTTAGTGTAAATAATTTCTATTATCCGTATCTAATATTGTATAGAAATGAAATAAAGTGTTAATAGTAATAATATTAATAGTTATAATTTGTTCTTCTTTATATTTATTAATTTATTTAGTGTAAATAATTTCTATTATCCGTATCTAATAGTGTATAGAAATGAAATAAAGTGTTAATAGTAATAATATTAATAGTTATAATTTGCTCTTTTTTATATTCAACAATTTATTTAGTGTAAATAATTTCTATTATCCGTATCTAATATTGTATAGAAATGAAATAAAGTGTTAATAGTAATAATATTAATAGTTATAATTTGTTCTTCTTTATATTTATTAATTTATTTAGTGTAGATAATTTCTATTATCCGTATCTAATAGTGTACAGAAATAAAGTGTTAACAGTAATAATATTAATAATTATAATTTGTTCTTCTTTGTATTGATACAAATCAGTATTTGTTGCACAAACGACTCAATAATGAGTTTACGTGAAGGAACACATATCCTGTCATATCCTCCAAAAACTGTCGATAAACTCCATTGAAATCAACTAACTAAAACGGAATCCAACTATAAACTAACTAAAAATTCAGAAGCACAAAAAATACAAAATACCTAATAAATTATAATGACAAAAATGTGTCTAGGGAATAGAACTAAATAGAGCGTACAGGAGACCAAAACAAAACAAAAACAGAACTATAAACTTAACAGCAACATATTAAAACCCACGTAAAGCAGTTCAGTTCGTTATTCACAAATCAGCCTCTTTTTAGAAATGCAGCCAGGCCTTTGAATAAAAACGAGGATCGGATAATACTGAGAAACTAAAGTAAAATCGTAGTTATAATAGATTAAAGTAGTTTGCATGATAACGAGATTAAAAGTATACGGAGGCCATTTTGAAACAAAAATAACAAAAGATATGAGTTGTAATCACGTGATATTATTGTCCACGTGATATTGCTGGATAAGCCATGTGGGAAGTGCATACTTGAATTGTTTACTTAGAAACACTGATACAGTTCGTACATTTTATTATCCAATGGTTCCTTACAAACACAGTCTGCTAGTTATCATACATTCTTACTCCAATTGCTCCCTTAGAAACACTGAGGCAGTTCACACTAGAGCTCAGTAAGTTATGAAATGATAAAGCTACATTTAGACAAAATTGTTTTCATGCGTTGTAATCTCACGACCGCATTTTAAATCAATAAAATCTGGTCACGTGACTAACCCAATACTACAAAATAATTTCATCATTTTCGTCTTTGCTTCTTTACAGTCAATATATTGTGTAACATTTGTTTTTTAATCTGAACCAGGTTTTACCATAATTTTCTTTGTTGCTTTAATTAAGAACTTTCCTAGTATTTACAACCATAGAGTTCCATTCTTAGATGGATGTAACCATTCCATGTCTTGGGGTAAACTCTGATATATCTGGCACTTATAGGAGGAGTGATGGCATTCTTTACCACCGTTTGTTGGTCAGTGTTACCAACAAATATCTTTCCTCTCTCGTAGTCAGTAAATGTTGTTCCATCCATGCTGTATAGTAGAGAATATGTCTTTACCCATGCGGTAGCGCTGTATCCTCCTTGAGTAGCAATTGCTGTTACATTCGTTATGCTGCTCAAATCTACTTGTATCCACTCTCCCAGCTGTGATGGTAAATGTGATATCCATCCATATGCAGCCAGGTTAAGCCGCCTTGCATTGTAAGGATAATAGCTGGAATGTACCGTAGAAGCGGTGATCTTATCATCAGAGATAGCTCTACTCTCCATGCCCAAAGGATATCCAGCAATGCATTGCGGGGCTATTGTCGTGGGCTGTGGCGTCGTTACTAAGGAAACAATAAGAAAAGATTGGCGTTGGTTTTGTTTATTGTTGCTTATGCATACCAAGCCCGAACTGCACTATGGACGATATTAAATCAAGCCGCCAAAGGTCAAAACAATATAGAATTTTCCAGACATTGTCTGCAGAGTTTTCCAGCATATTCTATTATGTGCTGATAATACTTTAAAGCTTGGTAAGCAGCATACAGCATGCAATTAACATGCTTGTAGATAAGTAGTTATGTTTCAAATCTTCGTCACTGTATTCTATGGGGATTTCAATATTCTTTGATTGAAATTGAAAATGTCTCTCCTGCGCCTCGGTAGTTTCACTTGGATTTTAAACCCCACATAGAACAGATAGAATACAGCGAATCGGATTTGAAACATTACTTCTAAACAAAACCCTTTTGTTTACGTACCTCGTTTAACATTCAATTCGCAGGACGATTGTATGCGTACTCCAGCAAACGAAGCAATGCAGATATAGACACCAGTATCTTCTACTCGTACACCGTTGAATATTAACCATCCTTCTTGAATGTTTGATCGTACGCGTGGCGATAGAGTACCACCCTTTTTCATCCACGTTATCGTTGGCTTTGGGCTCCCTGTGGTACTACATGACATTTGGAAAGAACCGCCCTCTGTCACTTCCCAATATTTTGGTGGCTTTTCTACGAACACAGGGTTTTCTACAAATAATTGTAGTCTTCCAACAGAAGAGCCCAGAACGTTTTCAGCCTTGCAGTAATAAATATCAGAATCTGATAGATTCAGTTTAGAAACAGAAAGGTCCCCGTTTTGAATTGATGTACGGCCGTGAGGTAATGGGCTCGAAGCTCTTAACCACGTGACTTTAGGAGTTGGTGAGCCGATCACGTGACATCGCGGGAATGTAATGTTTTTGCCTGCTTGAACAAAGATTGTTTTGTTGGCTAAGGATACTTGGGGCGCATCTGGAGGAAAAAACAGTTATTGGTTAATTATGTTGGAGAATACTGAAGTGGGTCAAAAAGTTGTGTTTCATAAACACTAGTTGTCATGATATGGCACAACAATTTGACTAAAAAAATGTACACGTCAACAAACAGTTATCATATTTCAAAAATGTGCGAGCTATTTTATTTAAATTTTAAATTCTTAAATATATATACATGTACAATATTTCGAGGCTGAGCTGAGTGACAAGAAAAGTGAAATAGTCCATCCATGAAAAAGACTGTGGAATAGAGCTCGCTATATATATCCATGAAATCTAATAAAATTGCTACTGTGGAATAGAGCGCAAACACTTTATTCATGAAATATAATAAAATTGCTACTGTACGTGCAATAGAGCGCAAACACTACATCCATGAAATAAAATAAAATTGCTACTGTGGAATAGAGCGCAAACACTATATCCATGAAATAGAATCAAATTGCTACTGTGGAATAGAGCGCAAACACTATATCCATGAAATATAATAAAATTGCTACTGTGTATTAGTTCTTACTTAGTGATTCACTGTCAAAGTCAAGAAAGGTTACAACAAGGTGTTGTTTCCTTTTGTATTTTTCTTTTGTTTCTTTTTGAATGATAGTCTATTTAACTATTTTGTTTTTAGAGCGGTTCTTATTAACCCGTGAAACATTCTTTAGTGTATCACTCTTTTATGCAGTTTAATTTCATCTTGTTCTTTTGTTGTTATTTCAATATCACGCTTAACTTTAACTAATACACTTTGTTTCATGTGTTAATGAGAACAGCTCTATTTCATGGTTTTACTGTTGTCGCTCTATTAAGGTATTCCATACTTACAATTCACAGTCAGTCGTACGGTTTGCTGATCAGAGGAGCCAAGAATGTTGTTCGCTCGACATTGGTACATTCCAGAATGGTTTGATGTAACGTTCGAAATCACAAGTTTATGTTCAGTTGAAAGAGGACTGGAACTAGCTGAGGAACCACACACTTTTGTCCATGTGAACTTTGGTTTAGGATAACCGCTGGACGAGCAATGGAAGACTGCTGTCTCAGTTTGATTAAGGACCAATGACGAGGGAGATATAACCACATCTGGAGACGATACTGATTGACCTGGATCCCCCTTCAATCCCGGCATACCTTGTGGTCCTTGATCTCCTTTGTCCCCTTTCAAACCACGTGGACCTATAACTCCCATCTTTCCAATTTGACCAGGAATACCCATACCTCCTTTCGGACCTGTCATTCCTCTTGTCCCTCTGCGACCTCGCCTTCCTGGTGGTCCGGGAGGTCCTTGTGCGCACTTTGTATATTTACTTGAGCAGAAGTTTTGAACAAGTTTTTGGATTTGTTCCAGTCCGCTTGAAGAGGACGCGTTACGACGGTTTCTGGTTGACCTAGCTGAAGTATTAAATTTCACAATGAAAAAATCAATACTTTAGTTTAACTAGTTCTATGTTAATCAATAAATGAATCAATAACTTGTAATGTAATATATTTCATCGGCAATACTGGGACCTGAGCCTGCGCGCTTACCGTCAAAAACAACAAATCATGTTACTAATTGATAAATATTTCTTGAAATACGCATTCTTTACCTTAGACTTATGAATATAGGTAAATAAGTCTAGAGGACAGATTTGTGATTTGTGGTTTTTACTATTGGCTTTGTTGAATAGAACACTATTGATACTTGTTTCTGAGACCAAAAATTTGCTCCTTATTTTTAGATTTGGGAATTACGGCCGTGAGTTATGAAACGTGTTGGTCCTAACCTCTACCATTTGCCTCAACCCCTGATGATTAGCTTATGGTAGGACTATCTACTTATCTCCCCTTCGGCTCACCTTCCCTTTCTATTTTTACGTCCCCTCCTTCCCTCGAGACAGTCACGTATATCCACACGAACTCGAGTTCACTTTGCGCCTTTCTTTATTTACATCGTTATTTTATATTGCCGTTATTTTTACATTATTTTTACATTTTTATTTTGACCTTATTTTTTATTCTTATATATATATTTATTATTATTTACTCGCTTACATCCACACACACCTTCCCTCAATTGATGTGTTGGTACGAATACCTGCTTTTTAGCATGTCATTTAGCATTTACCTAAATTCTTATCCATTCGCATACATATATTTTTTTTATTTACATACAGGTCTATGCATTTGCACATGACTCTTTTTTTAATAAAACAATATAACATACTAACAAGCTTCAAAAAACAACTGAAATTAAAATTGATTTATAATGATTTTGATTTATTTATTTTAGCAATGATTTTTTGAATCACCAAATAATATTTGAAGTTGTGCAATCCTTATGAAAATTGAAGACATGTATAAATTTATAAATGAAATACTTTGTGATTACAATTTCCTATTTGTACATATATACAAACAAATTTTATCTCATAGATACTGAGATTTACACACGAAAATCTAATTGAGTAAATTTTCGTTCGTGCGATGAATTTAGCCAATAGGAAAAACGAACGACGTTTTTCGCTAGTGAAAAACACCGTTCGCCTTTCTGATTGGACGAACGATGTATTTTCACTAGTGAATATTATAGTTCGACCAATCAGAAACACGATCGACGAAAACTCACTACACCTTTGCGACTTGAGCGAAAATGGCTGCAGAAGGCTCCAGATTAATTTGTGTTACTCGACAATTCCGTAGATTCGTTTATTGAAGAACAAGAAAATCCAAATACTGTGAAAAAGACGAAAAGAGATGTGGTTTAATAAGTTTATTACCATAATTATACCAAATTACAAATTACAAGGAAACAAATTTAAAACAAATTTTGGTAATAGCTACTCAGAATAGAAAACTAATCGAGCTGAGTAGCTGCAAATATTAATTAAGAATTTAAAGGTCGTGATGAATAAATGGTAACAAATAGTACATAAAATTTAACATATAGAAAATGAAAAGGTAAGTACAAATGTATAATTTACAATTCAGTGTCAGAGCAATAGAAAAACTGTTTGAATACAAATTAATCATAATTATAAATGAAAGTAATAAGTCTATAATATGGATATAATTTGATTAATATAGAAATGGGAAATAATAATAATAAATAATATGGGAAATAATTGAATCTATTTATATAATGTGCAATTCTATATTAAGTAATAAATAAGCAATTGAGATATACAGTAGATATAATATTACAAAGTCAGCAGTTAACTTAATTAATATTTTTCTAGACAGGAAGTTTTCATTTTAGCTTTGAAAGATTTTAGAGGAAGTAATTTTATATTTTCATCAAGGTTGTTCCAAATGGTTGGACCAACATAGCTTAAATTAAATTTTCCATAATTTGTTCTAATGACAGGAGTTCTGAAACTTGATTTACTAGCTAGTCTTGTTCTATAGTTATGTGATGAAGAAACACTCTGGAAATAGCCATCAAAGGCTTTAGGTAAAATATTATTTTTAAATTGAAACATAAAGATGGCATTAGAAAGGAAAATTATGTCTGTGAATTTTAAAAGTCCTAAATTTGCAAAAATTGGTTGGGTATGAGCATCCCACTTGGAGAATGTCATCACACGTACAACCTTTTTTTGTAAGGTAATTATAGGTTTAAGCGAATTTTCATAGGTATTACCCCATATTAGTATTCCATAAGTAATTAATGAGTAAAAGAAGCTGTAGTATAGTTGGAGCATAACATCCTTTGACACAAAGTACCTTACTTTGGTGAGAATGCCTATGTTTTTAGAGATTTTTTTAGTGAGTTCATGAATGTGTTTTTTCCAGTTTAAATTACAATCGAATATAATGCCCAGATATCTTACAAATGAATCGTTCCTTATATTTTGATTGAAGATTTTTAATTGCAGAATGAATGGGATTTTTTTTTGTGGAGGATGAAAAATAACGAAACTGGTTTTATCAATATTTAGAGACAGTTTATTAGTTGATAGCCAAATGCCAACTTGGTGAAGTTCTTGGTTAAGAAGAGCTTCTAGTTCAGAAAGATTTTTATTGTTCATGAATAAATTTGTGTCATCTGCAAACAGATGAAAATCGAATAGCTGGGAGCATTTGTAAAAGTCATTAACATAAATTAAAAATAAAAGCGGGCCAAGGACCGAGCCTTGTGGGACGCCGCATGAGATATTCAAATAATTAGAGTTTACATTATCGATGCATACAAACTGTTTCCTATTAGAGAGATAAGATGTGAACCATTGAAGGGGTAAACCTCTGACCCCATAGTGAGAAAGTTTGTTCAATAAGATGCTGTGATCTACAGTGTCAAAGGCTTTTTGAAGGTCCAAAAAGATTCCACAGGAATAAAGTCCTTTATCAATAGAGGTTCTAATTTTTTCTGTTAGAAGTAATAGAGCATGGGCAGTAGAATGCTGCGCTCTAAACCCAAATTGTTTGTCATAGATAACTGACTGTTTTTCGAAAAAATTTGAAAGACGTTGATACACTAGTTTTTCTAGAATCTTATTAAAGATGGAAAGAAGAGAAATTGGTCTATAATTGGAAACACAGAGAGGTGAATCCTTTTTAAATGTTGGCATCACTTTAGCAACCTTCAGTTGACTGGGAACTGTGCCAGTAGCAAATGAGTGATTATAGATAATCTCAAGTGGTACTGAGATGACATCATGAAGACTTTTCAGAATAAACACAGGTAGACTGTATGGACCAGTTGCCTTATTATTGTTAAGAGTAAGGATGTATTTGCTTATCTCACTTGCTGAAGTGGGACTAAGAAAAAGACTACTCGATACAGCTTCACCTAGGTAATTTTTAAAGGATTCACCAGTAGATGTTATAGAAGAGGCCAACTGTTTACCAACAGTAGCAAAATATTCATTAAATTCATTTACGATTTCTTTTTGATCAGTTATTGTTATATTTTGTTTAATAATTTTTGAGGGGAAGTGAGTTTTTTTCTTTTTCTTTAAAGAAACTAACTCCCGTATCCCATTCCATGTGGCTTTAGCATCACCAGCACTTTTTTTAAAATATTCCTTATAATAGTCTTGCTTACTTTTCTTCAATAACGTGTTGAGCATATTTCGATAAGACTTGAATTTTTCAGAAGAATTATTATTTCTGTTTCTTAAGTATTGTCGATAAAGTTTAGATTTCTTTTTTATGGAAGTTTGTAGACCTTTAGAGATCCATGGTTTCTTAAGAAATTTAGCTTCTTTTCTTGAAGCTTTTTTAAGTGGGATGTGTGTATTTATTATTTTTGAGGAAATGTCAAAAAACGATTTAAACATGTCATCAACATTATGGCATGTTTGAAAAGTCTCTATCCAATTTATTGACTTGAAATTGTCAATTAATAAGTCTTTGTCAAATTTAGTGAAATCTCTTCTATATATGGTTTCATTTTTCTCTGAAGAACAAAATTCATTGATTATTAGAAAATTTGGCAAGTGATCAGAGATATTGTAGATAATATTGCCACTAGTGCAATCATAATCGATTGAATTAAAAAATATATTATCAATAAGTGTTGATGTATGGTCAGTAACTCTAGTGGGTTTAGTTATGTGTGGTTCAAAGAAATTTGAGTTTAGAGTATTAAGGAATTCTTCTGTATGATAATGGTTGTCTCCTTGTTGACTAAGTTTCTTCAAAATAAAGGTGAAGTACGCGGCGAGATAGCTGCCATTCCTCCAGCCGAGCTGAATGAACTTATCAGTGAATTTCTCGTGTGTGTGCGAACCAAAGAAGGACAAGAGTACGCTCACTCGTTCGTTTTCTGATACTTCTCAACTCGTGCATAACGCGCGCATTTTCCATTAAGTAATCGTTTTGGAAACATGTGGTGAACCTCGCGTTGGTATACAATAATGTTCACGCGATGAACTGTCATAAACAACAGCTATTCAAGCAATGTTCGCCGTTTTTCGATTCAGTGTATATAGGTTCTTACCATATCCAATGTTTCCTGTGTGTTCACCTTTCTGTTCGTGTGGTTTATAGCTCGTCTCAATACTTTCCATTCTTGTACCATAGTCCTTCAGTACCATCTCTACACGTACAAACTGGGCAACACAGACAAACACAACCACAGCATGGACAACGCAAGACCACAAAGGCACTCCAAGCACAGCCTTTTTATCTGCCATTATGAGTCAGTTTTAAATGAGAAAACAGTAGTGTTTACTGTAGAGAGAATAGTGTTTGTATGGATGTGTTTGGATTGAAGCTGTTGTATTTATATCCGATGATCATGTGACTCGAATAACAGGTTTTAACCTATTAAAATAGATATCTAGGCCGGCCTGCCGTTTGATGCAGGCAGAATATTAAAGGTTAATCCGGTTCCGGTCAGTTACGTAATTACATTCGATGATAAGTATGTAAACTCCCAAAGCCGGGTAAGCAAACCTAATTTACTGAACATTCAATCACGTACATATTCCCTAGTCCAAGTATCTAATGCAGCTCGGAAGGGCAAAGTATAGATATTGTTAGTGTTGTTATTGTTAGATGGTTACAGGTAATGCAAGATGTGTTTCGTGACTTTGCAATCAATAAGATAGGTGGATACGAGTGGTTTCAAGACTCGCACTCATACCCCGATCAACAACTAGCGGATTAGTGATACCAATTCTATTAAAAGTGAATTTAGAACCGGGGGAGGGTGGGGGTGGGGAATACTTCCCTAGTCAAGTGTAAGGGGTGATCGGCCGGTCGATTTCTCAGATGACCTTTAAAAGGTTCGCATAAATTAAGAGAACTGTTAAAGCCTGACAATGACTTCTAAGCAAAACCGTACCCTAAAAGGACTCTAAAAGGTACGCACAGGAAATATTTTCAACTCTAAAAGGAGCGCTGATCACCCCTACCACTTGGACAAAGGAACTACCAAAATACTCCCCACTGGTCGAGAGTCAGGTCATTTTTGTCAAGGTTCCAGGGTAAGTAAGTCGAAGGTCGAGGGGTTTTGGTTGTCTCTTGTTTCATTTGGTGCGTACTTCGATTGATCGATTGAGATCCGCACGCAATTCTATAATCTTCTATTCGTGTTTATTGAACAAACTATGACTCAGTCATGGCCATGAAAACCTCTCGACCCTCGACTTACGAGTGAGGTGCGATATTGCAGAATATCAAAATATCATATCCTAATATCACTTTTGATATATCATGTGTTATCTTAATACATTTCCTTATGGATTTGTTGATAATATCATGATTTATCAACATTGATAATACTTTTTGATATTTTGATATTCCCCATCAATGATACTAGAAGATATTTTGATTTATCATGATATTATCAAATTATCATATCTAACTATCATATACTGAATTGATATTAATAATTGATAATTTGATAATATCAATTATATCACATTGTTGTGATATTTTTGATATTCTGCAATCCCGCACCTTAGTGCGACTTACATACCCTTGACCCTCGACAAAAATGTCACGACTCTCGACATAAAGTAACACTCTGATTGACACATCTGTCAGTTGGGTAATCTGTTTGTCTCATTTCATAACTGCACGAAACTGGATTGACCTTCAATATTCTGCCTGCATCACACGACAGCATATATATTTCAAGCCTGGGGTGGGACTCCCTTTGAAAATTTGAATAGGGGTGCTCGACGGACGGCATTGAAAATGACCCTAAAAGAAACGCATAAATTAACTCAGATACTGATTTCAGTCCCTGATACGACCACATATAGCAGTTAAGTAACATGAATCCGTACCTTTAAGGGTCATTTTTACTCTGCTTTGTTGCTAAAAGTAAGCTTGGATGGCAAGAACATCTCACATCCGTACTTTTCAGGGGTCATTTTGAAAATCTCCGCCGATCACCCCTACCACTTGGACAAAGGGAGTAGTCTCTCCGACTAAGGACTATGTCCGTGTTTTCTGGGTCCAGTCCAGTCCGTGGTTTACAGGATGCCATTCTGCCTGCATCACATGGAGCATATGAATTACAAGGCGGAAAAACTTTGAGAGCCCGGGGGTGGTTCTCCCTACCAAGTGGTAGGGGTCATGGGCGTACTTTTTAGGGTTCTGGCTTAAGCAGTTATAAAATAAACAAATAAATCACTTTTTTAACGTCTCAATCGTTCTAGCTGGACACGTGTGCCCTAGAGAGACTCAGACACACACTCACTACCTCTACGTTAATTTTTTTGCACACAATTTTTTTGCGGAGAGAGGAAAACCGGATAACCCCGAGAAAAACCATAGGAGAGAAGAAACAACGTAGGGCAACAAAGTTTATTCTGAACTATCCAGAAGACATGCGCTACACTGAAAGACTCCGCGTACTCGGGCTCCAACCATTGGAGCATAGAAGGAACATCACTGACCTTATTCTCCTATAATAATAATAATAATATGACGTTCTTTGTTCCGCATTTACAATGCTCAATGCGGTTACAAAATTTACCTGCTTCTCGTTTCATTTTATTTAAACTGTATTTAAAAGTATTGTGACAAATAAATAAATAAACATGAGTGCGTACCTTGTAAAAGTAATCCTATCCACGTTTAATTTAGGGGAGTTTTTTGGAATGCCCCCCCCCCCCCCCCCCCCGGGTTCTAAATTCACTTTTAATAGTGTTGGTATCAGTAATCCGCTAGTTGGTTATCGATGTATCAGTGCGAGTGTTTAAACCACTCGTATCCACCTATTCTATTGATTGCAAAGTCACGAAACACATCATGCATTTACCAGTAACCATCCAATAATAACTGCACTTACAATATCTATACTTTGCCCTTCCAAGCTGCATTAGACACTCGGACTAGGGAATATGTACGTGTATGTTCAGTAAATTAAGTTTGCTTTAATACCCAGGACTTATCATCGAATGTAATTACGTCACTGACCGGAACCGGATTAACCTTTATTAGTATAAATACGCAGGTGATTATAGAAAATCGCGCGCGCTGATTGGTTTGCTATCTCGGATTATCAGCCGATAATCACCTTTTCGGACAAAATGGCTGCCAGTAGTCGTTTTGTCACTGTTTAGCGAAGATGAAATTGAAAACTTTAAAGAAAATGCTGTCCCAAAATCGACTAAAGAAGCTACAAAGTTTGGTGTCAAGCTATTTAAAGGTATCATAGCAAATTTTCACGTTTTTTTGTCATTATGCGAGAAAATGTTTACAATTTTTACGCGTAATGGTCGCGCTTTTAAAAAATAAAATATTTTCACTTTCAATGCTGCTTCCTTCTTTCTTTTTTGAAATAATCACCTTTGTATTTATACTAAAACGATTATTCACCTCGGGCGAAGTGATTATCGGTGAATATTTACCTCGCAGCTCGAAGACTCACCGCTCGGTAAATATTCACCGATAATCACTTCGCCTTCGGCGAATAATTGTTAAATATTCTGCCTGCATCAAACGGCAGGATATCTACTGTAGCTACTGTATAAGCCTGTTATACGAGTCACATGATCATCGAAGATAAATACAACAGCTACAACCTAAAAACATCCATACAAACACAATTCTCTCTACAGTAAACATCGCTGTTCGTTCATTTAAAACTGGTTTATAATGACCGATAAAAAGGCAATGCTTGGAGTGCCTTTGTGGTCTTGCGTTGTCCATGCTGTGGTTGTGTTTGTCTGTGTTGCCCAGTTTGTACGTGTAGAGATGGTACTGAAGGACTATGGTACAAGAATGGAAAGTATTGAGACGAGCTATAAACCACACGAACAGAAAGGTGAACACACAGGAAACATTGGATATGGTAAGAACCTTTTTTTTTTTTTTTTTTTTTTTTTTTTTTTTTTTTTTTTAAATTTTTAATTTTATTTTAATTAACTACACACACAAAATTTACACTTAAAGAGTGTCGCAATAAATGTGACACACTAGAAGACACACACAAAAAATATTTACAAGTAAAGTAATTGTGACTCACGAGAAGATAAAAGTTTTTACAATAATTGAAGTTTCAATGAAATAAGTTTATAATTAACTATATATATATACACACAAACAAACACAATCACTCAACAACTATATATTACTATACTAATGGCATTTAATTAACATACATATAACACAACTACAACACAATTCTACGTCTGCTACATAGGACTTGTTCTATCTAAGGCAATAGTTTTTTCAATTTATTGTACTTTTTTAGATGTATATCTATTTTTCCATGACTTTTTGCAATTTCGTATTCGATATTTTCGTATTCTTGCAATTTTGATTTGAAATTTGCTATATTGGGAACCATTCCTCTGGTTCTACAGTTAACTATTGTGAATTTATATAACAAAAATAGAAATTCTTCCATTTTATCGTTAACTCCTCCTAAGATAATATTACTTATATTTAATTTTGGTAGGTTTATATTCCCCGTATGTAACCAGTTTCTTATTTCAATAAAATAATTCTTTGTTAAATAACAATCAATAAAAAGATGTTCCATTGTTTCAATGGAAGATTTACAAAAAGTACAACTCGGTGAATCAATTAGTTTAAATCTAAAAAGGTCTTTATTCAGAAAGAGGGAATTATTTAAAATTTTATATTGCAAAGCTCGTAACTTAGTGTCATTAGTAACATGATACATTTTTTTGTAAACTTCTGACCACTCAATGTCTGGGTTATTTAATTTATTAGCTATGTGTTTTTGTGCTGTCGGTTTGGTTAATTTATTTTCGATCAATTTCCAATAAACCATTCTAGTTTTCACTTTAGAAAGAGGAACATAAGTGTTAGAGATATTCAAACCTTTGCCAGCCTCGTTAGGACAGAGTACGGGTTTCTCTTTTTGAGCATTTTTTAGAATTGTTTTCCAGTTATCTGGTAGAGCTGATATAATACCTCTCCATGTAAAATAGTCGGAATCACACCACTTTCCTTTGGCTTTAACCGAGTTCCAACTCGGCCCGTCTGTACAATCCCAAATGTCCTTAATTATTATTATCTCCTTCTTTACAAACTTTTTGATATCAAAATGATAAAGATCTAGGTTAATAAACCTATTTAGCCAAATCGGTTGACAAATAATTTCCTCTGGTTTTTCGACATAACATTTGCTTACTTTACTCCAGCTATAAAGAATTTCTTTATAAAACTCAGGTATATCATTGATAAGAGCATGGTCTAAATTTTCTCCTATAACTCCAAACCCACCATATGGTTCAAAAACTTTCTGCGCAAAGCATTTCCAAAAAACCGTATTTTTGCAATCCAGAAGTTTTAACGCCCATTTAACTCGACTTGTTTCTATCATTGTTTCGAGGTCAGGGAGCCTTATTCCGCCTTCTCGTATATCTCCTATTAAAGTTCGGTATTTAATTTTGGGTTTCCTTCCATACCATATGAAATCGATAATTTCTTTTTGTACTTTTGCAATAAATGCACGATGAATAGGGAGTTTTGAAGATATGTATAACAATTGTGATATTGCTAAGGATCGGATAATATGTACTTTTCCATAAATTGTTAAATTTCTTGTTTTCCATATTGATAGTATAGACTTAAACTTTTCAAACTGTCTAGAGAAGTTGTTATTTTGCATGAGTATTTTATTATGAGAAAAAAAATTCCTAAAATTTTCACACCATCAGTATGGAAATCTATTTTTTTAATTGATCTTACTTCATGCTGAGTTAGAACTTTATCTTTTAATCCAATCCAACCAATTTCAGATTTTGTCGTATTAAGCTGAAGCGAAGAAAAGGTCTTAAAATTATCGAGACATTTTAAAATTTCCTTAAGGGAATTCGTATCCCTTAAACAAAAAGTTGCATCATCTGCAAATAGAACTAGTTTAGTCTGTTCCATTTCCTTATTAATTTGTATTCCTTTTATCTCCTCGTTGTCACGGATTAGTTGAGCCATTATTTCAATGGTCAATATAAACAGGTACGGAGAAATTGGATCTCCCTGCTTTGTACCCCTTTTTATATCAAAAAAATCGGAAACTGACCCATTATTCAAGATACAGCTTCTGGTGTTTAAAAGTAGAATTCTAATCCAGTTAATGAAATCATTTCCAAAACCGAAATGTTGTAAAACTGCCAAAATAAAATATGGTAAGAACCTATATACACTGAATCGAAAAACGGCGAACATTGCTTGAATAGCTGTTGTTTATGACAGTTCATCGCGTCTTTGATTTAAGATGTCTTTCGAAACTGGACAATATCCCTTGTAGCGACGATGGTTCGCTTTGGTTCGCACACACACGAAAAATTCACTGATAAATTCATTCAGCTCGGCTGTAGGAATGTCACCTTTATTTTGAAGAAACTTGGTCAACAAGGAGACATATCTTTTCGTTTTTTTTTTTTTTACAGTATTTGGATTTTCTTGTTCTTCAATAAACGAATCTACGGAATTGTCGAGTAACACAAATCTGGAGCCTTCTGCACTGAGCCACTTTTCGCTCAAGTCGCAAAGGTGCCAGTTTTAATTGTTGACAGGACGAACGATAATTTTCACTAGTAAAAATACATCGTTCGTCCAATCAGAAAGGCGAACAGTGCTTTTTCACTGGCGAAAAACCTTGTTCGCTTTTCCTATTGGCTAAATTCATCGCACGAACGAAAATTTACTCAATTAGATTTTCGTGTGTAAATCTCAGTATCTATGAGATAAAATTTGTTTGTATATATGTAGAAATAGGAAGTTGTAATCACAAATTATTTGAGGTGAAAGATGTCCTTCAGTAGCAGTATATGAAAGAAAGAAAGAAGAGAAAAATATCAATGCAAATTATTTGATTTATAAATTCATACATGTCTTCAATTTTCATAAGGATTGTTCAATCTTAAATATTATTTGGTGAATCAAAAAATCATTGCTAAAATGAATAAATCTTAATCATTATTAATCAATTTTAATTTCAGTTGTTTTTTGAAGCTTGCCAGTGTTTAACATTTTATTTTTTTCCCAAAATCTAGACTAAATTTGTTCCATATTTTTGGTCTAAACAAGTATCAATAGCCAGTGCCGCTCTATTCAACACAGCCAATAGTAAAAACCACAAATCACAAATCTGTTCTCTAGAATTTCATTAATTTACCTATAATCATTTAAGTCTAAGGCAAAGAATGCATGTATCAAGAAATATTTATTAATTAATGACATCATTTCTTGTTTTTGACCGTAAGTGCGCAGGCTCAGGTCCCAGTATTGCCGATGAAGTATTACATTACAAGTTATTGATTCATTTATTGATTAACATAGAACTAGTTCTACTAAAGTATTGATTTTTTTTTATTGTGATATTTAATACTTCAGCTAGGTCAACCAGAAGCCGTCGTAACGCGTCCTCTTCAAGCGAACTGGAACAAATTCAAAAACTTGTCCAAAGCTTCTGCTCAAGTAAATATACAAAGTGCGCACAAGGACCTCCCGGACCACCAGGAAGGCGAGGTCGCAGAGGGACCAGAGGAAGGACAGGTCCGAAAGGAGATATGGGTATTCCTGGTCAAATTGGAAAGATGGGAGTTATGGGTCCACGTGGTTTGAAAGGGGACAAAGGAGATCCAGGACCACAAGGTATGCCGGGATTGAAGGGGGATCCAGGTCAATCAGTATCGTCTCCAGATGTGGTTATATCTCCCTCGCCATTGGTCCTTAACGAAACTGAGACAGCAGTCTTCCATTGCTCGTCCAGCGGTTATCCCAAACCAAAGTTCACATGGACAAAAGTGCGTGGTTCCTCAGCTAGTTCCAGTCCTCTTTCAACTGAACATAAACTTGTGATTTCGAACGTTACATCAAACCATTCTGGAATGTACCAATGTCGAGCAAACAACATTCTTGGCTCTGAACAGCAAACCGTACGACTGACTGTGAATTGTAAGTATGGAATACCTTAATAGAGCGAAAATAGTAAAACCATGTAATAGAGCTGTTCTCATTAACACGTGAAACAAAGTGTATTAGTTAAAGTTAAGCGTGATATTGAAATAACAACAAAAGAACAAGATCACGAAATTAAACTGCATAAAAGATTGATACACTAAAGAATGTTTCACGGGTTATTAATAATAAGAACTGCTCTCCTTTTCATGGATGGACTATTTCACTTTTCTTTTTACTCGAGCTCAGCCTCGAAATAGTGTACATGTATATATATATTTAAAAATTTATAATAGCTCGCACATTATTGAAATATGATAACTGTCTGTTGACGTGTACATTATTGCAGGCTGTAGTCAAATTGTTGTGCCATATCATGACAACTAGTGTTTATGAAACCCAACTTTTTGACCCACTTCAGTATTCTCCAACATTATTAACAAATAACTGTTTCTTTTCCCTCCAGATGTGCCCAAAGTATCCTTAGCCAACAAAACAATCTTTGTTCAAGCAGGCAAAAACATTACATTCCCACGATGTCACGTGATTGGCTCACCACCTCCTAAAGTCACTTGGTTAAGAGCTTCGAGCCCATTACCTCACGGCCGTTCATCGATTCAAAACGGGGACCTTTCTGTTGCTAAACTAAATCTATCAGATTCTGATATTTACTACTGCAAGGCTGAAAACGTTCTAGGCTCTTCTGTTGGAAGACTACAATTATTTGTAGTAAACCCTGTGTTCGTAAACAAGCCACCAAAAAATTGGGAAGTGACAGAGGGTGGTTCTTTCCAAATGTCATGTAGTACCACAGGGAGCCCAAAGCCAACGATAACGTGGATGAAAAAGGGTGGTACTCTATCGCCACGCGTACGATCAAACATTCGAGAAGGATGGTTAATATTCAACGGTGTACGAGTAGAAGATACTGGTGTCTATATCTGCATTGCTTCGATTGCTGGAGTACGCATACAATCGTCCTGCGAATTGAATGTTAAACGAGGTACGTAAACAAAAGGGTTTTGTTTAGAAGTAATGTCTCAAATCCGATTCGCTGTATTCTATCTGTTCTATGTGGGGTTTAAAATCCAAGTGAAACTACCGAGGCGCAGGAGAGACATTTTCAATTTCAATCAAAGAATATTGAAATCCCCATAGAATACAGTGACGAAGATTTGAAACATAACTACTTATCTACACGCATGTTAATTGCATGCTGTATGCTGCTTACCAAGCTTGAAAGTATTATCAGCACATAATAGAATATGCTAGAAAACTCTGCAGACAGTGTCTGGAAAATTCTATATTGTTTTGAACTTTGGCTGCTTGATTTAATATCGTCCATAGTGCAGTTCGGGCTTGGTATGAAACAAGCAACGATAAACAAAACCAGCGCCAATCTTTTCTTATTGTTTCCTTAGTAACGACGACGACGTCACAGCCCACGACAATAGCCCCGCAATGCATTGTTGAATCTCCTTTGGGCATGGAGAGTAGAGCTATCTCTTATGATAAGATCACCGCTTCTTCGTCAGATAGTAAGGATCATTATCCTTACAAAGCAAGGCTCAATCTGTCTTTATATGGATGGGCACCAAGTACAAGTAAACTGGGACAGTGGATACAAGTTGATTTGAGCAGCGTAACGACTGTAACAGCAGTTGCCACTCAAGGATACGGCCAGGGAAAAGGCAATGGCAACTGGGTAAAGACATACTCTCTGCAATACAGCATGGATGGAACAACATTTACTGACTACGAGGGAGGAAAGATATTTGTTGGTAATACTGACCAACAATCGGTCGTAAAGAATGCCATCACTCCTCCTATAAGTGCCAGATATATCAGAGTTTACCCCGAGACATGGAAATATTACATGCAGCTAAGAATGGAACTCTATGGTTGTAAATAGGAAAGTTCTCAATGGAAGCAACAAAAAAAGGATGATCAAACCTGGTTCAGGATCAAAAAACATAAAACACAATATATTGACTGTAAAGAAGCAAAGACGAACATGATGAAATGATTTTGTAGTATTTGGTTAGTCACGTGACCAGTTTTAATGATTTAAAATGCGGTTGTGAGATTACAACTCATAAAAACAATTTTGTCTAAAAGTAACTTTAATTACTTAATAACTTACTGAGTCTGGTGTGAACTGCCACAGTGTTTCTAAGTAAAGAATTGGAGTAAGAATGTATGATAACTAGCAGTCTGTGTTTGTAAGGAACCATTGGATAACAAAATGTACGAACTGTATCAGTGTTTCTAAGTAAACAATTGGAGTAAGAATGTATGATAACTAAGGCCTAGTCTGGGACCTTAACTCGCCTTAACTCGCCTTAACTCGCACAAACTCGCATTAACTCGCACAAGCTCGCAGTAAATTACTCAATGTCATAATGCACAGGGAATTGCCTTAACCTCATCTCACAAGCTGAAATATACACATATAAGTCATGTTCTTTTAGTGTCACTCCAAATTATGGGATTTTTCCTTAACTCGTCTTAACTCGCCTTAACTCGCAGCATTGAAATTTTGATTTTCCCTTAACTCGCCTTAACTCGCCCAAACTCGCTGCGAGTTAAGGCAAGTTTAGGTCCCAGACTAGGCCTTAACTAGCAGTCTGTGTTTGTAGGGAAACCATTGGATAACAAAATGTACGAACTGTATCAGTGTTTCTAAGTAAACAATTGCAGTAAGAATGTATGATAACTAGCAGTCTGTGTTTGCAGGGAAACCATTGGATAACAAAATGTACGAACTGTATCAGTGTTTCTAAGTAAACAATTGCAGTAAGAATGTATGATAACTAGCAGTCTGTGTTTGTAGGGAAACTATTGGATAACAAAATGTACGAACTGTATCAGTGTTTCTAAGTAAACAATTGGAGTAAGAATGTATGATAACTAGCAGTCTGTGTTTGTAGGGAAACCATTGGATAACAAAACGTACGAACTGTATCAGTGTTTCTAAGTAAACAATTGGAGTATGCACATCCCACATGGCTTATTCTGCAATATCACGTGGACAATAATATCACGTGATTACATTTTATATCGTGTGTTATTTTTGTTTCAACATGGCCTCCGTACTTCTTACCTCGTTTTCATGCAAACTACTTCAACCTTCTAAACCTACGATTTTACTTTAGTTTCTCAGTATTATCCGATCCTCGTTTTTATTCAAAGGCCTGGCTACATTTCTAAAAAGAGGCTTATTTGTGAATATCGAACTGAACTGATTTACGAGGGTTTTAATATATTGCTGTTAAGTTTATAGTTCTGTTTTTGTTTTGTTTTGGTCTCCTGTACGCTCCATTTAGTTTTATTCCCTAGACACATTTTTGTTATTATAATTTATTCGGTGTCTTTGTATTTTTAGTGTATCTGAATTTTTAGTTAGTTTATAGTTAGACTCTGTTTTAGTAAGTAGATTTCAATCGGGTTTATCGACAGTTTTTGGAGGATATGACATTGTGTCCTTTCACGTATACTCATTATTGAGTCGTTTGTGCAACAAATAGTAAGCTTGATACGTACTTTAGGAACTGATGTACGTAATCGATTATCATCATGTTATCATGTTCAAGTAAAATCATTGCAAAACCTACCCTTCTTAGTTAATTTTTGGATTAACAATTGCTGTTTATCCACTCTTGCCTTACATGACTTAATTCTTTACTGTCAATCACTTGACGGCCGTAACGGTCGATGAGCCGCACAAGATGTTCCTGCCGAGCCTACGAAGCCATTCAACATGGCCTGTAATTTGAAATTCTCGCCGGATTTATTCCTCGAGGGGATAACTTTTACGGGATAGTTTTTGATAATCGAGAAGGTTAACTATCTGGCTTTCGTGTTGTGGAGTCATCGAGGCAAGGGAATGCGATTTAGTCTGAGGATTTAAGCGATTTTCGAGGGCGACTCTGTTCGTTAGCCCAGCCAAGCCTCCTTCCTTCCCTTCTTCTTAGTAGTAGGGGGAGAACATAGCTAAAAACAGCCCAATCAGCCTGAAATCGCTACCAGATAGCAAGAAAGGCACAATAAACAATCCATGAAGGTTAGAGTTATTTTCTTTATTTGAATTGTCGAACAATTTAAATCATGTAACCAAAAGTGGCAAAACAGCAATATATTAAAACCCTCCTAAGTCAGTTCAGTTCGTTATTCACAAATCAGCCTCTTTTTAGAAATGCAGCCAAGCCTTTAAATGAAAACGAGGATAATACTGAGACACTAAAGTCACAATATAGCTTGCATGAAAACGAGGTTAGAAGTACGGAGGCCATTTTGAAACAAAAATAATAAGCGTTATAAGTTGAAATCACGTGATTATATTGGCCACGTGATAGTGCTGGATGAGCCATATGGGACGTGGATTCTGTGAATACATATCATTACGCATGTGCAGCAAAGCATTAAAAAGACAGCTGTTTCAAGTCCTTTTATCTGTCTCCTTTGCTAGCCATGCCACAGGTAGCCCAAGCTATAGAAATGAGTACATTCTGGTACATTTACTGAGAATGTATGGGAGCAAAACAGGTTTTGAAAAACAGCAAAACAGGTTTTAAAAACCTCAGTAGGACTTGACAAAGCCGGTGATGAACAAGCTCTGTTTATCTGACGAGCAGTATTACTGACCAGCATTATTAGTGTTAAACAATACTAATATTTTATTGATAGAAATATTATATTTATTAATCATTAATTAATCATTAATTGATTACAATTATAAGAACAATTATCATGATCCTTTAGTTGAATAGACACTCCATCATACAGCACTTTTTGATAGTTAGAACTAGAAAAAAAGTAAACTACTTCTTTTAATTAAAGAGGAACTTTATTCTTGATCAACACATTACCGATGACGACTGGGACCAAGACCTTGGAAACGAGGCTGATCATTTGTCACTTACGTCCCGTTACCAAGGCAACAATGTATTTCATTGAATAATTAAAACTTGTTTTTTTAGCCCAACATGTTTCAGTTAGAAAGTCTGTAGTTCCACATTTATTTAATTGTATTGTCTCTGTACTATTATTAATGACTTGTGGATTTCGTAACCTCAATTAGATCCATCGAAATTTGCTTTCTTTGAAACAGTGAAAACCAACTAGCCTCGTTTCCAAGTCAGCAAAGTTCCAGACCATTTGTTTACACAAGGCGTTAGTTTAGGTTCAGCATGTGAAAAACTAGCTAAAACTGGAATAAGAACTCACACAATTAAATTTACCATTCCAAGCAGTATTCACTAGAAGTTAAAATGCTATTCAACCGCTGACCAACCAAACTACAGGCTTTTACAGCAGTTATCCAAAATTGACGTGACAGTCCCTTGTGTTCCTGCTCAGAGACAACCTACTGATTATTTTATCAAAAAGTACACAGTAATAAAAGCCATAGGATCCCTCAGCCACTGATCTTTGCCTAACTGGACGATGTATCATATCAGACATTGTAGTTCCACTGATCCTTGCCTAAAAGATGGTCTATTGTCATTATCATTTATCAAAAAGAACACACTAATAAAAGGGTCAATTAACTGTTCCTTGCCTAAAGATGGTCTATTCTCATTATCATTTATCAAAAAGAATACACTAATAAAATGGCCAATTCCACTGATCCTTGCCTAAAGACAATCTATTATAACATACATTGTGTGGTCAATTCCACTGATCCTTGCCTAAAGACAATCTATTATAACATACATTGTGTGGTCAATTCCACTGATCCTTGCCTAAAGACATTCTATTATAAAAGGCATTGTAGGGTCAATTAACTGATCCTTGCCTAAAGACAATCTATTATAACATACATTGTGTGGTCAATTCCACTGATCCTTGCCTAAAGACTATCTATTATAACATACATTGTGTGGTCAATTCCACTGATCCTTGCCTAAAGACATTCTATTATAACATACATTGTGTGGTCAATTAACTCAGTGATCCTTACCTAAAGACATTCTATTATAACATACATTGTAGGGTCAATTCCACTGATCCTTGCCTAAAGATGGTCTATAATCATTATCATTTATCAAAAAGAATACACTAATAAAACGGTCAATTCACTGATCCTTGCCTAAAGACAATCTTTTATAACAGACATTGTAGGGTCAATTAACTGATCCTTGCCTAAAGATGGTCTATTGTCATTATCATTTATCAAAAAGAATACACTAATAAAATGGCCAATTCCACTGATCCTTGCCTAAAGACAATCTTTTATAACAGACATTGTAGGGTCAATTCCACTGATCCTTGCCTAAAGACAATCTATTATAACAGACATTGTAGGGTCAATTAACTGATCCTTGCCTAAAGACGGTCTATTGTCATTATCATTTATCAAAAAGAACACACTAATAAAATATGGTCAATTCACTGATTCTTGCCTAAAGACAATCTATTATAACAGACATTGTAGGGTCAATTAACTGATTCTTGCCTAAAGACGGTCTATTCTCATTATCATTTATCAAAAAGAACACACTAATAGCTAAAGGGTCAATTCCACTGATCCTTGCCTAAACATGGTCTATTGTCATTATCATTTATCAAAAATGTTTACACTTATAACAGAGATTGTCGTCTTGCACATTTAAAATTGTCCTTTTTTCAAGCCTAATACACATTAACGTCTTCATATATATAATCTAGTTAATATTAGTCCAACAAAGCGTTAGTCCATCAAACAACACTCACTCTCTTTATCTTCTTGGTTAGTCAAGTTACATTACGTCATTAGTCAAGCAACCTGGCCTCATCTTTGACGTCACGCTAGTCACGTGGTTCGTTAGTGTTCTTATTAGTATGCAAGCGTTCTGACATCATCATGTAAACAGAGCTTCCATCTTCATTTTTATCGAGCTGAGAGGGCCGACTGTGTTCTCCCCCCCAGGGGGTTGGGCTTGGTAGACTCTCCCGTTGAGTTTAGTATCTTCTAAAACAAGAAAAGAATACGAATAAGTAACAAACCCGACTAGAAACCACGCTCCTCGCAACTCTTATTGTCCGAGCCGATTTATCTACATACTGGGAACTATAGGTACCACTTTCCAAACAATGCTAGTTTCATTTATTTTCCAAACAGTTTAACGGAGCCAATTTATTTTTTAGCACTGGGTAATAGTTAACTATTGCCCATGCTCCTAGCAATTTTTAATAACCGCGTATTTTTGGAAGGACTGGACATGACCAAGAGGGGAACACAGCCTGCCACCCCGGATGAAAAATTGTTGTCATAGCAACTCGATATTGATTTAAGACGTGATTGATAATTAGAAAAATTCCCATTGAAATACGAGAATTGTATTGTGATTATTGTCAATAAATCGGTTACAATATTGAATAAAAATCATTTGAAAACATCACGCCTCTGTCGTGTTTCCACCCCATTATCTGCATTATCGTACTGTTATCAACGCCAGCGTTTTCGAATTTAAACAATTAAGTAACTCCTAATTAGGAGCATTTTTCGTGCGACGGAACGCTCTTCGGCGGGTTGTCGTATATTCCTCGTAATGCTTCGTAAATTTTCGTAAACTATTCGTGAGTTCTTCGGTAGCTCGCACGATCAAACCGAGGTATCGCTAAACATTCGACCGGGCGCTCGGCCTGCAGAATGCTTGTTTCCGACAGGATACCGAGGCTTTTCCGTACGGAACGTCTTACGAACGTTCAATGGGTCATTAATTACTGAATCATAGTTGCCCTTGGCAACAAGACTATATAAGTCGTCATCCGAACTGTCACTTCCATGATCCGGGGGGGCAGGGTAACGAGAACTATTTGAAGGTGTTGGTGCACTGTCAAGTGGTGATATAAGAGGATCCGTAAAGGAAGGTTTGGCTAACCCTTTACCATACACCCTCGTCCTATGCTCACCGTGAACCAAGGGGTCTGGTAAGTTGTCAAACGGTTGGATATTCTCATAACTTTCTCTTCTGTGCAGCCGTCCGTTGCTACGGGCATGCGTGGGACCATTGGAATTATGGGAAGGGTTACTCTCCCATTGTGGCGTGTCGTTGCCATGGTAACGTCGGTTGGCATCGATCCCGTTTTCTGTTGTTCCATATTCGTATGGACTATTCGGTCGATTGCCAGTTCTACCTGGGGGTCCCGGGGACTGATACGGTACACCACCGGGTCCCACTGGACGATTTCTTTGGGGTGCTTTAGCAGGAGATCCCATTGGTTGGCCGGTCATGCCCGGCCTTGGTGTCATTGGGCTTTTAGTGTATCCCCCAGGTCCCCCACGGCCAGGGGTGCCAGGTGATTGTCGCTTTTGACCTTGATAATCCCCTTGACCTTGGTAATTACCGTGACCCTGACCTTGACCTTGATAGGGCGAGTTGTATAGATGTCCTTGTTGTTGTGGATGATGCGCGCCCTTAGAAGGGTAGGTCAGCGGCTCAACGCATAATCCATCTTTATTGGAGGCAACATTTCCTGCGCTAGGATGCCTTCGCTGTATGGAATGATGGCCGCCGGATCGTGGTAAATTCCCCATACTGTTGCATCTCATTTGCTGTTTGTTCAACGTACGACCAGGCGAGCTCATAGTGCTTGCTTTGCCTTCAGAAGCATTGCTCAATCGATGAGCTGGAGGGATTCGTGGATGGGAACCAGCGCTTATTGCCGATCCCGCGCTGTTCTGGCGGTTTCTGTCATACATTGGATTCACGTAGAATGTTGAATTGTCTGGTTTGGTACCATCTCCTTCGTCTGTTGCTGCAGACCTGGAAATGGAGGAAATAACACTTATCAATTTGTTGTTGACTTTCGTTCTTGTTAAAGCCGGCGAACACAATAGAGCTTAATTACAAGCTTTCAAATTAGGAATTTTCAAATTACATTTAGACGAGCTTGAAAGCATGAACTTATCTTAGGTCTTATTTTTTTGCAATTTAGGAATAAGATTCGATTCACTGAGAAAGGCTGCCTTGTAATAGTGTCTGATATTTGAATGGTCTGATCACGATGAGCTGTGATCGTCTGGGTGTTCGTAGTCTTGATCATTAAGACCCCGTCTACACGGATCCGGATACTTTTGAAACCGCATACTTTTTGATGCGAATCGGCCTATCGTCCACACGAATCCAGTGAATCCGGTCACCGAAACCGCATACTTTTACTTGAATCCTCCGGATACGCGGATTCGTGTGGACGCAAATATTTCTATGCGGTTTCAGCCGGATCGGATTCGTGTAGACGAGGCCTAAGACTATAAGACCCCGTCTACACGGATCCGGATACTTTTGAAACCGCATACTTTTTGATGCGAATCGGCCTATCGTCCACACGAATCCAGTGAATCCGGTCACCGAAACCGCATACTTTTACTTGAATCCTCCGGATACGCGGATTCGTGTGGACGGAAATATTTCTATGCGGTTTCAACCGGATCGGATTCGTGTAGACGAGGCCTGAAGTAAATAAGAAAGATTGTTGGTGTCTGACGTTTGAATGCATGGCTCGAACCTAGGTGTAAGTAGTTCATAAGACTTACGTCTTTTACGTTAACGCTAAGCACTATATTCAATCTTTATAGCATTTTAACAATTTTATCCAAGAAACATGCATCAATATCTTTACCCTGGTTTAGGCCTGGCACTAGTCGAACTGCTGTCCGCTTCAGTCCTTGACGGACGGCTTGGCTGAGTTGTCTCGACTTCAGCACGTGTAATAACAACTTCTGTCTTACTGAGCGCTCGCTCAGGCAACAGTTCCTCATTAGCATGGTCACGTGACGCTCTCCTTCCCGAGTGGCCATTGGACTGTTTATAGTCATGACGTGGATCAAAGAAACGCTTGGGTTTGTGCAAAACGGCAAAGTTTGTAGATTTGGTTCGTCTTTTCAGGTACCAACATCGGCCGAAGACGATGCCGAAAAGAACGGCGGCGCAGAGAGCAGCGACGACGAACACAGCGACATAAGACGTCTCGTTAGCTGTATGACAGAAAATTATCATAGTCAGATATACAACGATGTCAAGAAGGTTGTCCAAGGTGATAGGTTAGTCTAAGACTAAGGGATTATGGGTATACACCTAAACTCAAAACCGTTTTTAAAAGACATCTGTACAATAGTCCCCTTCACAGTTCCCTGCGCCATCTTGAAATGTAGCCTGGCCTTTGCATCGAAGCGAGACGAACGTTGAGCTTGCAATGATAGAGACACGTGAATAATTGTCCGGCAAGGTGTTAAAAGGTCTCTATCATTTCAAGCTCAACGTTCGTCTTGCTTCGATGGAAAGGCCCGGCTACTTTTCAAGATGGAGCAGGGATCTGTGAAGGGGGAAACTTTGTTTTTATCGACTGGCCTCGCCGATCATCTTATTCATCAATTTTTCAGGTATATCTATAATTACTTTTCGTCCTGGAGTGACCTATCATCTTGGACTGCCCTTATTTTAACGAGTGCATAGAAACAAAAACATGCCACAACATCGTATTACAGTGAATAAAATAACACACAACATCGATGGAACGACTGTATATAATAACGAGTGGATGGTTAGGATTAGTAACTTAGCAACTGTGCATGTTAGTTATTTGATAGCCTGTTACCACGTGATCTGTCATGTGATCTACACTCATGATCAATCTTAGATGAGTGGTTGTGAACACATGAACCAAAGGTCAGCGGTCAACAGGCTGTTACCTAGCAACGTAATGAATCACACTCATTCTCATTCACGTGCAATGTTACACAGTTTTTGGTTACCTTGGTGATGAACATCCGTCTACATGTGCGTTCAGTGCGTGTACTAGTGCAATTAACAATTCAACCGTGCAAAGGCCCTCTGGGAACGCAGTCAACGCGCATGTCAGAACAAAACCGAAACATTTACCACTAACCTGGATTAGCTACGAACAACGAAACTGCTCATTTCAAAAGCAGAAATATTAGCGTTGTTAACTGTAAAAATAACTGTCAAACTCAAATTTAACAAATTTTAAATCATTAAAAATTTAGTTACTAAGAAAAATAATTTTGACTTTTAAGAAATTTACGTTTAAAAAAAAACAAATGAAGTAAAATAAGCTGCTGCACCCATCAGCCAATCAAATTATCTCGTTCACGCAGGCGTAGCAGCTATCTTACCCCTAAAATGAAGGAACCATATTAATAACCTTCCAGATATGCCAAATTCTAACGCGCTTGACTGCCTCCCCCTTACGTTAGGTGCAGACGTAACGTAAACCCTCGTACTTCGTTTCACAGGCGTCCGTCTACGTATAGCTGTCGCCACGGGTAAGATTACTGTTGCGTTAGGCGCCGTGACAGGCGTTACAGTTGTATAGCTTGCGTTACTTGTTGTGTTTCTTGTTCGATCTATTGTTGCGTTACTTGTTGTATTTGGTGTCGGTTTTAGTACGTAGACTGGTAAACCTGTTAAAGTAAAACGTTGGCAATTGTTACGGTATTTTGTTGCGTTCACGTTTAACGGTCAATCTTGGAAGAATTGATGTGTTGGGATGCCTGTGGTATGAAGTCGGGACTCCCACAGTGGGTTCCCTGTGGCATAAAGTAAAGACTCCGACGGTGGGGTCCCTGTTGGTCTCATCCGCGGTTATTAAATTGTGTATGACTATTATCGTCGCGGAATTCCGGGCTTCTATAATTGCAATTACATTAATTGCTTTATATTCCGCGACGACCATACTCATACACACTTTTATAACCGTGGGTCATACCAACATATATCTACATTGTACTCTGTGGTCGAATGAACTCAACAAAATAACCTCCTACCAACATATGTGGCTTCATAGCTCAGTTGGTAGAGCATTACACCGGTTGTGCAAAGGTCATGGGTTCAAATCCCGTTGAAGTCCCGAAACTTTTTTCGGGCTTCTATAATTGCAATTACTTTAATTGCTTTACTCCGCGACGATCATACCTATACACAAAGTAGAAACTCCTGCATTGGGTTCCCTTTGGTATAATGCAAGAAAATCCAAAGTGGTATTCCTGTGGTATAATGTAAGGACTCTGTAAAGGCACTGAGCAATAGATCTTTTCCCAGTTCCGTTCAGTGACCACGAATAATAGTTCCAAGTCGAGGTTCGCGTTGTTGCGCATGATAAATTATAGTTTGATATGCGCAGCAACGCGAACCTCGACTTGGAACTATCATTCGTGGTCACTGAACGGAACTATGAAAAGGACTATTTCCTCAGCAACTTGTCTCGCTTTGCTTGAAAATATACTTCGTTGAAAGTTGCTGATTGCCGTTGGAAAAAGCAGAACTAAACTCTACTCTACTCTCATTGCACTTTGTACAATGCTGTCCGCAACAGAAAAATGTTGACCTCTGTTAGACTGTGCAATTGTGTGCAATTCTTCAACAACTTGTGTTATAACCACATTGCGAGACAAGTTGCTGAAATATTTGTACAGTATAGTAGCACCTTAAGGGATCCTTGCAGCGTATACTAAGGGCCCGGACAAACGGTTTCAACGTTTGCTTCAACATCCGTTCGACTTTGTTGAATGGCAATGTTTAACTGCTTTTAAACTCGTTGAACATTGTTAAAACGTGTTGAATCGATGTTGAATTGATGTTGAAAGAGTTTAATCATTGCCATTCAACAAAATCGAACGGATGTTGAAGCAAATGTTGAAACCGTTTGCCCGGGCCTTGAGGAGCCCTTGTATTTGGGATCCCTGTGAGTAAGTATTTCAAAATGAGGAGTCATTCGGTCACGCCCTGTGTCACTGCGATCCAACGATGTGGTAGCAGGCAGGTTTTCGTATTTATAGCAGTTTAGTCTATTCAATAGTCATTATTGTGTGAATCGTGTTATCTTAGTGTCCTAAATCGACCATCAGATAGCATTCATGCAATTAGACTTGATTAGTTTGTACATGCTCTAATGCTTGTTTGTCTGTTTATTTGTTTGTTAAAAAAAATTATGTTGATGAAAATTGTACGAAATTTACGAAATCAACAAAATGAACGAAATGAACAAAATGAACGAAATGTACGAAATATACGAAATGAATGAAATGTACGAAATGAATGAAATGTACGAAATGAATGAAATGTACGAAATATACGAAATGAACGAAATTTACGAAATGAATGGAATGTACGAAATATACGAAATGTAAGAAATTTACGTAATGAATGAAAGTACGAAAGATAGCGAACATGATGGCATGAAGGACAAAGCAAATAGCTAGTGAAAATGAAGTGAAAATGTACTACTTAATAAATGCAAAATAACGTAGCAAAATTAACGTAAAACGGTGAAAGGATGTACGAAATCAAAATGCAAAAAACAAATGTACGGAATCAATGAAATACGCAAGCAAAATAAATATAAAAGATACGAAATAAAAGTACGAAATAAAATAAATAAATCAGAGAAAGCGCAAAAAATCAATTAATGATGAGCCAAGTACAAAATCAACAAAAACAATTGAAAGGAAAATAGCTAACAAAATTCAAACAATATTTAGAAAATAAAAATCAAATATACGAAAAATCCTACGAAATAGCAATACGAAATAACCAAAAAATATATAAAAACAAAAATGGCGCAAGAATAGAAACAAAATGTTGCGAAATAACAAAAAAATAAAACATTTGCAAAACGACGAAATGAAAAAATTATAACGACGTAGTTTTACGAAAGTTGAAGTGAAATAAGTTGCATTCTTACAATCAGCCATGATGGCTTTAGTATAAGGTAACGATCCATTTTGCCATCCAGGGCTAGGAGTCATTACAATACTGTGTGGTGGGTTTGATGTAACTGGTTGACGTGTGGTTGTTAGAGGAGGTACTGGGAATAGAAATGAATAAAGATATCAACAACATAACCTGTGTATAGCTGTCCCCTCCTCTCCCCCCTACGGGGAGAAAAGGCTATCAACAACAATACACACACAAAGTGTGCGCCTTATATGAAATGAATACAACTACCAATATGATCCATCAGATAAAATTAATTTATTGCTTTTGTGCAATATAGCGCAAACATTATATCTATGAAATAGAATTAAATTGGTTGTGTGGTGAAAATAGAGCGCAAACACTATATCCATGAAATAATGTTAAAATTGCTACTGTGGAATAGAGCGCAAACAATTTATCAATGAAATAGAATTAAATTGTTACTGTGGAAAAGAGCGCAAACAATTTATCAATGAAATAGAATTAAATTGCTACTGTGCAATAGAGCACAAACACTATATCCATGAAATAAAATTAGATTGCTACTGAGGAATAGAGTAATCAAAATATATCCAAGGAATGAAATGAAATTGCTACTGTAAAATAAGGCGCAAACACTATATCAATAAATTCAAATTGTTACTGTGGAATAAGGCGCAAACACTATATCAATAAAATCAACTTGTTACTGTGGAATAAGGCGCAAACACTATATCAATAAAATCAAATTGCTACTGTGGAATAGAGCGCAAACAATATATCCATGGAATAAAATTGTCACTGTGGAATAAGGCGCAAACAATCAAAACAGCAAATTCATAACATTGAATAATAAATATATTTTAGTGCAATAAAATCGGCTCCAATATCGTCGCTTCTTAATATTTTACAAGTTGAAATGTTTAAGTGTCGTTAAGTTTTTACTACTTCGAATTGATTGGTCAGTAATACCCAAGGTGCTTTTCCCTTGACGTCATTCAGAACTTATTTTCTCATGTATAATGAACATAACACTGGCACGGACATACGAAAACAACAATTAACTTTTGATTGTGGGATTTTAACACAAGTTTCAAGTGTGAAAAAATCGACAAGCCTCCTCCGCAGGCAGCTTCTCGCCTTTTAACGCTTCTTTGCTTTTTTGTAATCCAAAATTTATTCACGACAGAAATACTCTGTTTTCTAAGTTCATCAAAAATAACAGCCATGAGTGAGAGATTCTACACTTTCAAAATTCTAAACCTCTGTAAAATCATCCGTTTTATTTAATTTAATCAACACTATAAAAAAAAATAATAAAAAAAACAACACATAGAGGCAGCACTGTACGGCAGCTGTAGAGGGCCGAAACATCATTGCTTTTAAAGCAATATAGCCTTGTTGGGGCTCCTGTGGGACGGCCGAGAAAGGACTTGGGACGAAATGAGGGGAGGGGAAAAAAAGGCTTTCCTCCAGCTTTTCGTCCCTAGTCCTAATCCTCTTTTTCTCAACAAAGGAAGCCCAATAATGAAAGGAAGTCCGAATTCTGGTGGGTTGCCTGCAGAGGAGGCTAGAAATCGACTGCATTCGAAGTTATTTAATATTACATGGAGATATTAAGAAACTGATATTAGGGGGCTTTCATTTATTATTTTATGGGGGGGGGGGGGGTGAGTGGTTGTTAGGCAAAATCACCTGTTGTCTTTTCCAAATATTACCCAAACCCCCTTTCTTGTTGGCAAAAATATCATAATCCCCCTATATTTCGTACAGTTTTTACCCAACGCCTAAAAACAGCATAACATTTATATCAAACTCCCCCCTGTATAGCTTCCGAAAATAACGTGCCCCCTCAATATTGCCGACCCCCCCCCATATACTAATAAATGAAAGCCCACTTATTATTAATAAAGTTTTGTACTGTATTATAAGATACCAATTTTACTGCCGCTATATGACCAATAAGAGTGTGCGTTATATTAGACCAATAAGAGTGCACGTTATATTTGACTAATTAGAGTGCGCGCTATATTAGACAGTGCGCGTTATATTTGACCAATAAGAGTGCGCGTTATATTAGACCAATCAGAGTGCGCGTTATAATTGACCAATAAGAGTGCGCGTTATATTTGACCAATTTGACCATTCCAAGACCGAAATGCATTGTACATCTTATGTAATTGTTAAAAGCACAATTTTAATTTGCTTTATTTTAGTGTTTAATGAACAAAACAGTATACCAGTTTTATATAGAAGGCAAATTCGATCTATTTAGTATTTTTAAAGAAAATTTTAAAGACCAATAATGCATTAACGGGTTAGCTCTGTTGGGAGAGCACGGCCTGTTAACCGGGAGGCCGGAGGTTCAAACCCTAGCCGGACCATCACCCAGGGTCTTAAAATAATTGAGGAGAATGTTATAACTTTGTATTTATTTCGGTTTATAATTGTTAGGCTTCGCGTCCTCTCGGATAAGGACGTTAAATCGGAGGTCCCGTCTCGCCACTCACACACTAACCATTTATCGGGGGACGTAAAAGAACGACTGAGGACGCAGGTCACGACCATCCTCAGTGAAATGCCTACACTTACACTAATATATATTAATTACTACAGCTAACTATAATGTGTAAAGCGCATTTGAATATATACACATAGAAAGTGCGCTTTATAAATGCATTATCATTATCATTATTTCGGTCTTGGAATGCTCTAGTCAGTATTCACAATCCAACCTTTTTGAAATGTTGTATGAGTACTTACCGCAACCGTAGATGATCTTGAGATACTTGTAGACTCCCTTGCAGGGTCTTCCCATCAGCTCTTTCTTCACTGGTACATCACAAATCGTCAACTTATGGCAAAGCTTCCTTACGATGTTAATCACGTTGGTTTTGCAACCAATAGTCTTATCATCACGGTCTTGACTCTCTACCAAGGGATTGTAACCACAGATAGTATCACCACCTTGTGCACGACCATATGAAGCTGTATAGATCACCATCACCATCGATTCGTTGGCGCACGATAGGTTTCCCGATTGACCTTGGCATATTATTTTATTCTGGATACCACCAACTTTTGGAACAAGAATGTCTGAAGTAAATGGGAAAAGATTAGAATAAATTATGGTGAATGAATAAATGGTGAATGGACGGATAGATGAGTGGATGAATGGAGGATCAATTAATGAATAAAGGGATGGATGAATGAATGAATGAACGAACGAATGAACAACTGGCAAACGAACGTACGAACGAATGAATTAATGAATAGATGGCTGAATGAATGAATGAACGAATGAACGAACGAACGAACGTCTGGAAAACGAACGAACGGACGAACGAACGAACGAATGAATGGATGGATGGATGGATGGATGGATGAATGAAAAAAATGCAATCAAACAAAAAGAGAGAACTGTAATGACATGGTGTCTGCTTGATGTGATATAAAAAGAACGAAATTCAGCTAACATTTTGCACATTGTGTTGATCAATTTTACATGTAGTAACACTCAGCAATTAAAAAGTCAAATGAAAATGTGCTAAACAGCTTCTTGCAATAAAAAAGTTGACATAAATATTTACAGACTCAAACTGATTACTGCAATACATACAATAAGTGTTTTAAAAAAGCAGTATTTCTATCAGGGTATTCTGTGTTTCTGAAAATATCATTTTATAATACAATGAACATAACTAAATTATAACAACTCTTCCAAAACGTACCCATTGTAATAAATGTTATTGATGATGAAATGCTTGAGACGATGTGTTACATACATTAACACCACATTACTTACATACATTTATTTATTACATAAATAAATACTTTGAACTTCGAAGTTACAGATTCATGATAACATAGTATCCAGATATATGTGGACTTGAGGCCAACCGGCCCAAAACGAAAAAGTAATATACAGATTCACAAAATATCCAGAAACGTGTGGACTTTTTTTCCATAACGAAAAAGTTTAAAATTAAAAAAATATATATTCTGACAAAAGCTTACGGCAGGCCAATCCATAACAAAACTTATTATTAAAATTTAAAAATATCCCAATACGTGAGAGAGCTCTGAACTATAAATAGAAAAAATTCAATTAAAACATTTTTTAAAACAATACGCATTTTTTGTAGAAGTAAAATCGTCATGATCTTTTTCTATCTTTTCCCTTTTCTTTCGTTAGCAACTTTCCATTTCGCAAAATACATTAAAAAATCAATTTCAGTCACCGACACATCATTATTTTTCTACAAAGTAGTGGACAAAGTAAAAACATTTCCGGCATGTTGTGTCGTATCTCCGTTTATAGGAAGAGAGGAAGAAACATAGTAATTAAGAAAAAAGAAAGATTGTAATGAACCTTGAACCCGTGCCGAATGTATTAGAGTAATCCACCTTAGTAGTATATAATTCCATTGTTTTCTTTTTGTCATTTTGACTATTACACTTTGTTTATTATATTCTCTCTAATACACTTTAGCAGTCTCTCTAATTCCATTGTTTTCTTTTTGTCATTTTGACCTATTACACTAGATTCTGTTTCACTGGTTTAGTGCCTTAACTCTAATACACCTTAGTAGTATATAATTCCGTTGTTTTCTTTTTGTCATTTTGATTATTACACTTTGTTTATTATATTCTCTCTAATACACTTTAGTAGTCTCTAATTCCATTGTTTTCTTTTTGTCATTTTGACGATTACACTTTGACTATTAGAATGTATTTCACTGGTTTAGTATTTTTACTCTGAATAAATTAATTCCAAAATTTTAATTTCAAGAAATTTAAAATAAAATTACAGTTTCTATTTTCGCCTTCATTTTACAGTTTTAATTAATTTTCATCGGTTGGTGATTAATAATGTATCCATATAAATATTGGCTCGTCTCAAATTTAATTCATTTGATATTTCAATCAATTTCCCCCAAAAATATTACATTTCTCATTATAGAACATCCCACCCATAATGTAATTAGCATAAGATTTCGTCATACTTGATGCAATTTAAATTTTTATTTCGATTTTAAGTTTTTCATTTTTCCACATTTCATCTCATTTTCTCTTGTTACTACATTCCCATTTTTATTCCCATTTTTAAATTTTTAACTTGATTTTAACCATTTATTTCCGTTTTCATTTTTCCACATTTCATTTTTTTTTCTCTTGCTATTACATTCCCATTTTTATTCCCAGTTACAAATTGGATGTATTTAGATTTCAACCATGCATTTATTTTAATTTTTCAGAGTTTCATCTTTTTTTCAGTGTTATTACATTCAAATTTTTATCTCCATTTTCAAATTTTAAAGTTGATTTGAACCATTTTTATTTTACTGCGTTTGATCTCATTTTCAAGTTTCACGTCAAATAAAGAAGATTCATATCTTCTGATTTGATGTTTGCTTTAAAGTTTGTTCTTTAAATATTTTATTCAAGGTGATGATATCTATTTTCTACCGTCCAGTAACATCATTTAACTTAATCTCGTTTACATATTTCTTACTCTTAAAATAACTTTCTATTTATTCCACAATTCATTAATTTAAATTTTTCCTTCAATTTTCCTTTTGATTCTCTCGATCACATTTATTTCTATTCATTTTTATTGTTTTTTGTTTTTTGTTTGTTTGTTTTTTCGGTTTTTTTCGTTGGTTTCTTTATATGTTCTTCTTTGTTTTTTTTCATTAATTTTTTGATATTTCTCTTTTTAAAACATTTTTCTCGATTTCTAAATTGTTATTTTCCCTTAATTTACATGTGTTGACATTTTATCTTAAATCTTTTGTATTGATCATTCATCTCAATTGATCCAGCTTTTTCCATTTTTCAAATGGTAGTTTTTTGCTTTTTAAACTTATGTTTCCTACTTTCTTTCCAGCTTCAGATACTATTTTTTCTATTTTCCTAGTTCGCAATTCTCTTTTTATTAGTTTCTTTGTGGGTTTGATCGTTCGTTCGTTTGTTTGTTTGTTCGTTTTGTTTGTTTGTTTGTTCGTTCGCTTGTTTATTTGTTTGTTTGTTTGTTTGTTTGTTTGTTCGCTTGTTTATTTGTTTGTTTGTTTGTTTGTTTGTTTGTTTGTTCGTTTGTTTTTTCGTTTGTTCGTTTGTTTATTTGTTTGTTTGTTCGTTTGCTTGTTTGTTTGTTCGTTTGCTTGTTGTTTGTTCGTTTGTTTGTTCGTTTGTTTTTTTCGTTTGTTTGTTCGTTTACTTGTTCGTTTGTTTGTTCGTTTGTTTGCTTGTTTTTTCGTTTGTTTTTTCGTTCGTTTGCTTGCTTGCTTGCTTGTTTGTTTGCTCGTTTATGGTTTGTTTGCTCGTTTGTTCGCTTGCTTGTTTGTTTGTTTGTTTCTTTGTTTGTTCGTTATTCAGATTGTATATTTCTCATTTTAAAATCCCACTCATCCTAAATTCTTTTGTCTTCATTTACACAACATTTTCTTTATTTTAAAACATTAATTATGTTTCCAATTAATCTAAAACTCTGTTCTTCGATCTAAAACTCCTATTATTGGACCAAAATAAAACGATTGCATGAATTTTTGACTTTGTAATCAAACGTTTTGTCAGACTCAAACAATAACACTTTGGGTCATTTAAAGTTGCAATTCTTAATGATGTGGGCCATAACATAATCCTAATCAAAATAGCGCCCATAAACAACAGCCTTTGTTCTCACGTAGAACTAAAATTACAAAATTTGCTTATTAATCATTAATGGCGGACAGTGGGAGTTCATGGTATGCTAAATCAGACTCGAAAGTGTCCCAAAAGTATTGAAAAAACTCGCACATGTTCAACGTTTTCGAGATAAAATCGATGGGAAATTGTTGTCAGGATGTAGATAGACAATTTGGCGATGTTTTTGAATTGTAATTCCGCTAAAAAAAGAAAGCTTGTTGTCGTGGGAAATTGTTTGTGATGTAAAGAAATGGAAGAGGGATAATTTGGCCACTGTTGTGTAAAAATGGCGCCAAATCTTTTACACAAGGAATTACATAACAAACTAACACACCAAAGCAAAGTGAATTACCATCCATAACAAAACATAAAGAAAGAAATCCTTTTTGTGGAAAAAACAGATTTTTCACAATATTTTAAACTCATTTTTTCATGGGATTTTTGAATTTGTAATCGTTTTTGTGTAATAAATATTTCATCACATATTTTGAACTTATTTCACAAAACTAAAAAACAACTCCATTGACTTATCAATCTGAAATCTAAAGTTTCATAAAATACATTTGATATCGTTTACGTTATGTGGTCTCTAAATACATGAAAAAAATAATTATCGTTGAAATACTTCGGAATAGTATAAGTTTACTAAGATTGAATATATTTTTCTAGCGGACACTATCCTCATTTTAAGAACAAAAGTCGATTTAGCGACGAAAATGGATTAAAAAAAGCGATATCCGTAGCATTTTGTTGAATGCTTTCACACGGAGAATTCATAAATTGAATATATTGTTTTTAGTTACGAATCAAAACATGGTTTAAGCTAGATATGTGTTTGCTTTTCAAGCAATAATATAATAAAAATAATGCAGGAGTTTGATGAATACCGGAAGATTAGATAACTTAAGAACACACTTTGCATATGAGGTAAAAACCCAGCTCATAAAACCAATAATGTGACAGTCAATTGTATTCAAAATAACAACACTAAAAAGTTAGTTTTATGTGAGAATTAAAGCTACTTTTTTAAGGAAAAACATTGTAAACTCACCGTAATTTTCTCCGGCTATCAAACATACCGTCTTGAAAACGATCAAAAATATTATCCCAGTCTGCAAAGGATAGAAGCAAACGTTACATAAACATTGACAAAAGTGGTTTTATACACAAACATTTCTTGTGAAAAAAAAACAACATAGAATTAACGTCTTACCTGAAGAAATATGGACATCATTATTATTGTGGTTGAACCATGTGTGAAGAAACTCTCGAAGTCAGCCGGTCGAGCGAGCCATGTTCAAGCAAGCGGACCAAAGAATGGCTAGTGACCTCTCAACCAGAGCTTAAGGCGGTCAAAAAAACTACATTAATTTTAATCAAAGAATTCGGGGCTAGTCTATCGTTGTTAAGCAGCGAGTGGCGATTCTGCGATCAATTACAGAACTGGTAGTTTAAACCCAATGCAATCTCGCCTTGCCTCATAACTAAATCATAACCATGACTATCCTATCTTTGTATTTCTGCAACCTATGTAATAGTTGAAGCCAAAATTGAGCCAAAATTGTACGATTTTTGCGTTGTTAGTCTCTCAACTTCGGGAATAGAGTTGATCCGAGCGAGTAGCGAATTCAAAATATCGACCACCTGCGACATAGCATCTGTCTGCTGGCTTACAATGGTCGCTACGCAATCATACTCGCATCTATCCAATCACACACTAGGAGTTGTATCACCGAAGAATAAAACTACCTAATAAATGGGAAACAACGTTTACTCACACTATCTCCCGCAGAACAACTCAAATGCTAATTCACAGCTATCTCGCTAGACTTTAGCTTTTGCTAGAGAAAAAAAAACTACCTTTTTATCGGGAATTTCCTAATCGTTTTTGATGTTTTATTTAAGCGAGAGTCATTTCACTAACGAAGTGTTAAATTCGTTGCGTTGCTTCAACAGATTCCTAAGCTTATTAACCAATCAGCGACAAGCACTTTGTGTCATTTATAAAGTTGTTTTCTAGGGTGTTCTGCTATAAAAATATACACAAATAATTTCATTTTAGTAGATTTGAATCTTTGTTATTTTAAATAATTGTTTTTTTTTTCTGACTGAACATCGTTCTACCGAATTGAAGTTTGGATATCGCTCTATGCTACAAATAACTTGCCCGACGGGGGATGCATAGTGGAAAATTGACACACAATAACAACGCCATATTCAATTCGTTGAAATTCGTCAATTTTTGTGTTTTGATTTGCGCAAATAAATAAGATATTTTCTTGTGTTTACAAAAGGATAGTGAGTTCGAAAACAAGATAAATTAAGGACAGATAAAGTAGTAAATAAAACAACAACAACAACAACAAAATAATATGACAAATGTATAAATAAATGAGAATCATTAACTTTAAATCTCAAAACTCCAAAGTTCAATTAAAATTATACAAATTACCACGTATTAATGAGAAATCATTCACGTCCATCATTGAAACTCTCAAATATAATAAAAACATACTACAATCAAAACACTATCCGTTGTTAAAAGCTTTCAAAAAGGTTTAAACCTAAAATCGGCTACATAAGTGAACTTTATTCTATAATTATTATTTTTTGGAGAATTCAGATTCTATATATATAATATGCATGGAGGAATGGATTCGCGATCTCATATCACAAGCTCACTAGCTTTTCAAAAATTACCTAACTACATATTATACTAAAAAAGATATTGTCAAGCACATTAACTGAAATTCTCAAAAATTTCGACTTTCACTGTGAAAGAAAAATACAAACATATGTATATTAAACTTTCAAATTGAATTTTAATTTTCAAAATGACGTATTCGCCCAGATTCCGTGCGATGTTCAGTGGAAAAGAAAAAATACAAAAATATATTAATTTTTTACATTGTAGTTTACTTTCAGAATGACGTCTTAACCGCCCAAATTCCGTGAGTCGAGCGGAAAACCACAGGGAACCCAACTGGGCGACCTCACATTGATAGATTGTCTACAATACGCTAATTCCTTGTTGTTTTAACACGGAGAGGAATCTGCATCACGTATCAGATAGAAATAGAAATGAATAAATAAATGAATGAATGAATAAATCATGAAAATCATGGGAACATTACGCCAAGAGAAATACTCCATTTTTATGTTATCTAGCACCGCTGTTCAATGTGACAAAAAGGCGCATTTGCACAGGAAAAATCTCGATTCGGAGTAATTTCAAAATCATTGTTTAGTAGTAGTAGTACAGTGGCACCTCTATAAAGCGGTCACCCATTAAGCGGTCACCCTCTATTAGGCGGCCACAATAAAAAGTCCCAAATCTATTCCTATACCTATTCTATACCTCTATTCAGCGGCCAACCTCTATTAGGCGGCCACAATAAAAAGTCCCAAATCTATTCCTATACCTATTCTATACCTCTATTCAGTGGTCACCCTCTATTAGGCGGCCACAATAAAAAGTCCCAAATCTATTCCTATACCTATTCTATACCTCTATTCAGTGGTCACCCTCTATTAGGCGGCCACAATAAAAAGTCCCAAATCTATTCCTATACCTATTCTATACCTCTATTCAGCGGCCAACCTCTATTAAGCAGCCACTTTGGAAAGTCCAGAGGGTGACCGCTTAATAGAGGTACCACTGTATCGTCATCGTTTTGCATTCATTATGTTCATTAATATTCACTGTATTTCCTCTTGCTTTGCTTGGGATTGGTGAATATTTTGACAACAAATCGAGGCTTAGCCTGTGCAAATGCGCCTTTTGTCAAATAGTACAGCATTACTAGATAACCTGAAACTGGAGTATCATGGGAATTTGCCATAGGACTGAACAACGTAATATGCCTGCGTCACATCCGGACTTTTCCTTGGACAAATTACACTGATGTGACGTAGGCCAGTTACGTTGTGCGAGAAGATATTTTCTGTCATTTGGAAAAACATGGAATTATTGACGTATTATGCTGTAGAATGACATCATAAAGACACCAAAACATCGCAAATTGGTTTTCTTCGATGGAGATTCACTTTTGCTATTTTATATACAGATACAAGAGAAAAATATAATATGCCCTTGGCGGGAATTTTGCTATTTCATGTTTTCCGAAATAATTTTTGGATAAAAATACCTCGATCTCACACACAAAATGAGCTTTTTAAAAAACAAAATCAACAATGAATAGGGTTAGCCTCCTCCGCAAGCAACCAACCGGAGTTCGGACTTCCTTTCTATATTGGGCTTCCTTTGTCGAGAAACAAGGAGCCCAAAAAAGCAAAGAAGCGTTAAAAGGCGAGGAGGAGGAGGAGGCTACAATAGGGTTACTTTTCTAGGTGTAGTTTTGGTATTTTTTATGACTCCGCTATTTGCACCACTGTTCGATTATTCATTATGAAAAAAACAAAACATTAATTGTAACATTATGAGAAACCATTGCATGGCCTGTGGTTCAATCAAAAACATAATCGAAACATTGAAACAACCCAATTGAAACATTGAAACAACCCAATTGAAACATTGTAACATTGAAACAAGCAAATTGAAACAACAAAATTGTAACATGGAAACACCAAAATTGAAACATTAAGAATGAACAATGTGTTGGTTTCTCATCTTTTTTTTTCTCTTTCTTCCCGTTCTCATTTCCTTTAATGTTAATCCTATTGACTTAAATTCCTTGTTACTTATTTTAAAACCTCCGTCTCTATCGCGTCTGGTTCAGGTTAATCATTTTTCATTGCTTCATTACAGATTTCTTACATTTTTACCATGCGTTTTGTTTCACATTCTATTATTTTATTATATATATCTGTATTCCATATTTCTATTAATACATTCACAATTTTTGAGTGAACATGAAACAATTGCGCAGTATATGGAATATAGAATGTGCGGCGACAAACATCGTAAATTTCAGAAAGATTTATCGCATTCAGGGTAGCAACAGTAACTAAGATAGAACACAATGGATAGAGTGCTTACACTATGTCCATGAAATAGAATCTAAATAGTTCCTACAAATTAGTTTTTATTTAGAGACTATTAGTCACTATCACTCAACTGGAACAGCTTTAGTAACAATAGACCACAAGACACTAGGGAAATCAAATACTCAAAACCATAAAAAGTTAATACTTTATTCATTGTGTATTGTTACTAAAGCTGTTCCAGTTGAGTGATAGTGACTAATAGTCACTAAATAAAAACTATTAGTTAGTAACTATTTAGATTTTATTTCATGGACATAGTGTAAGCACTCTAGTGAATCTATGAATTGTATATATGCTATTGTCTATTATAGAGTATTATAAATAAACCATTTTTTATTATTTTATTACAAATTTCTTACATTTGTACCATGCGTTTCATTCCATTCTAATATTTAATAATAATATCTGTATTTCATTCAAATTATTATTTTATTCTAATATCTAACTGAATGATATCTATATTCCATATTTCTATTGTCTATTGTCTCGAAACGGTTGTAAAGTTAAGTTGACATTTTTACGGTGTTACAAATTTCATTCTATATTGCCTAACGTTTATATCAAACACCGACGCAGCCTATACTAGTTTACTCGCTAGTTTCTATTTCTATTTTTTACGGTGTTACAAATTTCATTCTATTGCCTAACGTTTATATCAAACACCGACGCAGCCTATACTAGTTTACTCGCTAGTTTCTATTTCTATTTTTTACGGTGTTACAATTCAAATTTCATTATATTACCTATCGATTATTATAAATGGTTATTTTCTTAATATTATCCTTCCTATTTAAAACTTCTCATTTATTTCTTCATTTTGTTTCATTTTTCATTTATTCACACATGCATCGGACTAGAAAACCGAAATCGTGGATTCGAGTCCCGCCAATGGCATATGATATTTTTTCGCATGTATCTGTATTTCACTCATAAACCGAACGCGCATTTTAATTCAATTTTTGTATGTACTTCATTGTACAGACCCAATATCTGAATCCAATACTGTTTTTAAAAGCATTAGTGTTTCCGTGAGAGCCTAGTTAGGTTTGTATTCAGTACATACTTAGATGCTTTGGATGATATAAGATCGGCTTTAGTGCTTAAATATATTATCTTATAAAGATAACGAAATTTAAACTTGAAAATATTTACAGAAAAAATTTCTTGCTTCATGTATTCGTATTCGTATATATTCTATTTATATTTGATATTTTTAAAGTTAGAGTGATACAGTATAAGGATAAAACTTGAAAACTACTTACACAGAATGTTCAAATCTCATCGTTAACTCCTTGTATTTAATTTGCTTTTTTTTAAATCAAGTTTAGAGTATTATTGTATCAGGATAATGAAACTAAAACTTAAAAACTATTTACACAAAATGTTCAAAGTTTCATCGTTAACTCCTTGTATTTAATTTGCTTTTTTTTCAATCAAGTTTAGAGTATTATTGTATCAGGATAATGAAACTAAAACTTAAAAACTATTTACACAAAATGTTCAAAGTTTCATCGTTAACTCCTTGTATTTAATTTGCTTTTTTTTCAATCAAGTTTAGAGTATTATTGTATCAGGATAATGAAACTAAAACTTAAAAACTATTTACACAAAATGTTCAAAGTTTCATCGTTAACTCCTTGTATTTAATTTGCTTTTTTTTCAATCAAGTTTAGAGTATTATTGTATCATGATAATGAAACTAAAACTTGAAAACTATTTACACAAAATGTTCAAAGTTTCATCGTTAACTCCTTGTATTTAATTTGCTTTTTTTCAATCAAGTTTAGAGTATTATTGTATCAGGATAATGAAACTAAAACTTGAAAACTATTTACACAAAATGTTCAAAGTTTCATTGTGAATTCCTTGTATTTAATTTGCTTTTTTTTCAATCAAGTTTAGAGTATTAGTGTATCGATAATGAACTTAAAACTTGAAAATATTTACACATAATTTTCAAAAACGTCTCCGTTTTCAAAACCTCATGTATTTTATTTATATTTATATTTGTGTACCTGTTATTTCTAAATGATAATTAAATAGTATATCTTTATTAGTTATGTAAGATATTGTAAGAATTTAGGTTAGATAACTATATCAAATTATTTATTAGACTAATTGCATTAAAATTCACAAATAATGAAATAATAACAGTATCCAAAACCTGCAGCATATTTGCACACTTTCATGTTATTATGATTTGGCATATGGCAAACTACATTAGTTACTCCTTAAGAGAATTAAAGTATTAAGGTTATGAAACTAGAACAATATCAAATGTACACCCTATTTCAAAAAGGTTGTCCAAAGCAACTGGCCATTCCAAGATGGAAAGGAATTATTGGCATACACCTATTTCAAAAAGGTTGTCCAAGGCGATGGGTCATTCCAAGAAGAAAAGGAATTATAGGCATACACCTATTTCAAAAAGGTTGTCCAAGGCGATGGGTCATTCCAAGAAGAAAAGGAATTATAGGCATACACCTATTTCAAAAAGGTTGTCCAAGGCGATGGGTCATTCCAAGACAGAAAGAAATTATAGGCATACACCTATTTCAAAAAGGTTGTCCAAGGCGATAGGTCATTCCAAGAAGAAAAGGAATTATAGGCATACACCTATTTCAAAAAGGTTGTCCAAGGCGATGGGTCATTCCAAGAAGAAAAGGAATTATAGGCATACACCTATTTCAAAAAGGTTGTCCAAGACGAAAAATCATTCCAAGACAGAAAGAAATTATAGGCATACACCTATTTCAAAAAGGTTGTCCAAGGCGAGAATAAGAACGCGAATTTGTAAAAAAAAAATGAAAATTGTTTACATCTGAAAAAATCTTAATTAATTAAATAAATGTCCCGTCCTGGAAAAATACTTATAATGACAGAATCAACTCCTCAGGGATCTAGCTTCCGTAGTTTGATGGACAAATTAACTCGTAATAATTTCCCTAAATATTTTTTGTCCCCGTTGTGTGTGGTGAATTTCGTGTACGAAGCGGACAACATTTCACGGCTGTAGCTTTGATTTAAGACCCTCATACTGGGCCAATAAGCACACAAATCATCAAGGTTCTTTAATGATTTTTCGCTAATGGAATATAGCCCTAAACGCCGGAAAATACTAGTAGATCATGAAAAATAACTATTAATATCGTGCGGGAAGATTGCAGAGAAAAATAATTTTAATAATTTTAATACTTATAAAGCGCAAAATACAGTGTTATCTTTCTGTATTCGTGTTTTGTGAATGAAATTTTGCACGCAAAAAATAAACGTGTTTTCATTTGTACTAGTGTTATGTGGTAAATTTAAGCAATTATTATTATTATTTTCTTTATTTTGATATTTTTTGTTGTTGCTAGATTATTATTAGTTTTCGTTTTTGTAGTTGTCTTCTATAATTGTCTGGGTTATTTTTGCTTTGTTTATGTTTTTTTCGCTTTGTTTTTTTTCCTTTGTTCGTTTCGTTTGTTTATCTAGATCTTTTATTTGTTGCATGTTTAGTGTGTCTTTATTGTTGTTGTTATTTTCTATTTTTATTCAATGTTTTGCGTTGTTTTCTTCTGTTTTTTCCGCTGTTTTGTTGATATTTAATTATCTCAGTTGTAGTTTATATGTTAGTGGAGGCTAATTGACTGCGAACAGACCATTATCACTAATTCATATTATAAAATATTTAACGCAGAAAAAAAACGATCATATTCCTGACTTGAAATCACAACTGCGGGGTAATCGACGCAAAACTTGCAACAGAAAAAGCGCATTATATCTTGCTTTAAAGTTACGCAGAAAACACTACTTTAATATTATTTATTCTTCAGAAAAAGCGCATAGCATCTTGCTTTAATCAAAATTAGACAGAAAACAATCTACTACTATTATTTATTGTTCAGAATAACTGCCAAAAGCAAGACACACATTTCGTAATTAAAGTTGATGAACGAAAAACGAGAAATATTTCTTTAATTAAAATCGAAATTGCGCGTTGTCTTATAATGATTTAGAAAAATAAAAAACTGCGTTGTATATTATATAATGCACAACTTAAACCAATTTTCCTTCTAACTTTTTTTTCTACAAAAATATATTAAAACATGTTTATCTATTTAAAGAGCCTTATATTCAGCTAGTAGTTTATTGTATACATTTCAAAACACAGTAATACTTACTTACTTACTTACTTACTTACTTACTTACTTACTTACTTACTTACTTACTTACTTACTTACTTACTTACTTACTTACTTACTTACTTACTTACTTACTTACTTACTTACTTACTTACTTACTTACTTACTTACTTACTTACTTACTTACTTACTTACTTGAAATTTTAATCAGTTTGGGCGGGAGATCTACCATTTCTTATTTTGCTCTTTCAAGAAAAATAATTCTCCAATATGTAATTAATCCAATTAGACCAATTTGTCTCGTACTTTAGTTTGGTAGCAAAACAGGATGTTTTTGAACCTTTTCCTTGCCGTCTTATTTTACTGTGATACGTTTACGTACAGTCACCATTTACGCAAGACATGTTTTACGTAATAATTGACGATCGTCGCTTTTTTAAATATTCTGTAGGTTGTGTAGACTTATGAAAGCAGGTCTTTAAATCTAGAATCACTCTTAGAACAGTTCGAACTATACGTAGACGGTCTACGTTATATTACACTAATTTAACGTCGTGCGTTATAGAGAAAACTACGCAATTGAAATACGTTACGTAATCGTAACGTTTTTAAATATTTTCGGAGCTTATTTTACTTCACACAATCAGCAAACGTAAATGCAAACTCACTACTTATACTATATATTACAATATATCGTAACTTAGTTTATACGTAAGGAGTAAATTACGCAAATAGAATACGTTAAGGATAGTTACGTTAAAACACTGATAACGTAAAATATAGCAACTTAATACTTTAAATACACGTAGTGGTCCTAACATTCTCAGTTAAAATAAATATTTATTATATAGATAATAGTATTTTACCGGAAACTAAAACACTCGTATATTTTCCATATTTTCACTAGTAAATAAAATAAATATAATACAAATATTTTCACTAAAAACACTAAAAGTGTGCAATACTTTGTACTATTTACCACTAAATAGTGTTGATTAAACAATAGAGAACAAAAGAATTTGCATAATTTAGCAGTATTTAGTGGTATTTATGTTGCACACTAGAGTACAAACACTAAAAGTGTGCAATACTTTGTACTATTTACCACTAAATAGTGTTGATTAAACAATAGAGAACAAAAGAATTTGCATAATTTAGCAGTATTTAGTGGTATTTATGTTGCACACTTTTAGTGTTTGTACTCTATTAGTGTTTGTACTCTAGTATATAAAAATAAGTATTTATTATATGGATAATAGTGTTTTACTGGAAACTAAAACACTCGTATTTTCCATATTTTCACTAGTGAAGATATGAAAAAGTTGTGTGAAAAATGTCCCGTATGTACGCGCGCGTCCTAAAAATGTTTTTATTTCTAAACATGTTTTATCCATATAATAGACCACTTTCATAAATACCATAATATGTAGCAGAAAATGATTTTTCATGTAAACAGATATGTTAACATTTTAGCACTGTCATATGAAAGAACCACCTGAAATAGGCATGTTTGGAAGGTTTTGATGCTTTGGCTAAAATACCAAAGAAGTTATGCTCAATGAAAAATGTAGAGATTTGTATGTAATTTTCTGCTGAGGCCTTTGATGCCTCGTTTTGGTGTTTTTCTGATTTTTCAAACTCTTATAGCATCTTGCAAATTAAATCTTTTTTTCTCAAACTTTCACAAGTTATTGTTATGGTGAATGTCTATCATATAATAGTTTAAAACATCAATTTAAAAAATATAATAATTAATGGCGGACATTTATGAAAGTCGTCTATAAAAATAACATAACACGTATCTTCGGGCCATCGTGTAACATCCTCTATGTCAAGTTTGGAGACCATATCATTTAGATTTCCCCCTTCAAAATCACTGGCTGAAGCACTGTTTACTATTTTGACTTTCATACATAAGTATAGGCATCACCTTAATTTTTCCAACTTTCTGTGCAAATTCTTTCTGTTTTTCAGCATCTAAAGCCAACGTTTCTGTATGTTCATTATTGTTTCGTTTGTCCGCCATCTTGGACTGTAAACACGTCAAAAAAAACAAAATGACAAAAATGTCCAATATTTATGGTAATGTCGGCCATATATGGTATTACGCTAGTGAGAAACTTCTAGGATTGGAAACCTCAAGTAAAGAGAATATGCCTTACCTTCTAGGGAGATGAGACTTCAAACAATAAAGTTTCTCAAGACGATAAATGAACGAACAACAGCAGCAGCCATTGAAGATGAGTTTGTCGAATTCCCGAAACGAATATTTCTCATTTAAAAGCCATTGAATTAAAATAGAACTGTTTGTTACAGTGAATGGTACTAGTTTAAAGAGTATAGTATTAAAGATGAAGAATAACCATTAATGGCCACGTTGTAGCTTGACCAATGTTCGTTCTGTCTTTCGCAATCATTCTATGTGAAATGCAATAATAAATGGTGTGAATTCTCAAGGGAAATATCACTTCTTTCATACCTGCAAGCTTTGATGTAGCAAACATCATCAATAATTAAAATAAAACAAGAACTGATAAAGCACACGTGAAAAGGAATGCAGCTTTTTAATGTTTACAATGCGCTACTAAATGCATGTGGTGTTAGGCTTTTGTATGTTTGTTTGTTTGTTTATTCGCTTTTTCTCAGTTTGTTTATCTGTTTTTTGTTTTGTTTTGTTTTGTTTTTGTTTTTGTTTGTTTGTTTGTTTGTTTGCTTGTTTGTTTGTTTATTCGCTTTTTCTCAGTTTGTTTATCTGTTTGTTTGTTTGTTTGTTTGTTTGTTTGTTTGTTTGTTTGTTTGTTTGTTTGTTTGTTTGTTTGTTTGTTTGTTTGTTTGTTTGTTTGTTTGTTTGTTTGTTTGTGACCCATTTATACTTTTCTAAAATTAATGCGCAAGAATTTATTCAAATAAAAAAAGTTCAAAAAGCTTTAGATTAGTTTTTCCCTATATTTTATTTGGGGGTGAATTTGTTTCATCTGCAACAAAAATAAATAAATAAATAAAATGCTAAACTAGAAAAATAATACTAAATTGTTGGGAGCCCTGTGGTAAAATCAGCCTAAAGGCCCGTTTACACTGGCAATTTTGTCGCGCGACAAGAGCAGCTATTTCAATGGCGATTTTATCGCAGCTTTGTCGCCGCAATTTCGAATACGCTCGAATTTAGGAGACAGAAAATCGTAGCAAATTGAACTAAATTACGAGCATGTTCAAAGTAGTGCGATAAATCGCCTTTGAAATCGCAGCTCTTATCGCGCGACATAATTGCTAGTGTAAAGGAGCCTTAACAATCAAAGAAATGGAGTTATACACTCATAATTTCTATTCTATTTTATTTCCATTTTTTCACTTATGTTAAATAGACTAAAATGTGAATTCTTTTATTTATGTGTTTTAGGTGAATGACATAATCTATGACGTCATATGACATCCGAGAAAATCCAAGTACGTTACATATCCAAATATGGTATCGTTATCCTTATATAGAAGTAGATACAGTGATAAATAAGGGGTGGACCATTTAACTTTTGAGGGGGGGTGGATGATTTTGAAAAAAATTTTCCTGCACGGCCCGAAGGGCCGAAAAAAAAAATCCTGCAAGCCAAAATTTCCACTGAATGCCACTGAAATCTTTGCTTTTCTATAAAATAAATTGCGTGCACATGCCAGCGGGCTAAAAAAAAATTTCCTGCACGGACAAAATCATCCACCCCCCCCCCCCTCAAAAGTCAAATGGTCCACCCCTAATATGAACTAGCTAGTACAGCGCTTTCAAGAACGTTGTCAATTTTGAATTTTAAAAGGGTCAGTAAGAAGATTTGAAAAGGCATGGCCAACCATGAAATCTAATTATTTCCAGATTTTCAAGTTTCATCATTATCGCACTCATAATAAACCTCTTTACCTTCTTTGTATGTTGTCCCATTTCAGATCATGTAATGCTACCCTTCGGAATTGTTTCTTTCACATGTAAATGATACACCCTTTCCGAGAAAGTTTGTCACCCGTGTAAATCACACAAGCTAGTGGCGCAAAGGTTCATGGATCAGTTCAGAAACTAAATGTGCATTCAGAACGCCTTTCTTGTTGTTTGATAAGTCAAGATTGACATTTCTCAATAACATATTGACAAGTGTATAAATGTGGCCATGAAATACCTGCGTTCTAATAAAGTATACATAGGTTACCCATAATCCCCTGCGCTACTAGCTTGTAGGCTTTTCACTTCACGTCACGGGTGACAAACTTTCTCGGAAAGGGTGTATAACACGTTCATCACAAAAGAACAATTCTCAAGAGAATGACACGTGGTCTAAAATGAGCAATTTGCATACGGAGGTAAAGAGATCTATTCTCATTTTTTACTCAAAAATTATTCCTACAAACATGTGCTGAATACTTAAAACGTTCCAAAAGGTTTACAACATTCTGTGAGTTATGGTAAAAAATCTGCTTTTCATAGAAACATCGCCGGACTCAGCCCACAATTATTAACAGCTAGTTATCATACATTTCTTAGAAATACTGGCGCAGCCCAAACTAGCAGTTTGACCGCTGGTCATCGTACAGTTTTATTCCAATTGTTTCTTGGAAACATTGAAGCATTCTTCTTATTTAACCGCTAGTTATCGTATATTTTTACCCAATTGTTTCTTAGAAACACCTACGCGGTCCACACTAGTTTAACCGCTAGTTACCGTATATTTTACTCCAATTCTTTCCTAAGAAACAGTGACGCAGTCCACATTAGTTTAACCAGTAGCCATTTTTACTTCTAATGTTTCTTACGAAATACCAATGCAGCGCGTCCAGTAGAGTTTAGATTAATTTTTTACAGAGCAGATTGCTTTGCTTTTAATTCCCAGGCGGTTTGTGAATATCTGTAATATCAGCAGGATCCCAAGCCAATGAATCTCATTTTTTATGTTTTGCATAAAGCTGAATAAACAAAATGAACTCATCTATTTTCCATTTTGATTACAACAGCACGTAGAATTCCCAGAAGAAAATCAGACGTCAATCCAAGACGGTACACTATTATCTTTGAGAAGATTGAAGACTGACTTTCAGCACTCATGTTTCTCGAACGATGACGTCATGTTTGTACCTATAATCCACGGCAGTCAAGTTCGTTCTCGATATCAAATGACGTCATAATTACATATCCTTTTATCTCGATGTCTGATTCGTTGAACAATGTGAAGGAGATTAATTTCCCAGAATCCTTTGCAGCCACTCAAATTTCTGAAAGACGCCATGATTTATGAAAAAAATCCTATGATCCTTAGCGAGTTAAAATGCTTTCAGCAGTATTAATGACGTCACGGACGTCGATTATTTGATAGACGCTGTCGTCACACATATCTATGACGTCATAAGTATTATGCACCATTCATAAGAGTGACGTCATTTTAATTTAGATTAGTTCTCCACATTTTGCCAGTTCAATTTAGATGACGTAACATATATATTCAGAGAGAGACGTGGTGGCCTAGCGGTCAGCGTGTCGGACTCCGGGCCTAATGGTCTGGGTTCGATTCCTGGCCCGGGAGATTACGGTGTGCCCTTGGGCCAGATACTTTACTCTCTCAGTGCCTCGTCTTCTCGGATAAGGACGTAAAGCCGGATCAGGTCCCGTCTGCCTTCACTCTGACTATGTTACAAGGTGGACGTAAAAGAACCACTGAGGACGTAACCAAATCTCTGGCCGTGACCACCCTCAGTGACTGCCTCACTCTCATACGTACACTGGAATTTGGGAACCCGTTACTGGAGATATTCTCTGTGGGTTTATCCCTGCCTAGTGGCGAATCTTGTAAATAAATAAATAAATAAATAAATGTAATATACATATGTAGATGACGTCATAACTTCTAGGTATTTCACACGCTTTTTACATGTTTGAGATTCTCATATTTACATTCCTTCTAGCGTCATGGTTACTCCTCTTTAGTCTCTCTCTGATAAATTAGATCGAGTAGAGCCTGGGCTAGCAGGTCACTTCTTTGATAAGTCCGTTCTCATACATAGGATTCGTGTACATTGTTTGTTCCTTTGATTTTAACACGGTGTTTATTTCAGGACATCCAACAATTGGCTGTAGCTTTGTACTGTGGAAACTGTAAACACAAAAAGAGAACTGATAAGGAGTCATGGTTAAAAGAGTGCAAATAATAGAGTGCAAATAGGGAAAACATTGAGGCAAGCAAATTGTACTGGAAAAAACTGACATTTGGGCAAGTGAATAAGGTCTATCTTCCAAGAGGATTGTATTGGGAAAACATTGAGGAAAGTGAATAAGGTCAATCTCCCAAAAGGATTGTATTGGGAAATTATTGAGGCAAGTGAATAAGATCTATCTCCCAAGAGGATTGTATTGGGAAAACATTGAGGAAAGTGAATAAGGTCTATCTCCCAAGAGGATTGTATTGGGAAAACATTGAGGCAAGTGAATAAGGTCTATCTCCCAAGAGGATTGTATTGGGAAAACATTGAGGCAAGTGAATAAGGTCTATCTCCCAAGAGGATTGAATTGGAAAAACATTGAGGAAAGTGAATAAGGTCTATCTTCCAAGAGGATTGTATTGGGAAAACATTGAGGAAAGTGAATAAGATCTATCTCCCAAGAGGATTGTATTGGGAAAACATTGAGGCAAGTGAATAGTCCTTTTCACAGTTCCGTTCAGTGACCACGAATGATAGTTCTAAGTCGAGGTTCGCGTTGTTGCGCATGATAAATTATAGTTTTGCTATGCGCAACAACGCTGCTAGCCTCGACTTGGAACTATTATTCGTGGTCACTGAACGGAACTGGGAAAAGATCTATTTAATAGGTCATATGTCATCTCAGTTCATGTTTGTCAAGTTCTTATGCTACTTACTTGGCGTAATTCACGTCTTTGGAGTAATAATCCGGTGGCCGTGCAGTACGCATGCTCATAGACCGAGTCACCTCAACATTCTTATTTCTCTCTTTTCCTATTTTACTGATATCGTCCAACGAAGATCCCCTGTGGACCGGGGGTGGGGGAGGTCTTGTTGGATTTAACATCTCTGGGCTTGGACTAGGATAGATCATATCATCCGGTGGGGGAGGTAGTGAGGAAATTGGTGCAGGAAAAGTGTTTGATAATGTATCTAGTTCACTAGTTTTCCTGGCGATATCCCCATTTACTGTTGTTGTAGGATTAAGTTTAGTAAACTGCGATTCTTTATTGTTAGTTGAATGTCGTCCCCGATGCTTTCGTCTCCGCCGTTGTATTAGTAAGAATATGATATATAAGACCACTAGTACGAACAATGACACTCCGATACTGATGAGGAATACTGTAGAAAAGGCAGGCCATCTTCCTGTAGGACGAAAAGAGAATACATTATAATAAATTAAATAAATATATAAATAAATCACTTTAGTAGCGTCTCAATTTTTCTAGCTGGACACGTGTGCCCAACTAATTGGGGAGACTCAGACACACACTCACTACCTCTACGTTAATTATTTTGCAAACGAATCGGCTCACATGTTCATTTATACTACAATATACCGACTTTATTTCAAGAGGGACATGTAGCTACAGTGTGAGCAGGATACCCTCCCCTACGGCTCTGACAAAACGTCTATTCGCTACTTATATATTTTGGGGGGAGTAGCTATTACAATTATTATAATACACTGTACAAAATTACTCGATTCTGATTGGACGAGAGGAGTACAATTAAATTGTAAATTATACTCTGCAGAGAACCAATTAGTTTTTCAGTATATTATAAATAAAAAATCGCACGATCTTCTCGTACAATTTGTAATTAATAGATACTTGTGATGTTTTGAAAGTTTAAAACATCACTCGTACCTATTAATTACAAATTGTACGAGAAGATCGTGCAAATAAAACATAAAATAATACAAATAAAACATAAAATAATACCCTAACAGATAACAAGAAATGTCGAAATTCTAAATTTCAATAAATACCAAATTTCTGATGTTTACCCTTTAAAAGATACTACGAGTATAACCGATACTTTGACCCCTGATTCCCTCCTAACCCACCCCCCTCCCACAACTCTCCCCCCTAACCCACCCCCCTCCCACATCTCTCCCCCTAACCCACCCCCCTCCCACATCTCTCCCTCCGGAAGTTTTGTCTAATTTACTCTTTGATCTTCAATTTACTGTGATACTTATGATGATGATGATAAAAACAATGATCGGGATATGAAAGATGATGATGATGATGACTAAGGTGATGATGATGACAATGATGATGATCGGGATAGAAAAGATGATGATGATGACAACAATGATGACCGGGATGGAAAAGATGATGATGATGACTATGGTGATGATGATGGTAACGATGATGATCGGGATAGAAAAGATGATGATGATGATGACTAAGGTGATGATGATGACAACAATGATGATCGGGATAGAAAAGATGATGATGATGATGACTAAGGTGATGATGATGACAACGATGATCGGGATAGAAAAGATGATGATGATGATGACTAAGGTGATGATGATGACAATGATGATCGGGATAGAAAAGATGATGATGATGATGATGACTAAGGTGATGATGATGACAATGATGATCGGGATAGAAAAGATGATGATGATGATGACTAAGGTGATGATGGTGACAACAATGATGATCGTGATATGAAAGATGATGATGATGATGATGACTGAGGTGATGATGATGACAACAATGATGATCGGGATAAAAAAGATGATGATGATGACTATATAGAGAGAGTTGATGGTGATGATGATAACGATGATGATGACAATATGGTGATGATGATGACAACAATGATGATCGAGATATGAAAGATGACTAAGGTGATGATGATGACAACAATGATGCTTTTGATCATGATTATGATCAGTGTTGTACTAACCTTTAACGTACACGATCCACATTATAATCGATATAAATATTCCTGGACTTTCTGCTCGTGTTGCGGAAATATCTGGAAAATCCTTCAGTCCAGTCACATTGGTGGACGTGTTATGTGTTGGTGTTAGTGTGGTGAGTAGACTAGAGTTGTTTATTCTGGTGGTAATAGTATAGTTGGTGCTGTTCGACGTAGTGAGATACGTTGATTTCTGGTGTGTTGTAACTAGTGTACCATGGGTTCCAGAGGCTCCAGAGGGGATTGGGGAGAGAGAGCCGCCAGAAGGATCTGGAACCCCGGGTCCTAGTGTTGATGGACTTGGACCGTTCTTCTTATTTTTCTTTCTTTTCTTTGGCACTAAAAAAATAACAACATCAAATGCTAAAAAAACCCACACAATTAACAAAGAAAAGAAAAACATATAAATTTGTCCTGTCAGTTTGACTCGGTTTGTATTCCGACCAACTGAAGAGCTAGCTGAATAACCTTTCTAACACTTCTTCCTGCTTCTCACTATCTATCTATTATATAAATTTATGTTACAATTTATATCTTACTGCGCATGCTCGACGATCTATCTTGGTAGCTCGTCGAGTATGAACATGTGCAGTTAGAGATAACGACGAATGGGGACGAGATTGAATTTAGACATGATCAAAATTAAATAAACATGCGCTATGAAAAACTAGAAAATGTTCCATTAGTCAACGCGCAAAGAGTGCAAAATTTGTGGTTTAAAAAGTGATAGTTACATGTGTTTTTGCCGTTCCACATGCTGTATCAATTTCACCTGATATTATATCAAAACCGCGCAATAGAGAACTAGAAAAGGTTTCATTATAGTCCGCGCGCAAAGAGTGCAAAACTTGTGGGATAAAAAGTGATAGTTGCATGTGTTTTTGCCGTTCCACGCGCTGTATTAATCTCATATGCTATTATATCGAGACCGCGCAATGGAGAACTAGAACGAAAGGTTTCATTATATTCAACGCATAAAGAGTTTAAGTGATAGTTCCACGTGTTTTTCCCTTCCACGTGCTGTATTAATCTCACATGCTATTAAATCGAGACCGCGCAATGGAGAACTAGAAACGCCGGGGATTATACTCTTTTGAACAATTAGCAAGTTTACTAAGGCCGACTAAGACGTCGGTGTATAACATGCTATAATTGATTTATTTAGGAAGACTAATTAAAGGCATCACCGTGCAACTATTCTCTAATACCTTAAACGTTACCGCTTCAAACACTTTAATTATCATACATATATGCTAGTTAATTTCACTAGAAAAATACCGCTTAGAATAATGGTATTATTATAGGTTTTTGAATTGGAGTAAAAATTAACATGTGAATCCCGACGGGGAGTGTTCGATGGTTGTAAAATATCTATATCTATAAATAGTGTAAAATTTGTGATGATGAATGATAAAACATGCATAATAATTCCCTTACGACACGTGTATATAATGCCCATATACTTGATGATAATGATGATGATGATGATAACGATGATGATGATACATATAATACTAATTCACTTACCGCACGTGTATATAATCTCCATGTACGCATGCCCACGGCACGGATCTCCAAACAGTGCTTTACCAACGATAAACGTACATCTCCTTTGGTTGTCACACAGGTCGATCAGTTTGGCTTTGACGTTATTCGCTCCACAGTTGTAGTAGAAATCGTTTTGATATCCCGCATAAGGGCATACCGTTTCACCTGACTCAGTACGTCCGTACGTACCGCCGTCTATTCGAATCACGTAAGAATGTGGGCAGACTATCTTGAGTTTTTTGCTTTGGCAGACAATGGAGAAAAACGGTGGGCTTTCCGTTTGAGCTAAACAAAAAAAAAAAAGAAGTTTAAGAAGCAATGCCGGGTTGTGACGAGGGATGTGGGATCACGGATACGATATTTTATTTTTTTATTTTTTATTTTAACAGCTTTATTGACCATATTGACAACATAAATTAATATATAGTAATATGGCAGCAGAAAGAGAAAAAAAATGTTCAAAAGGGTGTGTGCAAAACGGGACATATACCGTCCCCCGATAGGTAATAGAATGAAATTTGTAACACCGTAAAAAAATAGAAATAGAAACTAGCGAGTAAACTAGTATAGGCTGCGTTGGTGTTTGATATAAACGATAGGTAATAGAATGAAATTTGTAACACCGTAGAAAATAGAAATAGAAACTAGTGAGTAAACTAGTATAGGCTGCGTTGGTGTTTGATATAAACGATAGGTAATAGAATGAAATTTGTAACACCGTAAAAAATAGAAATAGAAACAAGCGAGTAACTAGTATAGGCAGAGTCGGTGTTTGATATAAACGATAGGTAATAGAATGAAATTTGTAACACCGTAGAAAATAGAAATAGAAACTAGTGAGTAAACTAGAATAGGCTGCGTTGGTGTTTGAAATAAACTGTAGGTAACATAAAATTTCAGTACTAATAAAAATGTCATTCTTTTACCTATTTTAAAATACAGGTTGTTCAGGGTTGTAGTTCGTTGCAAAATGGAAATAAATTATCGAGATACTTTTATACACAAGTTATTTTAATCTATTCGATTCCATTCTATTTTATTCAATTCAATTCAACCTTTTTCATTCCATTCCATTCCATTCCATTAAACCTTTTCCATTCCATTCTATTCAATCTTCATAATTTCATTCCATTCAATCTTTTCCATTCCATTCCATACTTTTCATTTCATTCCATTCCATTCAATCTTTTTCACTTCATTTCATTACATTCCATTCAATCTTTTTCATTCCATTCCATTCAATCTTCATAATTTCATTCCATTCAATCTTTTCCATTCCATTCCATATTTTTCATTTCATTCCATTCCATTCAATCTTTTTCACTTCATTTCATTCCATTCCATTCAATCTTTTTCACTTCATTTCATTTCATTACATTCCATTCAATCTTTTTCATTACATTCCATTCAATCTTCTTAATTTCATTCCATTCCACTCCATTCAATCTTTTCCATTCCATTCATCCTTTTCCATTCCATTTTTTTTCATTCCATTCTACTCCATTCCATTCCATCTTTTTCGCTAGCTAATGGGTATAGTTTCCTATTCAAAACTTGATAACAGGTGCATTTTAAAAACTCTGTATTATCATCATGATTCATGCAGTCAAACATGTTTTTCTTTAAACAAATATCCATATTTTTTGTCGACTAAATAATTGAGTTTGACTGTATTCCACTTATGTTGGTATAAATATTCCATGTCAAGTAGTATTGGCCTATTGTGCATTAGCCATTATAAATATATGCATTGAAGAGAGGTAATAGCTGGTTGATGGCCTTAATAAACCAATAAAAGGGGTATGGAGTGGCTATCATTTATGTTGTAGTGTTTACTTACAAATGCAGATATATATCATAAATGAGGAGATTATATATTCAAGCACTGTGGTGTGTCTATGATTCTATTTTCTTTTCTGTCTTATTGAATGTTTAATACGTCTTCCTGTTTTCCTTTTTCTTTTTTCTTTTCTCTGATTTTTCTTCCTTTCTCTTTCTCCCTTTCTTTCTTTCCTTAGTACTTTTGCCAGTTGTTATTTTTATCCTTTTTTCATTCATCTATTCATTCATTCATTCATTCCGATTCATTTTTCTTTCATCTATCCATTTATTTCTTGATTTTTCTCCCTTTCTTTCTTTCCTTATTTATTTGTTGTTGATGTTGTTATTTTTTATACTTTTTCCATCTAGTCATTTATCCGTTCATTCATTCATTCATTCATTCATTTATAAATCATCAATCCATCCATTCATTCATTCAGTCATTCATCGTTCGAGACGAACCCGGGGCTAAAGCTCGAAACGTCAGTAAAGTTAAGTCAACATTTTTTACGGTGTTACAAATTTCATTATATTACCTATCGTTTATATCAAACACCGACGCGGCCTATACTAGTTTACTCGCTAGTTTCTATTTATGTTCGAGACGAACGTTGAGCTTGCAATGATAGACGCACATAAGCTATCATTTCAATCTCAACGTTTGTCTCGCTTCGATGCAAAGTCCGGCTACCTAAAGATGGCGCAGGGAATTGTGAAGGAATATAGATAGATCCCCCCACTAAACCGAACGGAACAGCACTGTCCGGTATAAAGGGATTTTACTATAATACATCAATGTTTACAAGAGATAGAAAAGAAGTAGACGTACTTTAATTACGTTTCAGTAATACATGTAACGACACTCCAAAGCAAGGCTATCGAACCATCAACCTTGGGTTGAAGCATGTCTGCTTTTACTATTACTACGTTTCGAGCTTTAGCTCTTCCTTGGAGTAAACTGAATAGTCTATACTCCGACAAAGGGCTATTTAAAGCTTGAAACGTCAGTAAAGTTAAGTCAACCTTTTTTTACGATGCTACAATATATATATCAAACACCAACTACTTTACTCGCTAGTTTCTATTACTATTTCTTACGGTGTTACAAATTTCATTATATTACCTATCGTTTATATCAAACACCAAAGCAGCCTAAACTGTTTTACTCGCTAGTTTCTATTTCTATTTCTTACGGTGTTACAAATTTCATTATATTACCTATCGTTTTTATCAAACACCGACGCAGCCTATACTAGTTAGCTCGCTAGTTTCCATTTTTACTATGAATGACATTGTTTTTCCTCTTGTATTAAATTAAAAGAAACTCGTACATCTTTGCTTGGTCTGTAGCCTTTTTTGCAAATTTTTCTTTGATTCTAGTTAAGTTTGGGTACGGGTATTTTCTCGTCGACAATATATATTTTGAAAAATCCTAGTTATTCTATGATTATTTTTCTGTTTCTTTGTTATTTTTTTCGTGCTAAATCATGCATAGTTTGTTTGGTTTTTATTCTAGTTTTATCCTTTTTCCATTTTTCTTGATTCTAGTTAAGTTTGGTACAGTTACTTTGTAGTCGATAATATAAATTAGATTTTGATATTTCATTATTAATTAATGACTTCTTTCCTCTTCGTTGTCAGTTTTTCTCATACTAAATCATCCATCTTTGTTTCGTTTGTAGCACTGTCTTAGATCAGTATTCGATAGTATCGATAATATATATTGTATATTATCAATTATTTGACTATTTGTTTTGTTTTGTTTCGCGTTTTTGCTATTTTCGTAATTTCATATTTTGACAGCCGCGCGCCGCCATCTTCACAGCGTCTTTTCTTATCGAAAGCACATCAAAAATATCAACATTTGTATGATTTGTCCTTTGATTTATTTCAGTTGTGTCTACTATATCTCAAGAAAGCCATCAAGCTTGGCTTAGAGCGAGATTTAGACTCAATATAACGATTACAAAAAGCGATTTTTTTTGGCTTGGCCCTTTGAACGGTCTCCCAAGGCTCTTGAAACTCACGATATCAGTTCTATTTCTATACAAACCTAAAAAATCACTGACGGATTTTCATGTGATTTTGCGGTTGACCTCGCTGTAGAATTTAAGTAACTAGGAACAATGATCCACGAAAACCTCAATAAATCGACAACCTGTTTATTGTTTATTTACGTGGAGAATTACTCACTAAATAGAAATATGTACAAACAGTTTATGTTCGCAGCGAGGTTTGTATTCAACGGGAAGCGCTGACGTTTTTCAGTTTGTTGTCGCTGTGCGCTCATGTTTGTAGTTATGACTTATTGATGAGCTTTGAAATATGTAATAAATTGAAACTCAAGTGAGGTGTTGGACTTTCTTGCACCAATACTTCGAATCTTTGTGAAAGGAAAAGAGGCGATCAATAATTAAGAGAATAACACCTTGTTAAATTATTTGGCATGATCATAAGCACTTGCGCGTCTTACTGTAGACGGGCTATAATTGATTCATATTGCGAGATAGCTTCTTGCCCAGCTTTCATCTAAATAAATATATTGTTTTTTTTATCAAGTCTGTCTTGAATTGTCGTAAAAATGCAAATAGGACAGGCTGCCGGAGGTAAATGTTAGCGAGAAATGATAACGACGTATTACTAATCATTTCGTTTTCAGCTCTGGTTGATCGGTCAAAAATGTACAATTCACCACAGAATACCAGCGCATTGCGAATAAAACTACTTAATTCTAGAATTAATGTAAGATATATCATAAACTAAGCGCTTTCTTTGATGCGTAATGATTAAAATTAATAAAAAGGAAGAAAAAAGGAGAATTTCTCCTCCCTCGCGTTCACAGATGGAGTTGAATGTTTACATTATGAGATGTCTGCGTGAATATAGAGCGACTTTAGACAAAATATCGTTAAAAATCGCATCAAAAAGGATTTAAGAAAATTAATCCAATAGAAATGGCTGAGTTGCCTTTGCTTCCTACATAGTTGTTTTTTTAAGTATAATATCAAAATTTCCGCTAACTTATAGTTCTATATCAAACTATATATAAAATTAAATAGTTTGAACAATTTTTCTGCACTTAATTTTCGCAGTTTCGTACTTTTCCTTTCATTCAATTTATTTCTAAATTATAACGTTTTTAAATAATTCTTCACTCATTTATTTCAATTTAAAGAATTATTTTTCGATATGTAGAATTTTAGGAATTAAAAATTTTATAAATTCAATTCTCGCTGGAAAACGTTTGACATACGGTGTAAATATATGAAGACGATCGACTTGAACGTATTGCTTCCAAAGTAAATACAATCGACAATAGCATAAGTTTAATACTTACCCATGACGGAAGATAATGATAGAATTATCCATAATCCAAGAAACATCTAAAACAAGAAACATAAAGTACAGCAATTAAACTAAATTCAGTTGAAAACACAACAAAACACTTTCGATGTAAAAAGATTACCCAAAACCTCGAGTTCCAAAAAGCACGCGAACTTGAGTCAACAACAATGAAACTTACCTTCACTACAAACGTTGAAAACTTCTTTCCGCTAAGTAAATTCGTCATGATTTCAAACTGTCTTTCCTAGAAGATCACCTTAAAGAAGAAGAATAAGTTTTAGAAGGAATTGTGTTGTTTTAAGGTGAAAATGTGTAACTTTTTCCATGAAGTACGTAGGAATTTTGCCAAAACAAAACCTTTCCAAAAAGGAAGTGTTGTGTTCTATTTGTTTGTGTAACCACAAAACCTGCTACATATTTAGTCAGCGGAGATTATTCGCTTACATGTGAATACTGATAATTTATAATGACTTAGACAGCGAATAAGATGAGAGGGGAATACTTTTTTCACCTGTAAAACTCTCCCGACATCAGTGTTTTTTTTGCGACTTCTTCGATTCCCAGTTTGATTATATTATCAGAACTCTCAAACTTTCACCTGCTCAGACGAGTGCGCGCGAGAAAATTTTTCAACCTCAGTTTTTTCTCGATTATAAACAACTTTAAAGTTCCAAAAATGAATTACAAATATTTTCACAGATTCAAACCAAGGAAGTTTTAAGTACGTGAGGTTTGAATAGCTGCCTAACACGCTCCCCTGGTCGGCAAAACAGCTTGGTATATGGAAAACAGTGAAAATGTTTTATTCACCGTCACGGAATTGCAGTCATAAAAAGATAGTCGAGATGGTACTAGACGCAACACAGCCGAGACGAATAAAGCTCAGTTATGACCTCCAATACGGCGACCCAAATGTTTGTAATTGATCATCGTTTTTTTTTTAGACCGGTATCACTTTCGTTAGAGCTTACTATAATTGTAGCATTGGCTACCAAATACCTCATTAAGTCAACGCATTCAATCATTATATTCAAAATGAATCTACCTTATTGTAATGCAATCCATTTTAAGCATCATTTGCCGTCTTGAAGTATCATGTAACGTTATGTACCGTGTGTCAATCTATATCTCTTTTTTCGATTCCCGCACGGGCGATTCACAACACGATGGCGGCGCGAGCCAGAACAGTTTAGAGCATTTCAATCTAGTGCTTTAGAAGCGCTGAAAGGGCTGGTCGCAGCAGGGGACCTCACTACACTTATAGAGAGTTACCTCTGGTAGGGGTAATGACCGTTGAAATTGTCATTACAAGGAAATACATCCAGGTTTCTAAATGAAGGAACATGACACCCATTAACGGGCAAAAAGCGATGACAAAGTGTATATGGTTTCACAAACAGTAAAAACAGAAGCGCGCGCGATTTTTGATCGTTACTTTTTCTCTTTTTTTTTCTAATTTGACCTAACTTAATGAAGTAATTTTTCAGGGTTTTTATTCACGGTGAAAACAATACAAAGATATAACCAAAAACGTGTTTTTTCTCACGAGTAGCGAGTTCCGGTTGAAAAGAGTTTGCTATTTAAAATCAGCGAATCAGCAAATAAGTTTAATGCCTTGGTATGAATTATAAAAAGCAATTATCCGAGATCCGTCGTGTGTTTTCAAAGCACCTTAAGTGAGAAATACTTATCGCAAATGTTTTCAATCAAAAACGATCGAGAAATTTAGTGGAAAAATAACACTTCTTTTATTAAAAGTATCACTTAAACTAAAGATAAATCTAAATAGAGGAAGTCTAAAGAACTTACAAAAGAAAAGTCGATAGAATCATTAATAAGTTCACAGCGAGAAATCCAGAAATTCTTTGAGTTTTGGAAAATAATGCACCTGTTGGCAACACCACTGGGCTGTTATACAATGTACTGCAGGCTCAAGTAATTAAGTAAGGCCCGTGTAAGCTAAATCGTCCTATTAATTTAGGTAAACTACAAATTGAATACAATGGTGAAGCGGCTAAGAGACATACTTTAAAGGAAAAGTGCAATGATGGTGGATAATAGGCCGTGTATAATATGAGCAAGAAACAATTAGAGATCCAAAGGCATCGCGGAGCACATTAAAAAAAGACAGTGGCTCTTTGAAGCTGAAAGACATAATTGGTTGAATGGATGAATGAATGATTGAATGGATGAATGAATGAATGAATGGAAAGATGAATGGATAGATGGATGAATGAATGGATGAATTATGAATGGATGAATGGATGAATGAATAGATGAATAGATAGATGGATGGATGGATGAATGAATGGATGAATGAATGG
>OX459108.1:14576262-14993762 GCA_949775045.1 Metridium senile
CAATAATGCATAACGTAACCTTGGTCGCAGCACTATATGTGAATCATTGTAAAATACATAGCATAACGCCTTCCCGAGAAGGCAGGTTTTAAGAAATACGTAACAAGTCCTACGTATATTATCATAACCCCCTGCCAAGCTACCTGCTGAACAGTAGGCTGACTCATACGGAAACCTAGCTGTCTTGCGTTGGCGATTCCACGTGTATTACGTTAAGACCGTTCCCTGATTTCCACAGCGCTGATCCACAAGCTCCATTCTTAACTCATCAACGTAATGAACACGTAAGACAGTAGGCGAACGTTGAACCTGCTGCGTGTGTTAGTATATAGTGTCACGCGAAGCCTGTTGCGAACATGGTGGTTTTCGTTGTAAAATTGAAAGAAAAAGAACCACCCGTTTTCGCAAGACATTGCGCAAAAATCCGCATGATTTCCACACCCTCTGTGGAAGATTCTAGGCTTTAAATGAAGCGACTCAATGTCTAGCAAATTTCGACTGTATCACTCGGCGGGAAAATAGAAAGAAGGGTGATTTTTTTTTACATTTACATCAAAAATTAACCTCTGCTGGTTTGCACGTGTTGTGCATTTTACCAACAGAGTAAATCTGTCATTTTCAATATTTCTACCGATGTTTCGATGCCATTTCAGCGCAAATCTTAATCCTTTTGAACTTAAGATGTTTTTTGACAAAAGAGATTTTACTATCTTCACTAATAATCAAAACATTTTCAAATGTTTGTCGTTTTTGTCATTCTCACCTGCCTTCCTATGGCTTTTCCCTTGTTCTGTACAGATTCACACGTGCTGGAGAACACAATGAAACATCAACAAGCAAGCTCGCAGTAATTTCAACTGAACACAGAGAAGACGAGTTTTTTTTTCTTCTGGAAAGGACTAGCCAACCGCAGAAACCAGGGCAATTTTTTTCCGATAACTATCTTGTTTGCTTGATCGTTATTAAGATGGCAATTTCACTGATTACGTTCGACGTTTTGCCCCCCTACCAACTCTAACATCTTGGAAACAAAGCTAGTTTGATTTATTATTGGCCTTCAACAGTAATATTTACCTTCGAAAATAAACATAATCTTTACTGCAAGAGTACTTCTATGTAATAGGTTCACACTTAGCTGCCAAAATAGACATAATTTGATTAGTATATAGATGAGTGGATAGCTCTACGATCACGAAATCGTTCGCTTACTATATACTTGACTTTACGACTCAGTTTGAAGCCAAGACGTCTCAATCGTTCAAGAAAAGATATAATTAACGCTATTCTACTATGTTAGAGAAGGATTGCTTTAAGATTGATGCCGCAGGCAAAGTCCCAGTGTAGGCCTATGTTAAATTGAATTAGAAGTAAATGAAATACCGAGATTACAGACGGATCCCACAAGATTAAATCAACTGCTAAGTATTCACAAAAGACAATTACAGCGCAAACATTTGTAAAAACCATCAAATGAAAGCATAATGATTGCCATCTAATAGTTTTTTTTAGTGACTTATATCGCAGCGCAGTTATTTTCAGCCCAGTAAAATGGCTATTTAGTTTGTAGAAACATTCAAATGAAACCATAATGATTACTATCTAATAGTTTTTTCAGTGACTTGGGCAAACGGTTTCAACATTTGCTGTTTAAACTACTTTTAAACTCTTTCAACATCAATTCAACATCGATTCAACACGTTTCAACAATGTTGAAAAAGTTTAAAAGCGTTTAAACATTGTCATTCAGCAAAATCGAACGGATGTTGAAGCAAATGTTGAAACAGTTTGCCTGGGCCTTTATATCGTAGCGCAGTTGTTATTGTCTGGCCTTCGGCCGTAAAATGGCTATTTAGTTTGTAGGAAAGGACGAAAAGGAATTATATTATATGGGGTTACACCTATTTCAAAAACGTTGTCCTAGAGAAAGGTAGATACTTACGTTGCTAGAAGCGCATTATGGGTATATTTCTTTATTTCAAACCTTAAATAATTGCAGTATATATTAAGACTTAAGATATTAAGACCTTTACTGTGCGACTCGCCGTACTGTAGTCACTTACAAAAACATTTGATGAATTTTTGACATTATTTTGACATTTTTTCATCTCAATCGGACCAATCAGATACATGTTTATATCGAGAGGCGGAGTTTATATCGAGAGGCGGAGTTAATATCGATCAGAGGCGGAGACTTTAGATACTTTGATGTCTGTCGCCAACACACGCGTACGACAATAACAATGGCCATTGTGTTTCTGTAAACACCAACACTAATTTCAGTCGTTCTGCTTGCCTGCTCAACTCAAGTATTATGTCTTCCTGTGGATCGCCTATGTTTTCATCAAGTCCAAATCCAATCGTGAAAATACCTAACTATACAAAATCAAGAAATAATCTGACTATTCTAAACATCAATTGCCAAAGTCTCCCAGCTAAAAGAGAATTCTACACACGCTTAATCTACAGCCTCGAACCGGATATTATATTAGGGACGGAGTCTTGGCTCACTCCTGAACACAACTCGGCTGAGTTCTTCCCTGTGCAGACATATCAGATTGAACGTAAGGACAGGCAAACTGGTCTACAAGGTGGCGGTGTTTTCATTGCAGCAAAAAACGACCTTGTGCTGATGAGAGAACACGAAAGAGAAACAAACTGTGAACTGTTGTGGTGCAAGCTAGAATGTATTGGGAGGAAAACACTTCACATTGGTGCTTATTACAGACCGCACGTTAGCGATGAGCAAAGTATGGTAGAACTTGAGAAATCCCTGGCCATGTTCAATAATAATCAAGAATTACTAATTGGAGGTGATTTTAATTTTCCTGGTTGGGACTGGAAAAATAACAACCTAAAACGGCCCTGCTCCCATGCTAATCTTCATAACAACTTTGCTGACTTGTTGGCTGATTACGGTCTCTCTCAAGTCGTGGAACAACCCACCAGAGGTCGGAATACTCTTGACTTGGTTATCACCAACAATCCAACTAGAATCTGCCAAGTCGATGTTGTACCTGGCATATCTGACCACGACTGCCCTCTGGTGGAATTAGACAACCAACCAATACGATATTGCCAGCTTCCAAGGAAAATCCCACTTTATAAAAAAGCACGCTGGAAAGACTTTGAAACTGATCTTATGAAAACCTACACTGAAATAGAAAAAGACCACGATGTGATGACAGTGAATGACATTTGGACTAAGTTCAAAACTGCAATACACAAAGGGATGCTAGAACATATACCACATAAAACTTGTAAAAAGAAGAACAGTTTGCCATGGCTAACACATTCCATCAGACGCTTGATTAAACAAAGGGACAGGACTAACATAAAACGAAAGCAAGCAAAAGAAATGAATGACTCAGTACGCTACACTGAGCTTGATCAAAAGATGAAGGACATTAGACATAAGATTCAGAAGGAATCAAGAAAGGAATATTGGAAGTACGTTGAAACCATCATCTCTCCAATGCAAGACGACAACAGTGAGTTTTCGGGTATGAAGCGTTTTTGGTCCTTCATAAAACATCGCAGAACTGACAACCTGGGAGTCTCTACTCTGAAACTGAGCGATGACACAGTAATCTCAGATGCAAGAGAAAAAGCCAACGTACTGAACGATCATTTCTTCTCAGTGTTCACAAAAGATACTTATCAACCCCATCAAGGTCAATCTTTCATACCAGCCAATTATCCCATCATGGATGAGATCAGCATAACACGCGAAGGAGTACAACATCTTTTGGAGAATTTGAAAGTGTATAAATCACCAGGCCCTGATGGTATCGCGCCGAGAGTACTAAAGGAACTCAGTAACCCGGTAACAAATATACTTACAGTACTATATAAGAAGTCATATAATTCAGGAGAACTACCAAGCGACTGGAAAAACGCCAACGTTATACCGGTATTTAAGAAAGGCTCTAAACACAGCCCGTGTAACTACCGACCTATCTCACTTACATGCATTGTTTGTAAGTTGATGGAACACATAATAACTAGCTCTATTATGAAGCATGCAGAGAACCACCATATTCTCTACCCACTTCAACATGGTTTCAGAGATAGAAGGTCATGCGAAACCCAACTACTCGGCTTTATTCATGACATCATTAACAACATGCATGAAGGCTTACAAACTGACATCCTAGTAATGGATTTTAGCAAGGCTTTCGATAAAGTCTGCCATCGACATCTGATTTACAAGCTGAAGGGATATGGAATATGTACTAAGACCACTAACTGGATCCAGTCGTTTCTGACCAACCGAACACAGAAAGTTGTACTAAATGGTGTTTCGTCCAACGAGGTAGATGTTTTGTCTGGAGTGCCGCAAGGCTCTGTGATTGGTCCGTGCCTCTTCCTGCTTTATATAAATGATCTCCCTAAGAACATACTGTCAAAGATAAGATTATTTGCAGATGACACTATTGCCTACCTAACTATAAAAGCTGACCTAGATACCGATGTTCTCCAAAGTGACCTTAACAAACTTGCTGAATGGGCGAAATTATGGGATATGGAATTTAATGCGGAAAAATGTGAAGTCATTCATGTTGGTCGAAAGCGACAACCTAACACGCAAGACTACATCTTACATGGCCATACCTTACGTACCGTAGATAGCTCAAAGTACCTAGGTGTTACTATCTCTTCAAACCTAAGTTGGAATACTCATATCAACAACATCACCAAAAAGGCAAACAATTCTCTCGCCTTTCTTAGACGCAACCTACAAGTCAACTCAAAACAGATAAAGACCCAAGCTTATTTTGGCCTAGTAAGACCATTACTTGAGTACTCGTCCACAGTCTGGGATCCCTACACAAAGGCTAATATATATAACATCGAAATGGTACAACGACGCGCAGCACGCTACGTGTGTAGAGACTACCGCAGAACATCTAGTGTTACAGATATGCTACAACGACTTGGATGGAAATCTCTCGATCACAGAAGAAAGATTCTTCGACTTGTCATGATGTATAAACTACTCAAGGGCTTTATTACGAATGATGGTTTTCCTACACTGGTAACAATGCAGCGAAGAAGCAGACACACGAATACTCTAGCTTTAAAAATACCACCTTCGAGAACAGACTATCACCGATTTTCTTATTTTCCTAAAACTATAAGAGAATGGAACACTTTACCAGAGGACATTGTTCAAAAAACCAGCATAAATGCATTCAAGAAAGCTATAGAGAACACAATTTGACATTTTATTTTATTTTATTTTATTTTATTTTATTTTTTTTTATTTTTTTTTTAAAGACCCCCCGTAAGGATTTTCTGACAGAAAGAGACGGGGCAATCTGGAAGAAGAAGAAGAAGAAGAAGTAATTGGTCCAATTGAGATGAAAAAATGTCAAAATAATGTCAAAAATTCATCAAAAGTTTGTGTAGGTGACTACGGTATGGCGAGTCGCACTGTAACTACCGTAAGTCACTACAGTAATTTTTTTAGTAAGTTCTTGGGTATTACTTAAAACACGCATATTTAAGTACGGTGCTTACGTACAGCATACGCACGATAGATATTCACGCACAGTACTAACAAATGTACATGTCAGCACCCACTTACGTAGAAACCATATTAACGTAGTCATACGTACTTACGTATGGTTACAGTCAATAGATATTTACGTATTCTCACGTACAATACTAATCAACTTCAGTATCACCTAACGTACAAACCATATTGATACGTACTTACGTATGGTTTCGTACAATACGTGTAATACGTTTTTACGTAATAAACTTTCTCACGTACAATACTAATCAACTTCAGTACCCCCTTACGTATACAAACCATATTTAGGTATATTGATACGTACTTATGTTAGTTTCGTACAATACGTACTGTACGTGTAATACATTTTTACGTAATAAACTTTCTCACGTACAATACTAATCAACTTCAGTACCCCCTTACGTACAAACCATATTTACGTATGGTGATACGTACTTACGTATAATTTCGTTCAATACGTACAGTACGTGTAATACGTTTTTACGTAATATACATTCTCACGTACAATACTAACGCATCTGCAATGCGTAATCATGTAATTACAAAGAAAAATAAGTTTATTCCCCAAACTGAAATAAAACACATCCTTAAATTTTACACATTAAATAAGCGAACCCATTTCGTTATTGTTATTGAATAGGTCCAAGAAAGCGAAATATCCGTGTGATTTTGTATTGCTTCGCTCGCGCTTATTTTCAAGCGCGAAGGAGCTTCATGAACGACGCCATCTTGAATTTTGATGACGTCATGTTCAAGTATAAGATGGGTAAGTGTTCTAGGAATTTCGTTTAAATAATTTGCTTATATTTACACATTTATAAGTATTAACTAATTATTAATTGCATGATTGATCTAATAAATCTAATAATGAATATGTATAATTAAAAGTCACGATTTTGTGCAAGCATTCTAAAACGCTGCCATTTTTCACTCCGACGAAGGATTAACGTCCAAACAGTCCGCAAGTAACACTCTTTTTCATATACTGTATAGACCGAATCGAAATATGGCGTACTCTTATTGTTCTTGACTGTCTATTCTATTCAAAGTGGCCGCCATATTTCGATTCGGTGTATGCCTACATGCTATTGTCTTTACGTACGAAACGACAGCAAGTAGCAGTCTCTTTTGCCGATGTTGAAGTTACCATTTTAACTCCAGCAAGTTACACTCTCTTTTATACGGTGTATAAGTTCTCTGACAAGGGTTAACGTCCAAAACGTCAGTAAGTAACACTCTCTAATATACGGTATGTAAAGGCTGGTTTTCACTAGGCATAAGCATAAGCCATGATAAGCTAAACACAAGAAAACGAACATGTTTGTTTTTCTTATGCTTATGCTTATGTCTGCTTATGTCAAGTGAAAAATAGAAGAAACTATCTTTTGCTTGTGCTTGTGCTTATGCTTATGCCTAGTGAAAACCAGCCTTAAGTGACCATTTTTACTCTGACTCCGACGATGCCGATGCCGACGTCAGTAACACTTTCCTTTATACGGTGTATAAGTAACCATTTTAACTTGGAAGGGGGTAAACGTCCAAAACGTCAGTAAGTAACACTCTTTTTATGCGGTGTAGATTCATTGACCATTTTCACACCAACGAAGGACTAGCGTCCTTAACGTCAGTAAGTAACGGTATTTCATACACGGTGCCGGTATAAGTTACCATATTTACTCCGAAACGTCATCAAGAAACATTTTCATTTATACGAAGTAGAATCAACCATTTTGACGGTACGTTTACTATGCGACTCGCCGTACCGTAGTTACTTTCAAAAACTTTTGATGAAATTTTGACATTATTTTGACATATTTTCATCTCAATCGGACCAATTACAAACATCAAAGCTTCTAAAGTCTCCGCCTCTCGATATAAACTCCGCCTCTCGATATAAACTTGTACCTGATTGGTCCGATTGAGATGAAAAAATGTCAAAATAATGTCAAAAATTCATCAAACGTTTTTGTAAGTGACTACGGTACGGCGAGTGTCACAGTAAGTGTTTAGGCAGAAAATTCTTCCCGTATTCATTGCTTCTCATTTACAATGTTTTTCTGTATGCATATTCATGCTTCATAGTAAGTGTCGATGTGCGAGTACCTCGGCCGCGGTCAGCGGTCTTGCGTCTTCTGATATTCTTCTTATTGGCGGCTGACAAATCACTTCTTGAGAGATCCCAGCTAGTGATTCTTGCTTGAAGAATTCGTCACTTATTTTATGGAACCGTAGCTCTAAGTCTGACGGTAATGAAGCATTGTCATTATCTTTGGATTTATTGTCTTCAAGTTCGGCATCGAAATCTGGTACGATTTGAGGCGCTTCACCATTACATGCTAAATGATACCTGCAGAGATAGAACACGCTGACAGTTTATCTACATGCGAGAGAAAATTAACAAAATGGCGCGTGCCTGGAAAAATATACGGGGCATATGATAAAAAAGTTATTGACTGAGTTAGGTCAGGCCGTACGGAAAAATATTTGGCTCTTGGTCATTTGTACGGACCTCGCTGCGCGGTACGTACGTCATGACCGCGAGCCAAATATTTTCCTGTACGGCCCGACCTAACTCAGTCAATAAGTACTTAGTAATGTACAATAAAATATTCACGTCCGATCTGTATGAGATATACAACGGCTCATTTTCAAATCGTCATTGTATATATTACATAATCTTACCATGACGTCATTGTATTTTGTAGAAATCCAAGCACTTCCGTTGCTGTCAGTCGTTTATTAGGGTCCAGTGTTAATAGTAAACGTATCAGATCCTTGGTATTCTCAGAAACAGGACTTTCTCTGAAACATGATAAATCAAAAGAATGTGAATACAAATATGTATATAAATTGCAAATGTATACATGTGGGATAAATTTCAATTTATTTATCGATTAGACAACAGAAAGTCACGTGCCCATGGCGTTATAGAAGCACGAAAGAAACTATAAAGAACGATTAACAAGCGTAAGAGTGGCATGAGGCTAAGCCCAGTGTGACTCTAGCTTGTTAAGAGTTCTTTATATTTTCTCAAGTGTGTCTATAACACAATGGGCAAGCGACTTTCTGTTGTCTAATTGATTTATAATATAGCCTGGTATAAGAACAGACAAAACCATGAAGCCCATGGGGAAATAGTTCATAGGTCTTTTAGCCAATCAAAGCCACGTGCTATATTATAATGCCTATATTATTTTACAGTGATGACACTCAAACCATAAACACTTTGAGTTTTCCATTTCTTTTTTTAACCCACATCCCATGAGCGAATAGACTAGAAATAAGATTTATCATAAACACTCAGTGTATTTGAACTCACTGCTTCATTTTAAGAGCTTTTGAAGCTGTAGAAGGCTCAGAAAATAATAAATGAAAAAATTATTCACGGTTTGAGTCCCCTCACTGTAATTTAAAAACATACCCTGGAATAATAAACTATTGTCTTTTTGTATTTTATATTTTGTTAAGGTATCGATCTACATACCCTGGAATAATAAATTCTGCACTTTTTATCTTCCTGAAGAGCTCATGTGGTACGCTGTCGTAAAATGGAAACTGTCCATATAACATGGTATATAGTACAACACCAAGCGCCCACATATCACTGGCCTTGCCTGAGTATGGCGCACCTGGAATATAGTAGAATGGCAGCATTAGAATGATGATTGATAATGATTGATGGTGATGATGGTAGTGATAATAATGATGATTGTGGTGGTGATGGTGAATGATGATGATGGTGGTGATCAATGGTGATGTTTGATAAAGGTGGTTGTAGTTATGATGATGATGATGGTTATGATGATGATTCAACTAATGGTGATAATGATGATAGTGATGATGATGATGGCAGTGATGATGATACTAATGGTGATAATGATGATCATCATCATCATCATGGTGATGATGTAACTAATGGTGATAATGATGATAGTGATGATGATGATGGCAGTGATGATGATAATGATGATAATAATACTAATGGTGATAATGATGATTGTGATGATGATGATGATGGCAGTAATGATGATAATGATGACAATGATACTAATGGTGATAATGATGATGATGATTCTAGTGGTGATAATGATGATTGTGATGATGATAATGATGGCAGTGATGATGATAATGATGAAACTGATAGTGATGATGATAATGATGGTTGTGGTGACGATAGTGATGATAGTTGATGATGGTGGTTGCATATATACATACCACTCAGAACATCTGGGCTAATGTATGCTGGACTGCCTCTCTGATCTTTCAATAGATCATTTTCTCTGATCAAGTGTTTTCCAAGGCAAAAGTTTGTGATAGTAATCTTCTTAGTCCTAAAAAAAACAAATAACCACCCTAAGTATTGTGCACACTTGCCTTAACAAATAAAATATATGTAAATATAGTCTCTTGTGAACAAGTGTAGCTTAGTTAGTGCACTGCTTTCGGAGTGAGGTCACGAATTTGATCCCTAGTGGCCTCACACTTGTTTCGACTTCTTTCCAATCAGTGTAGCTTTGAGTAGCTTTAAATACCTTTAAAACAGAGCATTGATGGAGAGAGGGGGGGAAAGAGTGCACCGTCGGCTTCCTGGGAGACCAGCTTACAGCTTATAGCTGAAGGATCGAACTACTAATGCTAAGTAATTAAGTACTTTTCCTTTTCCTCTTCAAAGCAGAGATATCAGGAACTGAGAAAGTACATTACAGGAATAAATTAAAAAATAAATTACAGGAATATTAATTACCTTCTATTCAAAACAATATTTCCAAGTTTGAGATCTCGATGGACAATATTTTTCTGAAAAAAAAAAGGAAATATTTCAACATTTTTTTGCAAAATTCTTGAATGAAGAAAAAGAAGAAGTTATTTTTGGGAATTTTTTTTAACAAGTGCAACATGTTTGTAACAGGAAACTCATGTTGTAATACAACATACTTACTGGTCCACCAGTAGATTACATTACTATGGGAAATAATAGTCACTAAAAATGATGATTGTCATGACCTTGAATATTTCATATAATATCATTAAAAATATTAAAATGATAAAATAAAAGTAGGAAAAAAAAACACAAAAGAGTAAATAACTATACAACAAGATCAAGGAAAAAATATTGGTGATCACGGTTTCATGATCACCATAGCAGAATAATCCAAAATTCCTTTACCTTATGCAGACATTCAACAACTCGCACAATATCATGAAATATAATCAAAGCCTCCTTCTCATTGAGTCTCTTTTCTCGTATTACATAATGCTGTAAATTGATCAAATCAAATGTCTCTGTCCCAAAGTCGTGAGCACACAGGCAATCAAGAACTAAACATAATCGATGTCTTATTCTTCCAGTTGGTCGTGAACTGCTTGCGGCTCCTTCGCGCTCGCTTTGAGATTCATTTTCTTGAGGAATTTCTTCATAGTATTCATCTTTGAATAGTCCATGGTGGTGGACGACTCCTTCTTCGTCGTGTAACAGCGAGAGTAGAGAGTATTCGGTGTGAAGGAGCATTTTTCCTTGTTTGTCATCTTGAGTCTCATGGCCTACTTCTCCAAGAGTTAGTATCTTTATCGAATAAAAATCATCAGTCCCTTCCTTCTTTGCTAGACATTGTACTATGCTACGGACGGGAGAGTTTCCTAATCGAGAACCAAGCAAGTAAGGACCGGCTCGTTTTAGACCGCTCGGCCCGTTTCGTCGTCTCAGGCGTTTGGAGCTCGAACCTTCGTCTTCATTTTCAAGAGAACTCGCTTTTCGTTTGGATCCGATGCCACTGTTATTGCTAGAACGCATCTTTTAGGATTTCGAGATGAGTATAGTAGCTTGGTAATGCTCAAACCGAGCTGTGACGCAGTTTCTTTTTTCTTTTCATTATCAAAACACCAACTTTAGTAGTCGGCCATTTTGAATTTGAAGAAGGAGTAGAACTCATTCTTCTATGCGCGCGGACAGAAGTTGGTAATGGAACGCATGCTGACGTCACGCATGCTGGATTGGAATGTTCTCTTCTCAAAATTGGAACTTATATTCTTATGAAAAATACATTAATAGGCAGACTTTAAGTTTTTGATTCAATATCATTAGAATAATATTTATTTTAGTTTCAAAGTGAAGTTTTTGTGTGCGAACGGTCAGTAACAATAATATTGTCACGCAATGAGCGTTACAGAGCAAGATTCGCCCGTAAAAAATAAACCAACATTTAATTCTCGTATTGAACAGTATTTCTTACTAATTTTTCAACTTCAAATACACAAATCTATGTAAATGCAGCTTCGGTTTTATTAAAATCACCACCCTAACAAATATGTTCAAAATTATTCATGATTAAAAACCGTTTCTATAGTAACGCCACTATAAACTATATCGAGTTTATTGTCAATGCACCACGCTAAACTGCAGCACGCTTTATAATCTTAAAAGAAGAAGATTTACAATTACTAGGCAAGCTTACGTGAGGGATAAATGGTAAGAAAAGAATAAATTCAACGCAAAATAATATCCAAGTTGTAATTTGCTGACTACCAGCGTGTTTTGAATGTGTTGATGGCCTGCGTCGTGTGTCACCTAAAAAAGTTAATGTGTTATTTTATGTTATTAATCATTCATTACAATTCTCTGTAGCTTCAGTTATCGCGAGAATACAATCCTTCGCATCTCTCCAGACCGTACTATCTAGATGGTTATGGTAGTCGGTCGATTGGTGAGCCGGACTGGAGACCTCATCCTCGAAATGCACTGTCCGATCCGCAAGCTTTGCCCCATACTAAAATGTAAGCATTCTAATGGAAACTAGCGAGTAAACTAGTATAGTATAGTTCTAACTGTAAGTATTCCGTTAACTGTTTTTACAGTCATCCAGCTTTAATATACTTAGTTAATATAGTAACAAAGAAGACGGAAGAGAGTGTGTAGTTGAGACAATAGCGGGCTGTTTTGAGAAACCCAGCTGATATGGCGAATATATTAACTCTTGAGTAGCATATCCGAAACGTTAATGAGCTTTTACCGTACTTTTTACACTGTGTTAAATTAATAATAATAATTTACATTTCCTGTTCCAATTATGATTAACTAGCATCCCTTGATATTATTAATCGGTTCAATTTTTGAAGAAATTGCCCTAATGACATTGTAGTTAAAACAATTTAAAGTTGGAAACGTCAGTTAAAAAAGCACTTTCAGTCAGACCTTTATGTGCAATGCATTATTTTAGTCCCTTTTGTTACTACTAGAGTTTAGATACATACAACTCCATATTATATGCAATATATTACTCACAGGGGAGGTAACGGTCAGGATTGGTACTCTAGTATAAGATGTCCACCACCGCTAACACCAATCAAGACACAAACCAGAAGAAAAAGTAGCAGTGGTGAGCATACAACATAGTGTATTTAATAGCACTTGTATTAAATTTTCACCATCATGTCAATCATTGTCCTTGTCATCAACATTGTAATCATCACAACATCATTGTCATCATCATTGTTGTCATCATCTAATTCCTTCTCATAATTATCACCATTATTTTAATTATCATTAGAGTACAAACACTAAAAGTGTGCAATACTTTGCACTATTTACCACTAAATAGTGTTGATTAAACAATAGAGAACAATAGAATTAGCATAATTTAGCAGTATTTAGTGGTATTTATGTTGCACACTTTCAATGTTTGTACTCTATCATCTCATTTATCATCATCATATCTATCATCATCATCATATGTAGCAATAGGTAATATAATGAAATTTGTAAAGTTATTAAAGTTAACATTTTTTACAGTGAAATTTCATTCTATATTAGTTATCGTTTATATCAAACACAGACACAGCCTATACTAGTTTACTCGCTAGTTTCTATTTCTATTTTTTACGGTGTTTACAAATTTCATTCTATTACCTATCGTTTATATCAAACACAGGCACAGCCTATACTAGTTTACTCGCTAGTTTCCAATCATGTATCAATTATCATCATTGTCACAAGTACATCTATCATCATCATATCCACCACCATCACCAATATCATCATCATTATCATATCTCTCATTTCTACCTCATTACTATCTCATTTTGACAGAATCAAAGAATGTTGAACAGACTTTTAGTCCTAAAATCACCTCATCAAGAAAGAATAGCAATGAATCCATTAAACAACATGCCAACAGCAGCAATGAATCCATTAAACCACATGTCTCTCCTAAGAATAATGTGGATGATAGATACATTTACCAAAGGGCATTTGAGCTGACATTGGACAAGGCAATAGGAACCAAAGGGAAAGGTAAAGGCAATTACTTTCTATTATAATTTTAAAGCAAAAAAAATAAATGTAAATCAAATCAAAATTGTTACTACCTATTAGTTTTTATTTATTGATTATCAGTCATAGAGTACAAACACTAAAAGTGTGCAATACTTTGTACTATTTACCACTAAATAGTGTTGATTAAACAATAGAGAACAAAAGAATTTGCATAATTTAGCAGTATTTAGTGGTATTTATGTTGCACACTTTTAGTGTTTGTACTCTAATCAAAGACAAGTAAATTTGTAGTAAAGTATTATTTGATGTTTCTGGTTGAGTGATAATGACTATAAAACCCATTCTCAGGGCTTAAATTCCCCTTCACTTATGGGTGGGGCCATCTCACATGTGAAAGGAAAACCTTACAACCATAGAAGAGTAGCATAACTAATTTACAAAATCCTTAGAAATTAAACAATAACAAATATAGAGCATGATATAGAGTATATTTGTGGAAATTCTGATATTAAAATATGATTATTATTATATCTATTATTATTATCATTATAACTTCAAGGCATGTCCTTTCCCTATAGGGTATTGTCCAAGGAATGGTCTCCCTGTGATAGCATTAGGTGACAAAAGTTACCAGGTTCCAGAATATTCTAGAAATTTCCATAATTATGGCAGTACTAGACCTACAGTGTCCTTTGGGTAGGTATTTTCATATTGATAGTCATGATGATGGTGATGTCATGATGATAGTGTTGATGGTGATGTCTATATAATGATGATAATAATTGATACTGTGATGATTACGACAAGCAGTGTTGATGATAATTACAGTGAAAATGTTGATGATTATGTGGTTATATGGTGACTGAGCATGATGATAGTTAGGATGATGATGATGAGGTCTCTCGTGTGCCAAAATAATGATAAGATATGATAGTAATGATTCTGATAATCAGTGTTGATGGTGTTAACATCAAAGATGCTGATGATGACAGTGATAGCTAATTCAAATTGGCAATAATGACAGCAATGATGGCAATGATGATGGTGAATGAAATTGATTATAATGGTGAATATGATAGTGATGGCAATGTTAGTGATCAAAATGATGGTGATAATAGTAAATATGATTTTGATAATGCCAATGATGGTGATACTGATGATGGCAACGATAATTATTATCATGGTGGTAATGATAATGGCAAAGATACCGATTATTATAATGATGATAATAATTTTGATGATAATGATGAGTGACAAAGATAAAGCTGATAATGATGACAAATATAATGATTTTGATGATGGTAATGATGGTAATAAAGATGGTAATGATAGTGATTATAAAGATAGTAAATTATTAAATGATGATGATAGGTTACTGATCACAATACTGATACCAGCTATTACAATGTCTTATAGTGGTATTACACGATGCATTCCTGATACATTCATACCATTACAAGACCTTCCTCTAAAACCAAGGTGAAATATAAATAAACTTTAATGAGTTATATCCAATATTTGTTTGCACGCAGGCATTTAGTTTAAAATTGATGATTAAGTTTCTTCTGCGTAATACTTTATTATAAAATAGACACCAAGCTTTCAGCCATCATCAGGGTAGTAGTACTTGTGATATGGATGTTTGAATTAACGTGTACATAGTTAACAAGGGCGCGCACACAGAAACAATCATAGAATCAATTTACTAGCTCGCGCTGTTGTATTTTCTCTATGATTGTTTCTGTGTACATGTGAGTGCTTATTGTTAACTAGGTATGTTAATTCAAACATATTATGTGTACTACTACCCTGATGATGGCCAAGATGGCTGAAAGCTTGGTGATTATTTTATAATAAATTATTACACAGAAGAAATCTTATCATCAATTTTAAATTTATTAGTTAAAGCATGATAGTGAAATAACAACAAAAGAACACAATGGAATTAAGGTGGGGGTGGATGATTTGGTCTGTGCAGGAAATTTTTTTTAGCACGCTGGCTTGTGCACGGAATTTATTTGATAGAAATGCAAAGATTTGAGTGGCGATTTTGGCTTGCAGGAAATTTTTGTTCAAAATCCTCCACCCCCCCCCCCCCCCCTCAAAAGTTAAATGGTCCACCCCTAAATACACTTTTATCATCTTGTGTGTTAGACTAACAAATTATATTTATCACTTGAGGATGTAGTTCTTCTAAATTAATCAATAAATTGTTGTTTTTCTGTAGACAAACGTTTCAATCAGAGATGAGGAAAATTCAAAAGGTGCAAGAAATCCAAGAAGTTGTAACGCTAGATTTATGGAAACCAGCACCTGGACTGGTGCCATCGTTTCATCTACCACTAGCTGTCTTACATTTTTGATTGACAGCTCTCTACCCAGACACCCATCTACAGAGACAGACACTGTTTGGAGAAAAATAATCAGAAGCAATCTGCTTGACGATGTATCTCTAAAGTCAGGTTTTGACAGGATAAAGTTACGGAAAAATTACCTTTTGACTTTTCCTAATATTACACAACCCCCCATTCCTGGTTGGCAAAAATATCATAACCTCCCTATATTTGCCCAGTTTATTACTAAAGCTGCACACTATATAGCTTCTGGAAATAATGTCCCCCCCTTCAATATTGCCGACCCCCATATATATAAATGAAAGCCCCCTTGTGTTTCCAAGTAGGCCACATTGGTAGCACATCTATCCCAAAACAACTTTGTCTCCCCCTACCCCCCCCCCCCCCCCTCCCTGCGTAATGCTTGTTATACACAGGCTAACAAAATAAGGACACAACTATTTCCATTCTTTAGTGAATGCAGCAAGTGAAGTCTCAAAGCAACTTCAGTCTGCAAATTTGAAGGAACATAGAATGTCCATCTAATTGGATTTGAATAAGAAATTTGAATGTATAATTTATACAAAATGTCAATATAAATAAATAAACCTTTGTGAGACTTCTGTGTTATATACAGTTATGCCATATGCTACTGCTATAAAATATTCTTGATGTTCCCTGTCAAGTAAATTATAAAATATTAGTTATCAAAGTTGACCATAAGAAATCATAAAAAGTTAAAAACTTTAATGAACATTATGCTGTGATAGTTGCCCGCGGAAACTGGATGTTCAGAAAAACAAATAGTAGAGACTAATAAATTTTGAGGAACATCCAGTTTCCAAGGGCAACTATCACAGCATTATGCCCGAGATTTTAACTGCTCTATTGTTTTTATTATTCAACAACAAAGTTTTCCGAAGTGGACGAAAAGCTCAGCGGGCACTATGTGCTGATAGTATCCCTCTGCGGCGGGCACTATCACTCCATGTGATCGCCCCTCGACCAATAAGAGCGGAGGAAATTTTGTTGGCGAATTATAACATGGGGTAGAGTAGGATTAGTATAGATCCAAAATAAAATAGGGGGGGGGGGGGAAGAACAAGATAGGAAACAAATGGAGAAACAATATTATATATATTTTCTATAAGGAGCAAGGATGGCACAGTTGGTTAGTGCGCAGCTTTCAGTGCGAGAGGTCCCAAGTTCGATTCACAGTGACCTCACATCCTTGTTTCGACTTCTGCTCTCTGGAAGATTAACTTCTGATAATTACTAGGGACTTCCAACATAAAATATGGTTCTTTACTTTACTAACCTGAAGCTTTCTTGAGCTGGTTCCTCAAGTCTTCTTGTGTATTCATATCAGGTTGAGGTCCTGGTGTAACTGCTAATTGATAGCTTGGACCGTATGCAAGAAAATGCTGCAATGAAAGAATAGAGGCTTTAACAAATTTGAGACAATCTTTATTTCATGATAGCTGTCAGATGATGGCGATGTTAATTACAATATTATAATGATTATAAGAGGAGGAAAATGATGATGATGGAGATAATTACATGGAAATTGTTCATGGTGGTGGTTATGAAGATGATGATGATGGTAGAATGATGTTGATGATGACTATGGTAGAATGATCATAATAATGATGAAAAATATAGCTATCAATGAAAATGATTGTGATCAAGATGATGACTAATAATGATGGTGAAGATAATGAAGTTGACAACAACAAAGATGCTGCTGATTATGATATTTAAGACGATGATGTTAATGATAATGAAGTTGACAACAACAAAGATGCTGCTGATTATGAAAAAGATGATGATGGTAATGACATTAATGATGATAATTAACATGGTGACAATGATGATAACAACATACTATACCTCATGTTCAGGTATATTGTTAGGTAACACTCTGCCTAAGATAAGACCTGTCAAGTAAGTCCAACAACGTGCTGTATTGACTGGGTTATAGCCACCTTAAACAAGTCAAAATAAAAACATTGAAATTAATTGGATGGTTGATGAATGATAATGATTACCGTGCGACTACTGAGACCGGGGCCACCCAATCAAACTTCAAAATACAGTGGTACCTTTATTAAGCGGTCACCCTCGGGACTTTCCAAAGTGGCTGCTTAATAGAGGTTGGCCGATGAATAGAGGTATAGAATAGGTATAGGAATAGATTTGGGACTTTTTATTGTGGCCACCTAATAGAGGGTGATTGCTTAATAGAGGTACCACTGTATATATTTTTTGAGATAGCCTGCATAGCCTGGCTCTTGGGGAGGGGAAGGCGGAAGGGATTAAACAAAAACCTCGTACAGGATTCTCACAGGCTAAGATGTTTCTTATTCAATCTTGATCTATTCCGTTCACATATAATGAAAAGTATTAGCATTTTAAGCAAAAATGTAGAGATTCTATTGTTTATATGCTTGGTTGGGATTGGATAATTATGTTTTGGTGTCCCCAGTTTCAGTAGTCGCACTGTAAAGTGAAACTAGGCTCTCACCTCCACCAAGTATCATTGTAGGTATATTCCATGACAAAAGGTTTTTTACACAATGACCAACACCAAATTGTGTAAGATTAAAAGAAGCCATTGGATCACCAGCTAGTGTGTCTACTCCACATTGACATACAATGGCATCAGGTTTGTACTTGGCCTTGACTTTAGACATGACTCTGAAATAACACAAATAAAGGATATTAAGCTTATGCATTTTTCATATCTCTTTGTCAATATCCCCTATCCTGGGGACGTCAAATTAATATACTTATACTCATATATTTACTCTTGTGGACACAGAAATTATTGTATTGTCAAAAAAACATAAAGCAGCCGCAAGTACGGGTAAAGTTTATGTTCAATAGCCCGACTTTACCAACACTCCCCCTGTTGGGGCAAGACATTGATAGGTGCATTACAACAACTGGAGGTGCTGTCTCTCAACACACACAAATTGCTTGGTAAGGGATGTAAAAAGAACCCACACCACTAGTCGGGAAGAGTAGGCCATGGAGTTGCTGGTGTGTGTGGCCAGTGTTTGACTAGAATTTGGACTAACGATTGTACTAACTCAAGGGCCATATGTTAGAAAACTCTGATAAGTGCTTAATACGCCACCATCATAAAACAAAGATAACATAATACATATAATATCTCAACCACAAATATTTCGACCTGTGTTTTTGTGTGAACAATAAAGGGATTTCATGGCAGCGGGCAAGTTTGTGGGCAAGTACAAAAGAAAGTTTTTGAATGAAAAAGGATTTCAGTTCCCTTGAGAGAAAAGCGCCATAGTTTTGACCACAAACATGGCTGCCATGAAATCCCTACATGAAGTGTCTATAAGGCTGTGTGCATCACACATTTCTTTGTCCAGGCATTCACATATTACCTGTTAAAGACTTCCACAAACGGCCTGTCTCTAATACCATCATTATAGGTCACATTGAGAGAGTAATAGCGACCCTTTCCTCTACCAACATGAAGACAAGATCCACTACCTGTAAGTACACAGAACATTCATCAGTATCAGTTTTATTCCACTATTAAACGATTAGTTACTCAGTGGGGACATATTACGACAGAGAAACAAAATTCTGTTGTAGTAGTCCATTGAAGGCTTTTCTGTCTTGCGTAGATCTTTTAGCTTGTTCTTTATCAACATTTAGCAGTTTCTTTATTTTGATCCAAGGATCTCTAACAAATTTGGCTGATGGGTTTATGAATAATAATTGTTTCGTCAAGTGTGAGTTCGTTCTTCTGCACACGTGTGTGATATACTTCAAATATCTTATGTATATAAAATCTCGTATTGATGAGGTTCCAACAATTCTCTCCAGATCTATGTTTCTGTATTTAAGTGCATTCATACTAAAACAGTGACAGGTGAAAAGACAGTCAAGCAGAATTGACAGGTCACTTTGTATGTACTACTTCTATTTGTTGCTTTAACTGTGTCCACAAATAGAGTATTCAAGTGTTACGTCACGAAAAATATTTTTTTTGGCTTTTACAACTTTTGGTTACCAATTGCGATGGACTTAATTTCCCCATACAAATCACTGTAATTTAAGCTCTTTTCCAAAAGTTTTGCCACAATTACAATGATTGGTATGGGGAAATTATATATTCAAGTGGCTATATCTCAGCTGCTATTTGACAAATTCCAGTCAAATTTGCTTTGTGAACGTCTTTTCTGATTGCCTAATAGTTATAAAATTTGATGCCATATTGTGATTCGTTCTATGTTTGAAAGTATTTTTTTTTAACCTGGAAAGAACCCAGAGCAACACGCACACATCTATTGTGTTTCAATGTGAACACAAGTCTAGCCAGTCAAAGTTAACAACTTATAATAGTTAATACAATTTGATGCCATATTGTGAATCATTCTATTACCTGGAAAGAACCCAGAGCAATACTTGTGGAAGGACACTGTCATAACCTTGGATGTAAAAGAGAAGGCATCCTCTACACCATCACCATGATGAAGGTCAAGATCTACATATAGTACTCTACTGAACTTCTCTCTCAGCTTTAGAATACCAAGAACAATGTCATTGACATAGCAAAACCCAGCTGCTTCATCCCTGAGAAGTAAATACAATCAAAGAAACTCATGAGGAGATGGAAATGTGGGTGGTGGCAATGGGTGGCATGAGTGGCCTAGCGGTGAGAGCGTTGGGCTTTCACCACTGTAACCTGGGTTTGATTCCCGGCTCAGGCGACAAGTGAATAGAGTTTGTTTGATGTGTTGTTCTCTCTCATGCCACAAAGGGTTTTTTTATCCGGTTTTCCTCCCTCCGCAAAAATCAATGTGTGAGCAGAGTTGTGTGTTGTAAATATGGAATGTAGTGGAAGTGAGTGTGAGTGAGCCTCACGGAAGAGTTTAGTTGTAGTTATACCTTTGTGCATGGTGCCAGCCACCTTGCCAGTTGATTGCTATAGATGCCTGGCCACTTTTTAATACTTCTGCAGCAGATATTGTCCCGCCAGCAATGGCAGACACACACTCATAGACATCCTCAAACATGGGACAGTCGTAACCTATGAAAACAGTCATCAATAATTAAACCATGATTGACAATAAAGAAATGACAGACAGACACTCATAGACATCCTCAAACATGGGACAGTCGTAACCTATGAAAACAGTCATCAATAATTAAACCATGATTGACAATAAACAATTGACAGACACACACTCATAGACATCCTCAAACATGGGACAGTCGTAACCTATGAAAACAGTCATCAGTATTTAAACCATGATTGACAAAAAGACATGTGAAGATATGATCACCATGGTTGTAAAAAGCAGACAGGACCTACAGTTTTATGTCCTCATCTGAGAAGACGAGGCACTGTCAGAGAGAGTAAAGTATCTTGCCTAAGGACACAACGTAATCGCCTGGCCTGGGAATCTAATCCAGACCATTAGGCCTGGAATCCAACCCCTTAACCATCACGCCTCTCTTACACACTCCGCTCTAAAAGGTCTTTTCACCACTCGAAAACAACATTTGTATCTCCACTAGCCAAAAGAAATATTCTCTATATATTTCATGGTTTGTGCTCTACACATGACACTTGTAACATACCTAACCCATACTGCATAATATCATCATCTTCATCAAGTTCCATAGATTTCTTCAGACAGTCAATATATTCTTCTGAATGAAATGCAGCTAAATCCTTATTGGTGGCTTTTAGAGGACTCACAACACTGGAAAAAAATTACATTTAGAATACAAATATAATTTATTTTAAAATAAACATTTGATGTTAAAATTCTGTGATAGAGTCAATCCGTTGAATAGTTGACGTCACCTGAATTAGATAAGTAAATTATTATTTTAGTTGACGTCACACAAAATTGAAATCCGGGGGAGACAAGATTGTATGCCTTACTTTTCTTGTAAAGTTTGTTAATTGTGATTAGAGAAAGCCTGTTTGATTTGCTTGACCATTTGTTTGGCCGGCTTTTATATAATATTTAAGGTAACGTAAACTCAGGTCAATATCTAACTAAATTAAAGCTACTAAATTTATGTAACCATATAACGGTTTGACTAAATGCACTCTACATCTTCCATAGTGAATAATAGCTACAAAATGAAAATCATTAGTTAGCATTAAAACAGTTTTGATCATATTTCAGGGATTGATGATATTATTATTTCAATCATAATCATCATATATTTATTTTGAGTTTAAAAATAAGTTACAATTTTCTGATAATGATCATATTAACAATAATAATTTTTCAACTACAAAAGATAGAAACATTTATAAAAAAGATAAGAAATCTATGACAACAGCCACCAGCCATAACCAAGGACCGTGAAAATAGACCAGATAAAATATTTAACGGATTTTTCTTCCTAGGTCAAAAACCAAAAATAAAATAATTTAGATATAAAATAAATAGCCTTAAATCAAAATGATTAGCTGTATTTCAAACCATGAGAAAACCTTTAATAAAAATAATACCGAAACAAGTTTTTTTCTAAAAAGTCCTAAAGTTTTATCGCGCGCTGGCCGTGGCGTCCTGTTTCAAAATGTGATGTACATTTGCTAATTTTTTTCAATTTTCGTCAATTAAAAGCAAAACCATTTAAGGATACAAACCTTATGTTTCTGTCTTTCAGGAGTCCATAGGATTCTATCAACGAACTGGTAAGACTAGCCTGTAATATAGAAAAAATATTTTTATGAATGGCGCCAAAACCGACCCTACGAACTACAATAAAGCTAAAAAAATATTAAAATAACGTAGTTGAACGACTTGAAAGTAGCACTTACTCTTCCTTGGACTTTAGGTAGTTTGTCACATAAGTTTATGTAGTCTTCAGAGTGGATAAAGGCTACTTTTCGCTGCTTTGAAAGTACTCCTTCGTCCTCGTCCGAAGACGCCATTTTATTTCGACCAGTTTCAAACTTGCGCGCGAAAAAGTGACCCTTGACATTTGTCTAGTCGGGGGAGGGGAGCGTCAACCACAGGAAGCCCAAACTATTGTTTTTGACTCCTTTTAAAATAAATAAATAAATATAATTTATGACAATAAAAAAGGAATAAAATAATAACAGTATGATGCGTATTATTTCCTTTAGAAGATCAAAAACCTTTTATGGTCTAGCGGCTGGATCTCCTCTGCCTTCCCGGTCTTTCGACTAGCGCGAGTTAGGTTTTCTGTAGCCTGCGTCACATCCGGTTGCCAATCCTATCCAATTAGAGCTCGTGTAAGAATGAGCAAGGGTCAAGAGCCAATCAGAATCTATGATATATAATCAGGCAGACGTAAGGTAAGGTAAAGTAAAGTAAAGTAAAGTAAAGTAAAGTAAAGTAAAGTAAAGTAAAGTAAAGTAAAGTAAAGTAAAGTAAAGTAAAGTAAAGTAAAGTAAAGTAAAGTAAAGTAAAGTAAAGTAAAGTAAAGTAAAGTAAAGTAAAGTAAAGTAAAGTAAAGTAAAGTAAAGTAAAGTAAAGAAATTTCAGTTCACACTTGAAAAAGTTTCTGGGAACTGTGTGTTTACTTTAACCACTAGCTTGTTTACGTAGACGTTTCACGTACTTCAAGGATGACAAAGTTTCTAAGAACTGTTTGTTTGTATATTTATTATTGAACAAAGCATTTTCTAGATTGTTTCTAAAAGTCTTGAATCAAGATATCTCGAGTCGTGATACTAAGCCCGTAATGTCTATCAGTGTACTTTAGAAGGTAGACTGCAGTATACTTATATATAAAGAAGGAAAACACGCGGATTCCAGACTGTTTAGTATAACGATGGGTATAAGAGGCCTTACGAACTACGTGGATCATATACGACCAAGTATATGGACAAGTATAGATTTAAAAGACACAAAAGTGATCATTGACGGCCTTGGTTTACTCTATTACTTGCAAGGCAACATTGAAAGTCGTTTTGGAGGCCAGTACGACACTATAGCCAATGCTATTGAACATTTCTTTACTTGCTTCAAGAAAAACAATGTCAAAACATATGTAATCTTGGATGGACCTACTGTAGCCGTCGATAAGAAACTATCAACGCTAAGAGATCGTGCACAGACTGTCATAAATAGATGCTATGATCTATCCAAAGGAGCATCAGACGAAACAGTTGATCCTCCTTTCGCCATGATGCTTCTTGTACAAAAACTGCAAGGCCTGGAAATACCATTTGTTGTTTGTGATCGGTAAGAATTGACCTAATTTATTCCTAAGGTAGTCTTTTAGAGGGTTCTGAATGGGAAGCGAGAGGGGAGAAGGAGAGGGGGGAGGTATATAGTCCTAATCACAAGCATCCAGCCTGTTGGTAATTAGCGGGCTGGACGACCGAAAATCGTCGAGTTTATTTCCCATTTGCAATGTTTAAATTCCAGTCCCAGTGCATGTAATCCCATTTTTGTGAATTTTTATTTTATGGATATATATAGTGTTTGCCCTTTAGAATAAATACATAAAGATACACCCTTTCCGAGAAACTTTGTCACCCGTGAAGTGAAAAGCCTACAAGCTAGTAGCGCAGGGGATTATGGGTTACCCACGTATACTTTATTAGAACGCAGGGATCTTTATATGGCCACATTGCTACACTTTTCATTATGTTGTTGAGAAATGTCCGTTCTGACTTATCAAACAACAAGAAAGGCGTTCCGAATGCACATTTAGTTTCTGAACTGATCCATGATCCTTTGCGCCACTAGCTTGTGTGCTTTTCACGGGTGACAAACTTTCTCGGAAAGCCGTGTATACTTTGATCATACACAACGTTTATTTTTGAAGTTCAGAAAAATCTGAGCTCCAGATGGTGTTTGAAACCACGACCTTCCAATCTCTCATTCTTTCATTTTATTCATGTTAAACTGAATTCAACAAATGTATTTATTAATGTTGTTTTTTCTATTTTCAGAGAGGCAGACCAGGAAATAGCATCTCTTGCTAACCTCTGGAATTGTCCAGTAATAAGTAATGATAGTGACTTCTTCATCTATGATCTTCCTGCAGGGTATATACCTCTTACTCACCTTCGCTGGACTGAATATTTGCTTCATGCTCGCCGCTTATATTATCGTGAGAAACTTTCACAGCATCTTAAGGTTCAGCCAGGTTTACTTCCCCTTTTAGCCTCATTATTAGGGAATGACTTTGTAGGAGGTGAAGTTTTGGCACCTTTTGAAAAAGCACTTCAGCGTATTCTACCATGGAAGCCATCTACTAGAATAGCTAAGCGGTTGGAGAAAATTTGCCGTTTTCTTGCAACAACCAATACCCCAGATGACGCCAAGTCCACTAGTACTAACCCAGATGACGATAAGTCTACTACCCCAAATGACGCCAAGTCCACTACCCCAGATGACGCCAAGTCCACTACCCCAGATGACGATAAGTCCACTACCCCAGATGACGCCAAGTCCACTACCCCAGATGACGCCAAGTCCACTACCCCAGATGACGATAAGTCCACTACCCCAGATGACGCCAAGTCCACTAGTACTAACCCAGATGACGATAAGTCTACTACCCCAAATGACGCCAAGTCCACTACCCCAGATGACGCCAAGTCCACTACCCCAGATGACGCCAAGTCCACTACCCCAGATGACGATAAGTCCACTACCCCAGATGACGCCAAGTCCACTACCCCAGATGACGCCAAGTCCACTACCCCAGATGACGATAAGTCCACTACCCCAGATGACGCCAAGTCCACTACCCCAGATGACGATAAGTCCACTACCCTAGATGACGCCTTGCAGTCTGTTCTCGCCATCATCAATAAAGACAGTGAAAGAACATCTTTAGAGAAAGCCTTGCTTGAGTCAATGGCCGAGTACAAGATATTAGGTGCAGCTAGTACTTTAGCATCGTATTTCGAGAGTGGTGTTATCCAGAGTCGCCTTGAAAACGTCCCTGCATATGTCATTAATAGATATCGCCATGGCAACTTCCCTGTGAAGTATCTTGGTGTCATTTCCCGCCCGAGGAATATTCTAAAAAAACAGGTTGAAAATATGAATGAAACCTCAGCCAATAACTGTTCTTTAATATTGAGGCAAGTCATATATGCCATCATACTAACGCCGTCACAGTCTGTAATGGAATGGGATCGGGATGGTTTGGAACTCAAGGAATGTCAAGTTCAAACCTTTTTTGGGCCAGTTAAGGGCTACGGTGATCTACCAAGCTTACAAAGCCTTCCCGAACTAGATGCAAACAAGCGTAGGGAGTTTTTGCTATCCATACTTGAATCAAAAACAGCTGCAATTCAGTCATTACCTGTCACCAAGCAGCTCTTTGCAGCATCTATTCGTTACTGGATCCTACACGCCACACCACAGGTAACCCAAAGAAGTGTCCAGGCGTTGATTTTACAATTCCTTCAACAAAGAAAATCTACTGAGAAAAAAGAACAAAATATTGTTTTACAACATAATTTAGCACAATGGCAGTCAGTCATGTTTGAAACTCTTCATCTGAATAAAATACTTTTAGATGCATTTCCTGAACCTGATCTGTCCAAACTCTTCAATGGTGTCGCTGTTCATTACATCATGTATGAACTCAAACAAGGTAAGAACCATAAAAATAGACACATCAGTATGTAGGACTGTCCACAAGTTTCTCCAAAAAGTCAAAAAAGTTTCCAAAAGGTTGCTCAAAAGTTGCCCAAAAAAACAAAGTTGCTCAAAAATCTAAAAGTTGCTCAAAAGTTGCTCGAAAACATTTTGACGCTTCTTATAAATTGGATGATTTCATAGCATAGAATTCTGTCAGCATGAATAATATAACTTGTTAACATAAATTTAGAATATTTTCTTGGTATTTCTAGAAAAGTTTGTCTTGATTTTATAACCGCTGACCACCTGGATCGTATTTACAAATCACCAGAGGACCGGAAGACCACTGCTTCACAAAGTGTATTTTGTTTTGTTCTGATTGGCCCTGTTAATTGGTTTGAATTCATGTAAAAGTTAAGAAAAAGAACAAAAGTTGCTCGAAAGGGAAAAAGTTGCCCATCAGTAGTCAAACATACGCGAAACACTTAGAGATACACCTAATTGCAAGAACGTTGTGGGTTAGGAATAAATTAAAATTACAAAAGAAAGAGTTCAGCTTCAATGAACATCTTTTGTGCTTTTAATTTATTCCTAACACACTAAATACAAATGTTCTATTTTCGTATGACAACGTTCTTGCAAGTATAGGTGTATACACCTATTTCAATGAACGTTGTCCATCTGGAATGGTTGATCTAATACCGATAGGAATTGTGGGAGTTCATTAAATTTCAAATACATTGTTTTAATCACACTTGAATGGTGCTGAATTACAGATAACAGTATTTCAGAAGTAAACATTAATATTTAAGTGTGATTATAATAGTGCATTTGCAGTTTAACGAGCTCCCACAATTCCTATCGGTCTCAGATCAACAATTCCAGATGGACAACGTTAATTGAAATAGGTGTATACAGATAGCAGTTGAAGCCAAGCATCGGTTTTATTGTATTAGTTCTAGCACTAGCTTATTGTCGAGTAGAAAACTATACCACCTGCAATTAAGTACAATCTTGGATTAAACTACAAATGAGAACCATCATCCCTCCCACCCTCTTTAAAACCACATTAATACGTATTTTCATATCTAGGGCATTGTCAAACTCAGTCATATCAACACCAAGTGATCTCGCTTCGAAGCGCGCAAAGGATTGTTTGTCAAAACGAATAGTTCCAAAATGGCGCCTCGAGACAAAAACAATTTCGGTTACTATTAGGCATTTGCGTTTTGTTTTTATTCTTTTTTATCCATGATAGAGCAGCAGTGAACCTTTATTGTCCAAGTAACATAGAACTTTTTAATGTAAAGTTATGTTAAGGATGTATTTATCGAGGGTAAACACGGGAAACAACTCTCTCGAACGACGCCGTCTTGGAACTGTTGGCGATGCGACAGAAATGCTTCTGATTGGCTTATACTAACCCGAAGTGCGCGCGCAAAATCACCTGCCACGTCACTGGTTCCGGAAATTCTAAATGGGGGCATGAAAGCACTACCTCAGTTGAAGTTTGATCAGTGCAAATAATGATCACTTTAGAAAAATATTAACCTGTTTTGTCTATGAATGTAGCTAGTATAAAATAACCTTTACTGTGTTTCAGGAAAACCACCGGAGTGCTTCAATAGCCCACTGACAGACTTCGTAGAGATTTACGATGCTGTACAACAGGGCTAGATATTAGCCATTGCGGTTTGCGCGTCGTTACAGACAAATCTAAATCGTAAAGTGAAGAAGACTACCAAGAAACAAAAATAGAAACTAGCGAGTGAACTAGTATATAGGCTGCGTCGGTGTTTGACATCAACGATAGGTAATATAATGAAAATTGTAACACCGTAAAAAATAGAAATAGAAACAAGCGAGTAAACTTGTATAGGCTGCGTCCGTGTTTGTTATAAACGATAGGTAATAGAATGAAATTTGTAACACCGTAAAAATAGAAATAGAAACTAGCGAGTAAACTAGTATAGGCTGCGTCGGTGTTTCTTATAAACGATAGGTAATAGAATGAAATTTGTAACACTGTAAAAAAATGTTGACTTAACTTTACTGACGTTTCGAGCTTTAGCCCTTCGTCAGGGTAAAAAAGAAACAAGTTAATTCGGCTACAAATCGCTTTGCTGCTTTACAGCTAGCTGTCCTCTGACAATGATGATATGATGAAAAAAATAGAAGACTTTCCGAACTAACTGGTGCTGTCTTTGATCCTGTTTATATTTCCAATGACCAAACTAAACTGAAAAATTACCTTCGCAATAACATTTGCCCGTAAAACCAAACAGTACAAGACTGGATCAAGATTCACAGTATCCATATTTGTAATAAAGTTAGTCTCGAGTTTAAAATATCTTTGTACAAACATTGTTTTTGTATACACCTAATTCAAAAATGTTGAATAGCGATTGCACGACTTAAAGAAACTCATTGGGTAACACGAATTTCTTCTTATGTCACCGAATGTGTTTTTTATACATACATATTTTTATATAAACTATTTGGAGTTTGTATACATGTATTTGGAGTTTAAAATATATAAAATAAATGGAAAATAGAGGACAAGAGAGTAAACTAGGAGAGGCTGCGTCTGTGTTTAATAATACAATCTGAGCCAATAGTCTCTTTCAAATTTCCCTGCGCCATCTTGAAAGGTAATCGGGCTTTTGCATCGAAGCGAGATCTTATTACCCAGACCCTTCTCAGCTTCACTGATCAAAGACTCTGGTCGGACACAAACCGGAAGACCCAGAATGTGGGTCGTCTGTTTTGCAGTCTACAGGATGCATTTCAGTCGGGCCAAAAACATATTTACGCCCGCGAACCTCTATTGTTATATTAGAGGATTTTTTTGCATGCTTTTAGTGTTTGTACTCTAACCATTTTGCTTCAAGACTTATCAGGGTGGGGAAGAGGGGGTACCCTTCACGAATCATGCGCCGTTTTTTCATGATTTCACGGATCACGGAGTTACGTAAAGCGTTTTCACGAATCACAGTTTTAGAACTCGAGATGTTAACTCTGATGTTTCTACTAGTCAACGTTTTGCGCTTGTTAGACGGATATTCAATATTAAGTGGATCTAACAGATATACAAAGAATAACACTGCTAGCAATAAACGTCTCGTTTTACACAACCGTTTATATGAGAAGCTGTCACGTTTACACGGAGTCACGACAGTGAAAATCTGTAAATCACGGGTCACGGGCGAAGATGATTTGGCTCCGTTGATTTCACGGATGACTGCTTAAATTTATTGCTTTTCACGAATCACAGGCCAAATTTAGGGTGAATCACGGATCACGGATAACCTCTCAATCACACACCTTATGACGTCACAATATCCCACGCCCACGGGAGGAACAAAACTCTATAGACCCGACCCAGTCTTTACCGGAAGTACTACTATTTACGATCTGTCAAAGTCATAACATTTTATCAAAGTCCATCGTTAAAGCAACAGTTACAGATTATTCCGTCCGCTATAATTTTATCTACTCTTACAAAAAGGATTTCAAATGGCTAAAACGAAATGGAGAAAGGATACGGCGAAAGTCTATCATAGGGTGAAAGACTTCATGAGTTACTGTTTTCCGTGGGTGAGTAGTACAGCGAAGAATCAATGGAATACTTTATTTGATGACATGATAACGAAATCTCTAGAGAAAAAAAACCGCTTGTTTATTTATTTATTTTTTTTGTTAAAGGAGTCACGTCCGTAACGTCAGCAAGTGCCACTTCTTTTTATTGTGTTTGTTAATTACGTTACAATTTTACACAAATGTTTTTTTCAGTTGAAACATTAATGCATTTATTCAGTAACACATTTTTACCTTATAAAAGGAGCTAGGGACTCAGTCCACATTCAATTTTATCATATATTTTTATTCGAATTGTCTCGTCAAAGACGTCGATGCAGTCAGTCGATCCACGCCGTTTAACTGCTAGCTATTGTAAACTTTTACAGGCTTTGTTTAAAACACCGACATATAATAAACTAGTTTCTTGTACATTTAAAATGTACACGTCACACTTTTCTATTACAATGTTCTTTTTGAGTTCTTTCATAAAAAGGCTGTTTGTTTTCATATTTTTTCTGCCCGTTCTAACCTTTGCCAAGAGTTTAATTATTCAGACTCAGCTGGAATGACGGAAACAGCCACCAAGTTTAAACCGCATTACTGAAAGACTACTGAAGGAGTGCTTGAAATTGCTACTTATATTAAAGATAGGTTATGTCATAGAATAACAACTTTAAAACTGATCGGTATATACTATTAGTTTCAGTTAGTCAACGCTGTTAAAATGTTGGTCTTTTATTTTTGCTGGCTTATCAATAATTTGTACCGGCAGAGTTTGGAAACTGTGGCTACTGACGGGTTGCGTGACTTTGTTATAATTCGTTGACCTGAGGATATTGTGTATTAGCGATGTTAACCGTTATCACGCTGAAAGTTATAAATAAATTGAAATTTTCTGAAACCTATCTATATGGACACAATGATAAACATATATGTAGCAATATTTTGCTTATATCTTAAAGATTCAGATTAAAACTTTGAAGTTTTTTAGCATTCAAATTTGAGGTTAATGGCGTCAGTTATTTCACCATATGGTTCTTTGAGTTTTGAAACAAAATTGATTTATTCTAATGAGCTTAAAACGCATATTTTTTCATGATGTTTAGTTGGTTTCATATCTACAATCATGCTCAAGTATACATTATCGATTTCCAATTTATTTTAAATTTTCATTGTTTTTGGTCCAAGTGCCCCTTTAAATTGTATTAACCGCGCGCTCTGATTGGCTGATGATAATATGGAATTAAAACTTATATTTCACTTCCCACTGATAGTTTCAAACACAAAAGACATGAGTTTATCCTTGTCAAACTAATTGTCTTGTCGGTCTTGTTAGAACTCGATAGTTTGTAGATCACTTGATGTGAAATAGAAGTACTTCAATAGTTAAGAGTCTGGTCCTTGAGTCGCCATTTGCGTATGCTAAAACTCATATGATCAAGAAGCCTAGCCGTGATCGTACTAATGCGGTACAAGTTGAACATTTATAAATAGAAACTAGCGAGTAAACTAGTATAGGCTGCGTCAGTGTTTGATATAAACGATAGGTAATAGAATGAAATTTGTAACACCGTAAATAATTTTGACCATTTAGATTTTCAAATGATCCGTTTACTGCGTATGAATCTCGTACCTTTTTCACTGAAACATATGTTTGTTAACCGCCCGTTTCTCAGTGGGAGTATAATTGTTATCGCTGCCATCAAAGGTTTATTATAAAGCCAACCACAATATGTTCTAACATCATTCATTTAACACGCGTTGTTTAAAAAAACCGCAAAGGCTCAAAGGTGTGGCTGATGTGTTCTTGAAGAACGATAATAAAACTATCAACAATATGACAAGTATTTGATCGTTAGCTTATCGCAAAGCGAGGACTCTAAATCGATACAAGTTTTGTGCCCCTTAGAGAGATGGGTGACTAGACGGATCCGATGAACACACCTATGTTTTGAAGTTTGTCGAGCCATTCCATGGAAGGAATAGAATTGTAGGCATACACCTATTTCAAAAAGGTTGTCCAAGGTGATAAATCAGCCATTACAAGACCGAAATGAATTATAGGCATACACCTATTTCAAAAAGGTTGTCCAAGGTGATAGATCATTCCAAGACCGAAATGAATTATAGGCATACACCTATTTCAAAAAGGTTGTCCAAGGTGATAGATCATTCCAAGATCCCGAAAGGAATTATAGGCATATGTTTACCTCTTTTTCCAGGTGATGTATTTTCTATTGAGCGGGATTATATTCTACCAGACGTATTATAAATACAAGTACTGCCCTCAGTATTTCTACCTGCATGCTATGCTTGGGGTAAGTACGTAAGTAAATAAGTACACTTATAAATGAATGGATGACGCAATCAACCTCGTTCCCAGGTTATTTTCCCCTTCGCTTTTGGGTGGGGCGGGAAATCCCGAGTAAATGATGAACGAATGAATAAATGAATGGATGAATGAATGGATGGGTGAAGGAAGGAAGGAAGGAAGGAAGGAATGGATGGATGGATGCCGAATGGATGAATGAATTGATGAACTAAAGAATGAATGAAAGGATGGATAGTTGAATGAATGAATGAGGGAATAAAAAGAGATGCAAATGAAAGAATAAAAATATGAGCATTACAATTGTAATTTTCAATTAGGAAAGCCTTGGTTGGTCACGTGGTGCGGCTGCAGTACTTTGGGTCAGCAGTAGTGCTGTTCTGTTGCCTATGTGCAGAAATATATTAACTGTTCTACGATCTTGGCTATATAAGGTAACAAGTAACCACTAAAATAAAGGATTTTGGCATGAGTCCACAATTTTCTTTTTCATCATATATAATTTTTAATGATTGATTCATTGTTCTTAAAAAAGATTTTCTGTCATCTTTATTTTTTTTCTTCAATCTAATTTTTAGTAGAAAATAACAACTTCATAAACTTATTTTTTCATGGAATCAAAAGAAAAAAAAAAGAAAAAAAAATGTGCCCCGTGTGAGGATCGAACTCACGACCTTCAGATTATGAGACTGACGCGCTGCCTACTGCGCTAACGAGGCACTCATGTAAACCCAGTTTGAATTATCAATATATAAAGCAGATCTAAACATTGCGTTACTACAATATTTTCAATGTTTTTTCTTTAGTTTCCAATAAAAAGTATAAAAAGGCTTTTGGATCACAATATTTGGTTTCATAAAGCATGTGCTGTTGTTACCGTTGTTGCTTCAGGTAAGTTTTATTCTAACAAAGGAAACTAAAAAATGTTTGTACTCTCGAATAGCCTAATAAAACTTCAAAATATTTAGTCTAAAAATACACTAGAAATTGATGTTAATGTATTTCAAACAATTAGTATTGGTTATTCAGTGAAGAAAGTCATTTAATTTTATCATATGTTTTATGTTGTTGTTTGTGGGTGTCCTGTGTTAGTTTTAACCGTCTTGTTTGGGCTACCTGTACGGCCTGGATCACATTTTACGCGGACATTTTTGAAATGCAGAACTTCCACTGCAAAATTCCTACAGGAGATAACAAACTCTTGGACATTTTGAATTCTCACAGAACGCGTTCAAACTGTATTAGCATATTTAATGAGTTAATCAGGCGTTTTTTGCAGGTCATGAATGATCAAAGAAAACACTAGCTTCGGATTCCAAGATGGATATCGCCGGCTGCAACTTGATCGATTAATTATTGTGTTCTTCTATGCTTCTAACTATTAAAATGTACTTTATTTTCCCAGTCATTCATACCGCAGCTCATCTAATCAATGGAGCGAACTTCTCTAAAAACTATAGTCAAGATTACCCAGATTTGAACTATGCTAGTTACAAAAACCAGGTATGTTATGTGTATTATGAGATGCTCGTTGCTTCAATACTTGCATGGTATCAAATGTCTCCTATGTACTTTAAATACTTACTATATTTGGCTCTTCTGTAGGATCCTCTGGTGTTTGTGCTGTTTTCAGGTTCGTATATTTTTTGATAAATGAATGATTAGCATGGGTAGGTGGAAAAATGCATGAATGGATGGATGTATAAAAATGCATGAATCAATGGATGGATGTAAAAATGCATGAATGGATGAATGAATGAAAAATACAAGAATAAATGAATGGATGGAAAATACATCTGGATAGGGAAATGAATGAATGGTTGGATGAAAACATCAATGGAACAAGCCATAGATTAATTAAAATGAATGTATTTAAACTGACAAAGTATTTAAGTGGATTGATTAATGAATGACTAATAAGTTGAAAGAATGAATAAATAGCTAACTTCACATGTCAATTATCAGTTGCAGGAAGTACAGGAATACTGATGATGCTTATATTAATAGTAATGGTGAGATTTTGTTTAATTTTATTCATTCTCTCTTTCTTCTAATCTTTATTCTTCACCTTTCCTTATTACACATTGGTATGCACACAAAGTTGACTTTAATTGTTATTTGTGACATGTCAGTGTGAAACTACAGTGGTACCTCTATTAAGCGGTCTTCCTCGGGACTTTCCAGAGTGGCCCCTTAATAGAGATTGACTGCTGAATAGAGGTATAGAATAGGTATAGGTCCTGGAATAGATTTGGGATTTTTTATTGTGGCTGCCTAATAGAGGGTGGCCGCTTATTGGGTGACAGCTTAATAGAGGTACTACTGAAGTGGTTAAGCCTTTCAATACCATAAGTTAATGGCAAACTATGATCAAGTTTGACCACTCTAGAATGGATCATTGGTAAATTTGTTTCATATGTTGTTCTCTACCTTCACAAAAAAGTTTATGGTTAATATCCAGTTTTCTCTCTACAAAAGTCAAGCTGTGAGCTGTGAGGGGGGGGGGGGGGGGGGGGGTGTGTGGGTGATTTTGAAAATAAATTTCCTTCAGGCTGAAAAAAATTTCGTGCAGCATAAATGGAATAAAAAAAACTATTACTGCACTATTGTAAGGGGAAAAAAAAAATGTTGCAAAGTATAGAAATAAATATCCTGCAGAGCATTGAGAAGGGGGGAAAAAATATCCTGTCCACCAGGACGTTGGAAAAAAAATTTCTTACTGATCGGAAATCACCCACCCTCAAAAGTTAAATGGTTGGCCCCTTAGCAACTTAAACTAGGGAGACAAAAACAATCAACTTTTTATGTATTGTTCTAACAGATTGCTACATCCATGAATCAAGTAAGGTAAATATAAACTATCAAAGAAAACCAGTCCACAAAAACTTAAAGTAGACAAATTGAAATTCAATCAAGTGAAATTTCACTCCCCTATCATACATCACATCTCTCCTCAATATCACTCAGCAAAAATATCAACTCATTTCTTCAGAGTTGTCATATATTTCCTCATAGCTTTCATGTAAAAGTAGGGACTGTTTTGCACTCTAAAGTAAACTGAAACCACATGTTTCTCTAGCTACCTCCTTAGGCATCTTAACACTTTGTAATGTTTACAACATGAGTGGCCATGTTGTATCAGCAGAAACAATTGCAAGCCAAAGGCACGTAATTGTATAGCCGTTACAACATCTTGAAGTTGATTTCTGAAGATTTTCTTTGTTGGTTGCAGGAATAGTTCATACGAGGTGTTTTGGTATACACACCATCTGTTCATAGGGTTCTATCTTCTTCTTGCTGTTCATGGACTAGGGTGAGTTTTATTCATCTGCTTTGAAATTCCTTGATAAGATAATTTACACAATATAAGCTAAGGAATATGAGTGAAACTGTAGTTTTAGTTTGACCATCAGTCAGTCCATGTTTTCTATTCTTGTACTCAGATCTTCTGCTTCTTCTTCTTCTTCTTCCTTATAATTCACCTTTTCTTTACATTTCATACCTTCATTTATATTCATTACAGTGGTGTCGTCAAACACCAGGTTAACCTGGACAAACACACTCCTGGTTGTAGCACACATGGTGTAAACTTGACCTCCTTAAATACCAGTAAACCATGTATAGAACCAGCTGTTTTCCAGGAAGACAAAGCCCATGCATGGAAGTTTCTTATTGTTCCTCTTTGTCTGTACTTACTGGACAGAACGGTACGAGTGATGAGAACCTTCCGGGAAGTTAAAGTAATTAAGGTACTTGACATTGTCATATCATTATTGTTATTATCATCATCATCATCATCATCATCATTATTATTATTATCATCATTATCATCATCATCACCATTATCATCATCATTATCATCACCACCACCACCACCACCATCATTATCATAAACATCACCATCATCACAACCATCATCATCATCACCACCATCATCATCATCATCAATGGTTATCACCACCATCATCATCATCTTCATGTTTATATTCTAATGCTCTGTGTATAGTATGTAATCTATCCCACATAGAATGGTGTATTTTTTTGTAATATCTCCATTGACAGGTTGTACAGCGTCCATGTGATGTCGTAGAATTACAAATGAAGATGGATGGATTTGAAGCACAGCCTGGCCAGGTAATTTCACTGTTTTTTGTTTCTTCTTTTTTTTGCATTGATCAATATAATTACATTTCGAAGGGCAAAAGTCCCATCTATTTTATAACAGTAAAAATATTTAATACATCAGTAATGTTTTAGTTAAGTACATAAGACTAAAAAAGAATCTTAGTTAAAAGATAAGTAAAGTAGCCTTATTTAACGTTGGTAACTTGTGACAGTCATAGACTGATAAACTTGAGGCCGACTGTGCGCTCATTTTACTCCCTTACTCTCTCCGTTTTACGGGTATTTAAAGCTACACGGAAAGGAGAGAAGTATAAACAAGGATGTGAGGTCACTGGGAATCGAACTTGGGACCTCTCGCACAGAATGCTGTGCACTAACCAACTGTGCCATCCTTGCTCCTTTCCAGGCTGGAATTAAACTCCTTCTGTCCTTCTGATTACTAGTTTCTGTCATTCTTTCAACCAAGTGTCATATTTATTTTATCTGTAGTCATCTGTCTATTATCCATCAAATTCTTGTTGAATGCAGAACATTTTTTCAGTATATTTTCATCAGGTGCAGCGATGTAGCAAAGTTTGAATGGCATCCATTTACTTTGACCAAGGTAACCTATTTGTACCATTGATATCTTCCTTTAATATGTGGGTCAAGAAGGGCGGAACCTGGGGGGGGGGTTAATATGTGGGTCAATAGGGGCGGAACCTGGAGAGGATGCGGGGGGTGTGCACCCCCGCTGGGCTCAGACAATCATAAAGCTCGAAAAGATTTTTTCTTAAGGATGGGGCCTATTAATTAAATATCGCAATATCGCTGGATTTATTGCAGGCATGATTTTACCTTAAGATGCGTAGCCTGCGCAGTGCAATAATAGGCCCCATCCTTAAGTTATTTATATATTACGTCATTTCCTAGAGGTGCACCACCTACGTATTGAACTGCTAAACTGTTACTTTTGTCTCGACTAGTGCCCTACACAGGAAGATGACACATTTTCTGTCCATTTTAAAATAACAGGCAATTGGACAAGTAAGTATTTGGTAACCTGGCCTGCTAAACAGTTGCCACTTCTACGCAAAAAGGAAACAAGTTAAGTTTTGGCTGAGAGAAAATGTGGAGAGACATGGCATTTTAGAGGGGAGTAATGCATGAATGGAGGCATGCCAAAAATTGTTCCTCCTCTTGCGTCAATCCTTGTTGGTCCGTCACTCCTCTACTAATTCTCTCTTGATCAAATTTCAACTCTTTTCCTCAGAGTTTTTCATGACTGTTTTGCAGTCTAGTATTAACTTTTGTCATTATGAAATTATCATCACCACCACCACCATCATCATTACCATTATCACTGCCATCATAATCATAATCATCACATTATCATCAGTATCAGTATCATAATCATCTTCAGCACCATCATAATCATCATATCAGTATCATTATCATCTTCAGCAGTCATCATTGTTTTGTGTTGTTTTTCTATCAGTGAAGTTTGCAAAGAAGTTGTCCACATTTAAAGCAACAGAAGCCCTCCCATTACTGGTCAGCAGACATAACACTGGGACATGCTCAGTTGGTATTCCAGCACAAGTAAGGTAGGCTGCACCTATGGCATGATGTTTTTTGTACTCATCATCATTCGGTTGTCCGTATGTAGCGGTCGACTGCAATAAGTCTCCAGGCATCCCGGTCATGGGCAGTATGTCTAATGTCATTCTTCGACAGACAGCCACCAGGGTCTAAGTATTCCTGGACTTGGGGAGAGAAGGATCTCTGTGGGGGGTCTGCACCTGTGGGAGGGCGCATATAATGCATACATATTGGCTTGTTCAATCTTTTTTTATTAATATTCTTGATGTTTTATAAGCAAAAATGCTTATTACCATACAATCTTTCACGTTCTTAACAATTAAACTGTAAACTCAGTGATCTACTTTTTACTTAGAATGAACGTGGATGGACCTTATGGAAGTCCTTGCATGGTAAGACAATCCAGAAAATAATACTGACATTAATTTATGAAAAGAGGAGCGGATCCAGAAGTTTGTCAAGTGGTCTCCCAATATTGCCAATGAAGGGCTCTTAAGGGTGTCCTTAAAAATAAAATAGGGGTAATTTGCGGTGCTTGGGGGGTGTCCGGTGCGTAAGAGCCAGCCCACTTTAGGCTGTACCTTCGGTGGCCGGATTAACGGAGTTCCACTGTAGCTATATTACATGCTATCAAGGCTGAGTTTGTATCTCTCCATTGTTGTGTAGGATGTTGGTCTTTATGAAGTCAGTTTATGCATTGCATCAGGGATCGGTGTGACACCATTTTCTGCAGTCATCAACAATCTCAGGTACTCATCAACACTACGATCACTTCATGATTTTTGTCATTTTTGATAATTACGTGAAACCTCTATATACTGTATAACACTGGCGCCAAGAAAAATGTTCACTTTGGTCGGGTTTCCATTTTGGGGGATTTTATTTGAATGTTTTACATCAAAATGTATGTCTGGGTTAGAGAGAGAATAACATTTGTTGAGTGCCTGGTATGGGCGAGTGTAGTGTTTGCAAGTGTTGGCATTGTGATGCTAATTTACTAACCATTTTAACAATAGATTTGTTAATTTTCTTTGTTCTAATAACAATGGTTGGTTGGAAAAACCATAACAAAATATGTCACTGTACGTCCACCTATAGAGGGGTTCTACTGTATCATCAGCATTTTCAGTCATTATCATCATTATTGTCATCAGATATCATCATCACCATTATCATCCCATTAATAATCATCTCTATCAACTTCATCATTATCATCATTGTTGTCATCAGATATCATTATTATCATCATCACCATTATCATCCCATTAATAATCATCTCTATCAACTTCATCATTATCATCATTGTTGTCATCAGATATCATTATCATCATCATCACCATTATCCTCCCATTAATAATCATCTCTATCAACTTCATCATTATCATCATTGTTGTCATCAGATATCATTATCATCATCATCACCATTATCCTCCCATTAATAATCATCTCTATCAACTTCATCATTATCGTCATTGTTGTCATCAGATATCATTATCATCATCATCACCATTATCCTCCCATTAATAATCATCTCTATCAACTTCATCATTATCATCATTGTTGTCATCAGATATCATTATCATCATCATCATCACATTAATAATCATCTCTATCAACTTCATCATTATCATCATTGTTGTCATCAGATATCATTATCATCATCATCACCATTATCCTCCCATTAATAATCATCTCTATCACCTCCATCATTATCTTCATTGTTGTCATCAGATATCATTATCACCATTATCATCCCATTAATAATCATCTCTATCAACTTCATCATTATCTTCATTGTTGTCATCAGATATCATTAGGATATCATTATCATCACCATCACCATTATCCTTCCATTAATAATCATCTCTGTCAGCTTCACCATAATTAAACCGAAAATAAAAATATTTGAAATGTTTTTCTTTTATTTCTATGTAAGATTTCAATACCTGAAGCAACCAATGAAAGGTGGTCATACACGACTGCGACGACTGTACTTTGTGTGGGTTAGCCGTGATGTACGATCGTTTGGCTGGCTTGTTGATATACTACATACCAAACATCTTGAGGTGAAGTCTGCTCTTATGAACCGATTGGTTTGATTATGTTCGTGCTTTTCTTGTCATCATCATTATCATCATCATCATTATCATCATCATTATCATCTTCATATTTATTATCATCATCATTATCGTCATCATCATCAGCAGCAGCATTATCATCATCATTATCGTCATCACCATTATCATCACCATTGTCATCTTCATATATATTATCATCATCATTATCGTCATCCTCATTATCATCATCAGCAGCAGCATTATCATCATCATTATCGTCATCACCATTATCATCACCATTATCATCTTCATATTTATTATAATCATCATTATCTTATATTTATTATCTTCATCATCATCATCATCATATTTATCACCATCATTATCCCCATCCTTATGCACCTATCAATGTTAAGCCCCCCGGGGGGGGAGGGGGGGAGGCCGGGCTAGGGGTGGGGATTAGACTTTTTCTCGATTTTTTTTGTCAAATGCCCCACCCTTGGGCCTCTGAATAAGGTCAAATGCAACTTAAAATCCCCACCTGGAGAAACATTCAGGGGTCAAATGTCCCCAGGTGGGGCTTCAGAATGGCAAATATTGCCAGTCAAATACGAAATTATTTAATGTAACTCTGGTAATGGAGAAAGTGATATGCTTGTTCTAATACAATTTTGTATGCTCCCTTTGATAGTTATTTAATATTTATTTGTATGCTTTCTTTGATAGCTTACGTTAATACAAGAAGAAAGGATAAGACTAAATAATATGATTACTAATTAACATACTATATAGATATTATCAAACAACAAGTTGCCAGTATCAACGCTTTTATTGTCAACAAATCTTTGGGGGGTTCTCGATCTTTCAAGTCCAGTCCTCCCACAGGCAACCCAAGCATAGTCTTTTTCGGCAAAGTACGTCTTTTTTTATTCAATAAATTTGCAAAACCTTTGTCTTTTTTCCTTTTCTTCTTTTTGTAATATTTGAAGTCATTCTTGGCGGTTTTTATCCTTTTTTGAGCAGTTTGTTTTTAAAAAAAACGAAATTTTATTTTTATTACAAGTGGGTCGTTTTTCTTAAAACTGTTCTAAAAAGGACGTACATTGCCGAAAAAGACTATGTTTGGGTTGCCTGTGGTCCTCCACGGTTCTCGGTTAATTTTGCCCCTACCCCAAGAGTCGGGCTCATATATTTGGCAAATGTCCCCACCCCGGGGGACAGCATTAATGGCAAATGCCCCACTCTGGGGCTTTCAATGTTGATCTAATCCCCCCCCCTAGCCCGGCCTCCCCCCCCCCCGGGGGGCTTAACATTGATAGGTGCATTACTCAGTGAAAAACACGATATCCACACCTATCTATCTATGAATTTATGAATTTGAATAATTGTTTATTTGTCTTTATATCTATTATGTGTTATTAGTTATGGGAGATGAACAAGCCTGATTTCCTTGTATGTCGTTTCTATTCGACCAGACAGCAAATACAACAGTCGCCCAAGGTAACATTTAAGTAATCTTAGCTTTTTGTCATCTACTGTATCTCCCCCCTGATCCGTCCATCTCTCTCTTTTCTTTAGTCTTGTAGCAGCAAAGCCAGTTGTACGGGATCCTGGTTACAGTCAAGACTAACTCAAGGAAGACCAGATTGGCCGTCTATATTCAGACGAGTGGCACAAGAAAACCCGAGGTAACTTACATATTAACCATACACGGAAAAACTTGGGTTCCCTGTGGTGATGATGTAGCTTTTCGCGCCATATTTGACGCGCGTGGTCTGGTTTGAAGTTGAGGGCAAATTGGACTCCCTGTGCCCTAGGTGATGACGTAATTTTTCGCGCCTTTTTTAACACGCGCGTGCGGACTTTAAAGTATAGGTAAACGTTTTGGATTTCCTTTGGACTTCCTTACATTTTTGTACGTCGTCACCACAGGAAGTCCAATTTCTAAAGATTCAAATGTTTCATCATGCCAAAGGGAGCCCAATTCTTGGGTCACATTCATATTCCAAGTTCGATCAGAATGTAATATTCGTCATTCTTAGGTCAACCGTAGGCGTTTTTTACTGTGGAACAAAGAACATCTCGCCAAAGCTAAGGAATCTTTGCAAGAAATCGTTCAAGACTCGAGCCAGTTTTGTATTCAATAAAGAAACTTTATAAATATCGTTGAATAGTGTCATGTTGAATAGTATCATGTTTTAATAACAAATAAAACCCATACGGAATGATATAGTGTTTGCGGTCTTTTCCACAATAACACTTTTATTTTATTTCATGGATATAGTGTTTGCGCTTTATTCCACAGTAGCAATTTTATTTCATTTCATGGATATAGTGTTTGCGCTCTATTCCACAGTAACAATTTGATTCTATTTCATGGATATAGTATTCCACAATAGTAATTTCATTTTATTTCATGGATTGTGTGTTAGCGCTCTATTCCACAGTAGTAATTTCGTTTTATTTAATGGATATAGTGTTTGCGTTTTATTTCACAGTAGCAATTTGATTCTATTTCATGGATATAGTGTTTGCGCTCTATTCCACAGCAGCAATTTAAATCGTTTAAGATCAATGTACGATAACTATAGTATTTCTAGTATGCCAAGCGTAAACTATGACTAGATAAAAGCAGATTCCTAAGTGTTTGACGCCGAGCTGACGAGTTCTAATGCCGATAAAATAGTTTACGAAGTTACCAATTTAGATGATATAATGTTCAAAAAAATAGAAACCTTATGACAGGCGAGTTATAAGAATATCATGACAATTTGAACCTTAATCCTTCGTCGTAGTAAAAATTGTAGCTTATGCAACGTATAAAAATAGAAACTAGCGAGTAAACTAGTATAGGCTGCGTCGGTGTTTGATATAAACGATAGGTAATAGAATGAAATTTGTAACACCGTAAAAAATAGAAATAGAAACTAGCGAGTAAACTAGTATAGGCTGCGTCGGTGTTTGATATAAACGATAGGTAATAGAATGAAATTTGTAACATCGTAAAAAATAGAAATAGAAACTAGCGAGTAAACTAGTATAGGCTGCGTCGGTGTTTGATATAAACGATAGGTAATAGAATGAAATTTGTAACACCGTAAAAAATGTTGGTTTCGAGCTTTAATTAGCCCTTTGTCGGAGTAAAACAGGCAGTGTTACTGCTACTACTGAATAATATAATAGAGTGTTATTACTGACGTTTGGTAAGTTAATCGAACGTCTGAGTGTTGATGTCGACTAAAACCTGCAAACTGTGCGGTTGTTCACGCCTGCGCTGCAGATGACCTTGAGAAAGGGTAATAGTTTATCGCAAAATATACTAGAAACATGTTTATTTTCCATGTTCTATCCATGTGAGACCCACGTCGATGCTTTAAATAGTTGACCTAGTAGGATTTCGTAAACAAAATATGCTGATATTTCCATCGTTATCTGCTTTATACCGCAGCCAAGTTAAAATAGCCTACCAGTACGTGATTTGCGTCGGGTTTTCTGAGGACATGTTGCGTCAGTGTTTACAATGAAACAAGTATATAGTTAACCAAGTAGAATTTCGTAAACAAAATATGCAGCTATTTGCATCCTTATCTTGTTCTTAATTACCGCAGTAACGTTGAACTATAGCCTACCAGTACGTGATTTGCTTCGGTTTTTCTGAGGACATGTTGCGTCAGTGTTTATAATATAATAAAAGTTATATAGTTGACTGATGTATGATAATTAGCGGTTAATCAAATCTGTGTCAGTGTTTTCAAAAGTTGGAGAAAATATGCAACAAATAGCGGTTAAACTAGAGTATGTACGTTTGCGTGGACATATAAATGCCAAAGTTGGCTGAATAAATCGGAAAACTGTACTGGCTAAACGTACGAATGGATGAATTTATAAATGGATGAATGAATGAATGAATGAATGATTTCATTGATTGATTGAATAACCGCGAAGGGATAAATGAAAGAATGGATAAATTGATAATTAATGATTGAATTAATTTATTTATTTATTTATTTATTAATGAAATAACGAATGGATGAATGAATTACTTGCGTTGATACTATATTGTTAGTAGTAGTCAAGGCAACACACATCTTAACCGCCGCCGGTTGACTCGTGTACATGGCTGACATGTTATCCCAGATAATCTAGTGACCGGCTTCGTAGATACACTTCTTAACTGCTTAGCCCACATGTAAACAATCAACGACACTTCTCATTTATAGAACATAGTTTAAAATAACACTCGCTCCGTCGACCTGCAGAAAGGTCGTCCATTTATAGCCGCAAAATGAAGCTAAAATGATGAAAAAACACGACCTATCTACACTGCAGGGCCTACCGTGTACATCTATTTCAAAAATCGTTGTCGCAATAAAGTTACAGTCCCCACTCTGAAGCCTGCAAAGGATGTCGGTATTTTTCTCTTGTTATCTATTTATTCATAGGATATTTTGGTTGTACGTGTTTGTGTTATATGACCATAACAAGTTGTTGCAGTGGTAGATGATTAAACAAATATTTCTTAAAAAAAATAACGTGTAATAAATCACAAATGATGTTTATGTTACCGACATCCTTTGCAGGCTTTAGAGTGTGGACTGTAGCTTTGGCTGCGACAACGATTTATGAAATAGGTGTATATAATTAATTGGCATAACCAGCCGCTGTGGTATAATGGAAAATCTATTAAAAACTGAACTAGAATGTGTACAGAAATACGGATTTTCTCCCACTCCAACTGATTTGCGCAAACGTGAACCAGCGATTGAAAATCTACCAATTGTTTCCTTAGAAACACTGACGCAGTCCACACTAGTTAAAGCGCTAGTTATCGTATTTGTTTACCCCAATTGTTTCCTTAGAAACATCGACACAGTCCACACTAGTTTAACCACTAGTTTAATATCGTACATTTTTACTGCAATTGTTTCCTTAGAAACACTGACGCGGTCCACACTAGTTTAACCGCTAGTTATCGTCCAATTGCTTCTTTAAAAACACTGACGCTGATAACATTTGTTAATTGATTTAATTTTCCTGACTAATTGGTACTGATATAACTTGTAAATTCTCTATTTATTTAACGTGACAATATACGGAAGCATGCGCACATATCTTGGCCAAGTAAATCAGAAATCGGAAAATTATAATTTTCACTAATGTGCGAATTGCGTAGATTTGAACCGCTTACGTCATACTTTGTTATCCACATCACATAGTATAATGTCGATGTGTTTATTAAGGGATTTCAGTTACGTTATCCGCCTTCATCATGTAATACTTTTACAACAAGGAAGTTACAAACACCGTACCGCAAAATGATGTTTTTGATTCAGTTGCGTGGCTGAAATGTTTATATCTAGTTTTCCTAAAACGGTCGCACATGGTAAACATGAAATTGTCATGTGAAAGTAATCTTGAAGGCGAATTCCTTGTGTTCGATAAACAGCAGATAGTAAGCAAGTGACGCAGTATTTGCGAGTCGTCGGTCCTCGATCGGTCATCGGTCTATCTTTAGTCAGTGATCTAGAATCTTCAGCACAGCACGAACCAGCGGCAACAGGACACGAACTAAACTAGGAGTAACATTTGTATAGGTTATAAACGAAAGGAAATATGAAATTTGTAACACCGTAAGAAATATAAACTAGCGAGTAAACTAGTATAGGCTGCGTCGGCGTTTGATATAAGCGATAGGTAATATAATGAAATTTCTAACACCGTAAAAAATAGAAATAGAAACTAGCGAGTAAAATAGTTTAGGCTGCGTTGGTGTTTGATATAAATGATAAGTAATATAATGAAATTTGTAACACCGTAAAAAATAGAAATAGAAACTAGCGAGTAAACTAGTATAGGCTGCGTCGGTGTTTGATATAAACGATAGGTAATAGAATGAAATTTTTACTGAACACCGTAAAAGATAAAAATAGCAACTAGCGAGTAAACTAGTATAGGCTGCGTCGGTGTTTGGTATAAACGATAGGTAATAGAATGAAATTTGTAACACCGTAAAAATCAGTAGAAATAGAAACTAGCGAGTAAACTAGTATAGGCAGCGTCGGTGTTTGATATAAACTCTAGGTAATAGAATGAAATTTGTAACACCGTAAAAAATAGAAATAGCAACTAGCGAGTAAACTAGTATAGGCTGCGTCGGTGTTTGATATAAACGATAGGTAATAGAATGAAATTTATAACACCGTAAAATTCAGTGTTAACTTAATTTTCTGACGTTTTGAGCTTTAGCCCTTCGTCGGAGTAAAAGAGTTAGACTAAGAGAGATTTGTATAGGCTAATAAACCTGTTGGAGCTTTACAGAACTTTATTCACTTATATTATAATGAAAATATGTGAAATATACAAATATATATGTATAAATGATGTAATAAGTAGAATATAAATTTTCAACTAGTTGCTATTCATCATGCTTTTTCGCCATGAATATCTTAACAGGAAAAACAAATAGCTGTTCATTATTCTTCAAACTAATTACTAAATTATTGACTTTTAATGTAATTAAACGACTAACAGTTTGCTAGGTTCTTCAAAGAGCCGCTATGGAACATGGATCGAATTAGGCTCTCGTGGCGAAGGAACGGCTGACGCCTTTGTAATTTTTTTCATCGGTGTCGACTGTACTATGTTTTAGCCTATGGATTCTTGAGTGTTTGGCTTGTATTTAGTTATATTTCTTTACAATTTACACAAACCATTGTTTCATCTTATTAAAATTACTCTACAATTCAAGTGTTTGCTTAGTGAATGGTTGGTTTGTTTAGTTGCGTTCTGAGCACATCTGTTTTTTCGTCAATGCTTTGAAGTGTGGCATGGAGCCGTGCTAATGACGACCCGCAGCAAGCGATATTCGTTAATAGCCATATATCATACCGTCTCTCGACTTCACTGACCCACTAGAACGCTTTAAACTACAACCTTATTAACTGATACACTCTACTACAGCCTCAAACTACTACAACTAAAGTGGAGACAGTTTTAGCTCAGGCATCTAGGGCTGGCTGGCGAGGAGGAAGACTTCGAGGCGGTCTAGCAACGGTCTTACTTTGATCATACAGGTCACAAAGGATTCTCTCTTTGAGGTGCCGACTTGTGCTATTCAGAAACACGTAGTTTTCGCTAGTCAATCACTACCACACTTATTTTCTACTCGGAGCTATTTTCGTCCTAGTAAACAGCATATCGTCGCTTGGAATACTCTTGAAAACGTCGAGGACTGACTGACGTAGGAACACTTTATAAGCTGTTAATGTAAATAATGACTATAGATCAATTATACAGATATCCATGTAATTGTATAGCTGATAATTGATCGTTGATCTAGTTCGGTCGGCTTTACAATCCATCACTAATCAAACAACCTTTAGAGACACCGCGAACTTGATTATTAACCAATCATAGCCCAGATGGAGCACGCTACTTCTTGAGATTTATAGGACCAGCTCTAACGTACCGGAGCGAAAAGGTGAGCTACTACTAGAGAGCGAACTACACTGAAACTACACTCTACTGTCCAATACTAAAACAAGCAAGATAACTATGGCGGTGAGCATATTTAATGAAATATTCTATTTAAAACTTTGCTGATAATTTTAATCTATTTGTTAATGTTGTTTTTTAGTTGTTTAACCGTGTCGCGATAACGGTCGTCTTTTTGGTTATAATATCGCTGTACTTCTACCATGTCCAAGCAGACGATATAGCAGATTTACAGACGCAAAAGAGGTTTTTTGCCGAGGAGCTTCAGAGCTGTATAAGAGGGAGATGGTCTAATGTTTTTCAAATGAAGTTAAACTTCTTGGATAAAAACACAACTTGTAATGATGGAACTCCCGCGGGGTGAGTAATCTTTGCTCTCGTCGTTGTTTGTTTGTAGTATTACCTTAATAGAATAACAAAGTTAATTAACCTCTTGCGTTGTGGTGTTCTATTGAGTTATTGTGATTATAAGGAACGTGAAATTCTGCTCTAGCCCCAGGGCAAATACATCAATATGTTAAAGGCTTCCTAAATGCACCCTCTTTTACAAGTAAAACTAATATTAAGACACTTTGGAGATCAATCGTTTAACTATGGCGTTTTAATTATTGTGTAAATGTGCCCCACTATACAGAAATAATAATAACTATCGCTAGACTAAAGAATGATCCCAAAAATGTCTTCATTTATAGAAAAAATATAGATTGAAAATAACTGTCGGACATCCCATATTTAAATTACTTCTATATTACAGACAAGAGTTTCATTCCATTTAGAGAAAATTCAAATAAAATAACTCTCGCTACTGTGGACAAGAGATTTATTGCTAAAATGTCCCTCTTGTTGCTACTGAATCCACGCTGTTCGGGCGTCAAAATTCTGGTTTGGGGTATTTCGGCTATTGCGAGCGTTATCAGAGGTCCACGTTGCCGTACATGCAAAAGGTTACTCCCATCTAGTATAGGTTAAATAAAACGCCTTTTGATGCGCAAACTTTGGATCATCTAATTACAACTGATCCTATTATTATATGATAGGTAATATAATGAAATTTGTAACACCGTAAAAAATGTTGACTTAACTTTACTGACGTTTCGAGCTTTTAATAGCTCTTCGTCGGAGTAAAGCTCGAAGGGCTAAAGCTCGAAACGTCAGTAAAGTTAAATCAACATTTTTTACGGTGTTACAAATTTCATTATATTACCTATCATTTATATCAAACACCGACGCAGCCTATACTAGTTTACTCGCTAGTTTCCATCTGTTATTTATAATACACTTATAAAAGTTCGCGTAAAACATTAACCTTCATATTTATGTTTTTCAGGTACTACATAAAAAAGTCACCTGGCAGCAAAAGATGGTTGGTGTACCTAGAAGGTATGTGTATATTCATCTACTGATCCGTTTTTCTGCTCTAAAATGGCTTTATGCATTCAAATAGTTTTCGATCCTGAAATGGCTTCTTGCATTTAAATGGTTTTCAACACTCAAGTGGTTTTCTGCTCTTGAAAGGCTTACTTGTGCACTGAAAAAACTTTTCCTTACGCAATTTATTTTCTACTGATCTTTACAAAGGGAACGATTTTCTATAAACTAAACAGCTAAAAAAAACTTTCCACTTCATTTGATTTTTTAGTATTTTTCTGCATTGAAATGGCTTTTATAATTATACGCACTCGAATGTTTTTCTGCATTGAAATGCCTTTTTATACGCACTCAAATGTTTTTCTGCACTAGAATGGCTTTTTTTACCCACTCAAATCTTTTTCTGCACTAGAATGGCTTGTTATACGCACTCAAATGTTTTTCTGCACTGGAATAGCTTTTTTACGCACTCAAATGTTTTTCTGCACTAGAATGGCTTTTTTACCCACTCAAATCTTTTTCTGCACTAGAATGGCTTGTTATACGCACTCAAATGTTTTCTGCACTAGAATGGCTTTTTTACGCACTCAAATGTTTTCTGCACTAGAATGGCTTTTTTACGCACTCAAATGTTTTCTGCACTAGAATGGCTTTTTTACGCACTCAAATGTTTTCTGCACTAGAATGGCTTTTTTACGCACTCAAATGTTTTCTGCACTAGAATGGCTTTTTTACGCACTCAAATGTTTTCTGCACTAGAATGGCTTTTCCGATCAACGGTAGAATGGTTTTCTGTGCTACACGTGCAGCCATAATGTTTGTATTCGATATTAATAACAATGTTTAGTCATTGAGTCACATAATTCCTCGAGGGTTTTACGTTGGCCGAGGGGATTACGAGCGGCAAACGTGTTTGAAGTGCATAACAAAAGTGTTTTCGAACATTGGACTTTACAACATGCGGACATGAATATCATGTAATAGTCGAATAACACTTTATCCATTAAAAAAATCAAATTCTCAAACGCGAGCTGAAGATGCATTTATTTGAGAAAGCTTCTGATAATTGACTTATTGACACTTATTTTTCCTTTTATTTCAAGTTCTTTTTTGGATGTAAAGCGCCTATGGGCTAAATGGAATAGGCGCTATATAAATCATTATTAATAATAATAATAATAGGTTTTATTGAAAGACTATTAGCCACTATCGAAGAGAATTCAAATTATAAGGTATCGTGTTTTTTTTTATTTTTTTTATTTTTTCATGGTTCCAGAAGGGATTTCACTGAGCCTTCGACCTTTCGCTCCCTATTCTTTCCGTTCTGTAGTCGGATGTTATATTATTCAATGAATGAAGCTAAGCTCCTTTATCCTTTTATTAATATGGATAAGTATACACCGTGTTTAATTAATTTCTCAAGTGACCCTTTATTAACTCATTTATGTCTTGGAATGATCTATCGTCTTGGACAAGATATTTGAATACTCTAGGTCATGTACTTGTTCAGTCATAATTCCTTTTCGTCTTAAAAAAGCTTCATTTTTTCTACCCTGGGTATACAAGAGGTTATTTCCTACTTGCCTCGGCGTTTGTAAATCTGACGGTTTATGAAGCAACGAGGCTAGCGAACACAGAAGTACAAATTAATAATAGAACAAGAAACCCTCTGGTTTTAATACCTGTTTACGGGGTTCAGTTTTGAAATAGGCAAATACCCCCCGCGTAGTCAATCGAATGATTCGGAAATCGAAATACAATCGAACGCAATCATATGCAATTGAGTTCAGAGCTCTAGTTACAACTGTAAATTAATAAATATGTACTTTGCTTGCAATCGAACGCAATCGAATTTCTCAAAAAAAATTGTGAATTCGATTTCATTCGAATGAATTGGATTGCGTTCGATTGATCCGAACGTTCGATTTCGTTCGATTGACTACGCCGGGAATACCTGAGCAAATGCATGAATCCCCAGTCCGAAAGTCCTTTGTTTTTCATGGTTTAAACTTTGCATTAAGCCTATTTAAAATAACTCTACTGCTGGTATGTATATTTCCCGTCACAGCGAAGCATTTCAGCGTGTTTTTCTGGTTTAAACTTCACCTTTATCAACTTGTCGTGAACTCGTGGTCAACGAGGTGGCTGTGACGTCATCACACACTTCTATAATTATCAGATCGTTAGAGACCACTTGGTATTTGAACTGTAAAGCAGATGATCACCTCACACACTTGTAGTAATCTTGTTAACCCAGTATATATAGCTAATTCAATTAACATTGTCGCTAAAAAAGCCGATTATCGACTTATCTCGATGCTGAAAGGGTTCTTAGGAGATTGATTTTTTTCATGATGATGACAGGAGCATGATCATGATGATGATGAATGGTGGTGATGATGGTAGTGACATTGATGATGATGGTAGTGGTGATAGCAATGGTGAGGACAACGATGATGATGAAGATAGTGATGATAATGGTGGTGGTGATGATGATAATGATGTAGATGGTGAAGATGATGATGGTGATGATGAATGATAATGATTTTAGTGATGATGTAGATGGTGAAGATGATGAAGATAGTCAGTGATGATGATGATGAAGATAGTGATAATAATGGTGGTGGTGATCATGATAATGATGGCGAGGATGATGATGATGATAATGAATATGGTGGTGATAATGGTAGTGACAACGATGATGATGGTGAAAGCAATGATGATAGTGATGATAATGATGATGATGGTGATGATGATGAAGTCAGTGATGATAATGATTAGTCTCACCAGGGGGTAGGGCGTCGTTCTGCTCGTTATAATCCTGACATATCTTTTTGTAGGTGGATGGTTTTGCACGGATAGACAATCATGCTACGAAAGGGCCACCTCACCCATGCATACCTTGATGACGTCAAGACACTGGAAGAAGACCAAGACGGGTACGGGTATATTATCATCCTCTCCAAGCGAGAACCCTAGCTGGTGGGACGCTAATCATGTGTAAGTACTACAAATCATAGCTGTCTGTCTGTCTGTCCATCTGTCTGTTTATTTATCCATTTGTGTTTCTCATTCACTCTGTCTGTCTGTCTGTCCATGTGTCTGTTTATTTGTACATTTGTGTTTCTCATTCACTCTGTTTGTCCAAACGTCTGTCTGTCCATGTAACTGTTTATTTATCCATTTGTGTTTCTCTGTCAGTCTGTCTGTCCAAACGTTTGTCTGTCTGTCCATGTGTCTGTTTATTTTTACATTTGTGTTTCTCAATCACTCTGTCTTTTTGGATGTCAAAATGAGTACAATTTCCATAGGTACCTCGTTCCCAGGGCCCTCTCCACTTCCCGCCCAAACCCAAAAGCGAAGGGAGAGAGCCCTGGGAACGAGGTTGTTTCCATAGGTGCATCCTGCCAACATGAAGAATATTATACTCACACTGAACGACGGTGTTTTGTTTCAGTTTGATTCCATACTGCTCCAGCGACGCTTGGAGTGGAAATGTCTCCAGCCACGAGTCAGGAGAGAAACTATCATTTCATGGTTTACGTATTATTGATAAAGTCATCGAGGATTTACTTCCCCAAGGTCTTTACCAGGCTAAACACCTGTTACTTGCTGGTAGTAGGTATGGACTAAACACAGTTATTTCATACATTTGGAGTGGTCCCTTTTTACTCAGGCTGCCCCACAGGGGAGCCTGAGTCTAGGTTTACCTTTTCTATCTAATGGTCTATCGTTATGTCGAGATTACACATGACGTAATGCCGCAGGTAAACCACCTATCAATTACTACTCTATGACGTAGCCTGAGTAAACGCACTAAGTGCGTCTAGTTATACATATTACTACAGGGAACCCGGCTTTTGGTTGCTTCGTTTAAAGAAATCGTCTTTGCATTATACGCACAGCTTTTTCGGGATTCCTGTGGTGCCTAGGAGATTAGCGCTACCTATTGTGACCTTTGTTAAACAGTTTACGTAATCTATGAAATCCGACCTCTTTAAGTGGGACAGTCGTTGGCATGTAATCAGATCCGGTGGTAACGAATTTAGTAACGCACTCTCTTAAAACACACTATTCGTCTTAGTGTCATTACGACTGGATCTGATTACACGCCAACTACTGTCCCACTCACAGAGGTCGGATTTCATAGATTACGTAAACTGTTTACAAAGTTCTCCTAGGCACCACAGGAATCCCGAAAAAGCTACGCGTATATGCAAAAGCGATTCTTTTTTAAAAGCAAAGCAACCAAAAAGCCGGGTTCCCTGTGATATTACTACTGTTTTCGACTTTCAGCGAGCTCAGACATTCCAACGGTTAGATGTGAAATACGTTTATGGCTGCCGTCAATCAAAAACACAAAAGGTGCCGAGTAATTAGCAGCAGGCACATACGTATTTCACATACGAGTTCGCAGCAAGACGAAAACCGTAAACATGTACCATGTCATTCTAGTGCTGGTGCTATTTGGATCCTTTTAGACCATGTTTTGTCTTGTACGTTGTTGTTCGAAAGTCCCTTTTCACTCATACTTTTGAGTGCTGGGGTATTTAGGCTCCTTATTAATATAGACTATTTGTTGTTGTCTTTAGGTCCCTTTTAACATATGCTTACCATGTACCTATTTATTCTAGGGTCCTTATAAATGTGGACTATTTGTTGTTGACTTTAGGTCCCTATTAACATATGCTTACCATGTACCTATTTATTCTAGTGCCGGTGCTATTGGGGTCCTTCTAAATGTGGACCGTGTTTCCTCTAAGTTACAAAGTCTTGGTTACGACATCAATGTACGTGGTTTGGTCGATTCAGGATGGTATCTCAATCAATGTAATGTAACCAAAAAGGACGGTACAGGAAAAGGATCTTGTGGTCCCGCTGACACCATCAAACGAGGAATGCAGTAAGTACATGATTGAGCCCCTCCCAGGGGCCATAAGTAAAATAACTGTCTTCCTAAAATGTTCTTGTTACCTAAAAATAAATGCCCGTGAAAGTCGTACACTCCATCGTTTTTTATTAGAGTCCGGATGAATGTCAAGTTTGTATGCTGGATAGTTCTTTAATGTTCGGCGGTCTATGACATCATCTGAAAATCATCATCTATCATATTGAATGTATTCCATGTGGTTGATTCCCAGTCTTGTGCGCCTGATATATTGACCGTGTGGTTACTCTATGTTTTCAGGTACTGGAGAGGAGTAGTTCCAGAGGCATGCGCAGCTAAGTACCCTTCAGAGGAATGGAAGTGTTACTTTGGTAACGTTGTCTATCCCACATTGAACTGTAAGTTGAAATAGTATGTTAAAGACCTATGTTTATTTACCAGCATGCACCGCGCGAAAGAGTGAATTTCGTGGACCATGATAATCGCCAATCAGAAGGGTTTTTTATCTTTATACGAAGTGAGTGGGCAAATACCCAAAAAAAATCCGGGAACAGCCTTAAAGAGAGGGAAAAAAAATCGTGCACAGCAACAATGACAAAAAAAAAATTCGTGTAAAACATATCCTGCAAAAAAAATCCCCCCCCCCCCCCCCCCCTCCATAATCTAATGGTCCGTCCCTAATGTGGATTTGATTATATCCATATAGGTATTTGTGCAATATAGATATAAGTAAAGAGAATTATTATTATTAACACTCTTTTATTTATTCCCTGTAGCCTCAATGTTTATCTTTCAATGGTTATACGACGAAACTCAGTTGGCTTTAGACGGTTCTGGTCTGCTAAAGTCGTTGAAGAAGATCACACTAAGAGAAGTAATGTTTATGCTGGCATTAGGCAAAGACCTAAAACGTTCATTAAGACAACTTCATGTGCAGTAAGTATGATCAGCGGTTACTTATCTTATGATAGCTGTCAATCATAGTGTTCTATGATCTTGAATGTACCGTGTGAAACCATTGGTACTACAATTGTTTTGTTAAATCTTCAACTCGGTCTGCTTGATATCATTCATTTTGTAAATCGTTTTATGACGGACAAATCGTTTTATATGACGGACAAATCGTTTTATGACGGACAAGTCGTTTTGATGACGTACAAATCGCCTTATGACGGACAAATCGTCTTATGACGGACAAATCGTCTTATGACGGACAAATCGTCTTATGACGGACAAATCGTGACGGACACAAGTCGTTTTATGACGGACAAATCGTCTTATGACGGACAAATCGTCTTATGACGGACAATTCGTCTGGTGTGAAAACAGTACGAAGCGCACAATCTGAGATGAAAATGTCGCTTGGTTTTGTCGAAATATTTGTCTGTTCTCTAGTGTAAAAAGGCCACTGTTTTCTTGTTTTCAGTTCTGTGTTCGCTCCACCGTGTCTTTACCACACTATCTTAACTGACAGCAATTGGCTTAAAATCAAGATACGTGGCTATACGTTAAACGATGCATTAACTTGCTGGATGTCCGGCCACCGCAGTAAAACATGTCACAAGAACAGAGCTCATCATGTGTCACATTGTAACTTCCCTCAGTGTAACCCTACGTGTCCAACCCCGCGAGATCCCTACACGGGTAAAGCGTACGGGTCTTTTATGTTGCCCGGAGTGCCTTTAAATTTTAATGGCAATTTTCGGCTAGATCAAGGACTGCAGTAACAAAAACGTAACAAGATACGTAAGTATACCCATCGTCGACGTAAAGATTGACGGTTCCTGACGTACGAGTTACGTACCAATTGATATACGTGATAAAATATTATAATTATTCGGTGACAGCGCGTCTTTCATTAATGAGTCGCAGCGATGAATGTCGGAGTTGAAAAGTTGGGGGGAAAATGCAGTATTATCTATTTACATCTCGAAAACCTGTTATATTCAATGAATGAACGACGCGAAAACTAGTCAATCTGTTTTTTTTTCTTGTTAAAAACTAGTCAATCTAGTTTTTTTCCTGTTAAAAACTATAGTCAATCTTTCCCCCCCCCCTGATTTCGGCTGTAACAATTGAATCCTGCTTCCCGGAGAACAAATAGAAAATCCTAAAATTCCACATTTGTAAAAACAAGGAAATATTGTTGTAATCATGAACTATTTACTATATTGTCTTATTTTGCTTCTACAAAGAAAGCTATTTAGTATGATGGTAGTAGCACTGAAAAAAAGCTATTTCAGAAATGTATACACCGAATTGAAATATGGCGTCCAATTTTAATAACTATTGTTCTTGACTGGTGAGCCTCGTGTTCACGTTTAAACACAATGGAGTCTTCACATGTATGCGAGGCTAGCTAGTCAAGAACAATAGTTATTAAAATTGAACACCATATTTCGAATTGGTGTATAGCACTGAAAAAAAGCTATTTTTGTATAATATGTAACACTGAAAATAACCTAGAGAAATGGTAACCTTTCTCTTTTACCTTTGTCAACATCCTTCGTTTGTTAAACAGGGACAGAAAGGAAGGGGTGGGGGGGGGGGGGGGTGGGGGGTGTCTGCAGCCACTAGGGAAAACCCCTAGATCCGCCCCTGTTAACCTTATTATCGTGGAAGACTTAAAGAGAGCAATGTAAGAGATGTGTGCAGAGGAGGTTGAAGTAATGCCATTACTCCAGTTAGTGTAGTTACTGACACTGATCAATGATCAACTCAAATGATGTATTTATATAATGAACTGAACTCTACTATGTCATGTATTATTTTGTTATTATTCAAGTTAATAGGTATATGTCACTCTATCAGCATTGTTTCTATGGCAACAGTTGCTAAGGCAATATGGTGCTGTGCCAATACGTTCCAATTAATAATATCAGGTTGCTATGGTAATGTTTCTATGACAATATGGTGCTATCTTCATATGTTTCTTAAACTATAGATTGCTATGGCAATAATATGTTGCTATGCAACATTGTTTTGCGCCATGTTGCTATGACAACAGTTGCCATGGATATAATGCTATCAGTCTGTACAAAGAAATGGATATTGTGAATATATTTTGTTTTATAATGATATATTATTATCTATTGATTAATTAATAAGTTTATAAATTTAATATATGTATTAATATATATTGTGATGAAGACCACATTGAACATCAAATAAATTTGTAATAAATTGTAATCACCAGTTTCTTGTTGTTTATTTTATAACAAAGTTTGATCCAATAAAATGAAACGTGTAACACTGAATCAACGTTTAGTGTATAATATGATATAGTATAATAATAGTTTTAAATAGTTTTTATATTTTTTGTATTACAGCGCCTAGAACAGCGATGAATAGGCGCTTTATGAGTATGAGTATTATTATTATTGTATCGTTTATTTAAACTTTTCTTGGTTTACATGTAATGAGTATTGCGGAAATTTTCTAGGCAATATTCAGTTTTGGTGCCGATTACAACAGTGTTAACTTATGAACGAGTATATAAGGCCTTCACGATTTCACAATTTTGCGAAATTATCCATTTCTGGCACTTTTTGGCTAGTTGGTTTACTTTTTCGAGTCCTATTTTACTTAGCTCAGTTACCAGTTGTTTTTGGTAGCCTGCTAGGAAGTCTAGGACGACGTTTACTTGCACTACGTTATAGTTAGGATAGAGTCTCTTTAATCCTGTTCTTAAGTCTATATACTTTTCTGTTTTCTGAAGATCTCTTTCAGTTATGCGACCGATGTTGCATACGGTTCCTTCGATGATCAGCCACGTCTTGGTCTTCTTGTCCATTATTGTAATGTCTGGTTTGTTTGCGCCATTTTTTGGGGCAATGTCTAGATGTATTGGGATGTTCCACAGTATTTTGGCTTCGTCATTTTCTATGCAGCTTTTTGGGAGTGATTGTTTGTGCCACGGTGTATTGTCGTCTTGTTCTGTAAACCCAAAATGTGATAGGATTTGATGGTACACAGGGCGAAGCATACGGTCATGCCTTGCCGTGTATAAAGATTGAGCGATACCTGAGCAGTTTGAGAATAGGTGTGGAATTGTTTCTTCTTTTTGATGGCATAGTCTGCAGATTAAATCGCCTTCTCTATTGTTTAGTTTCTTTCGTTGGTAAGTCTTTGTTGTTATTAGTTGTTGAAAGATACTGGTATATACACTGTAGACAACATCAGGGATGTTTTTCCATATCTTGTTTATATTGTAGCTTTCTTTCTCTAGATCTTGGTCTTTCCATTGCGTAGTAAGGTACTGTCCAACCCACGGTTGTTGCTTTACCTCCTCCTCCAGTTTCTTCTCTGTTTCTTTATTATTATTATTATTATTATTATTATTATTATTATTATTATTATTATTATTATTATTATTATTATTATTATTATTATTATTATTATTATTATTATTATTATTATTATTATTATTATTATTATTATTATTTTTATTATTATTATTATTATTATTATTATTACTGTCTAAGTGACACTCAGCCCTTTGTTTTTTACTCCAACAAGTAAAACACTTTCTATTGTGTTACAAATTTCATGTAATAGTGCCCTTCACAGTTTCCTGCGCCATCTTGAAAGGTAGCCGGACTTTTGCATCGAAGCGAGACGAACGTTCATTCAGACCCGGCCTCTCAGCTTACCGATGAGACCATCCATTCGGAAAAAAAACCTTGAAATTTGTTATCCATCAGTTGATCTATGAATAGACGTTAATCCGGATGGGGGAGGGGGGGGATTCTCCCTTGTATGAAAGAAATTAATTAAAAGACAAAAGAGAGAGTTCACCTTGAATGATAGACTTGCTACAAGTCCTTCGTCTTCGCGCGCGCCGATAAAAAAAAACACAGAAATCCCAACCGGATTTGCACGCAGGACGAACGTCGTCCTCTCCGGGTTCGATATAATATCATCATGGATCAGAATATACGCGCGCGCTTTGGTTGGGCTTCCTGTGTACTCAGAGCACGTACATTCATATTACCGTTCATGTTCATTTGAAAAAGCTGTAAATTCAAGAGAGGACGACTTGTAGCAAGTCTACTTGAATGACAACCTTATTGCAAGAAGGTGTACCTTAAAAATTTGTATAGGAAATCGCACGATTGAGTCCAATTTGTCATTTATAGGTACGAGTGATATTTTCAAAACATCACGAGTATCTATTAATTACAAATTTTACGAAAAGATCGATTTTTTATTTATAATATACTGAAAAACTAATTGGTACTCAGCAGAGTATACAATTTACAATTTTAATTGTACTCCTCTCGTCCAATCAGAATCGAGTAATTTTGTACAGTATATTATAAAAGGGGTCATTTTCTTAATAAGCTGGCTATCCCCCTCAGACCACTCTGACAAGCTAGTGAGTAAACTTTAACCCAGGATGAACGAACAACATAAACTACTGGGATCATACTATATGCAGGCGAAACTTGTATCCCAGGACAGTGGTGAGGGTGTTATATATGTAAAGGCACATTCACACTAGCAATTTTGTCGCGCAACAAGGTTTTAATGGCGATTTTATCGCAGCTTTGTCGCCGCAATTTCGAATACGCTAGAATTTAGGAGACAGAAAATCGCAGCAAGTTATACTAAATTTCGAGCATGTTCAAAGTTGCGTTGAAAAATCTGTGATAAAATTGCCATTGAAATCGCAGCTCTTGTCGCGCGACAAAATTGCTAGTGTAAACGGGCCTTAACGTACTCAAGTAGATGTTCAAGATCTAAAATAGATCCGTTTACAGCTATTTTCAATCACAAATGAGTATCATTTTTTTTTTAATATTTACAATGAATGAATACATTGCTGAGCACTGTATCCTAGGTTTTTTTTTAATTTGGCTTATTTACAATATGAAATACATACAGGTTTTTTTAAATTTGGCTTATTTACAATATGAAATACATACAGGTTTTTTTAAATTTGGCTTATTTACAATATTAAATAATGCATATATTAATTTTACAGTTTTACATATGGATTACAAATACACACATATATATAGCATGTAGCTTAAATAAAGAAAACAGTTCAAATAAAATATATAACAAAAAAACGAAATATAAAGGGAAGAAATATATAGAAAAAGTACGGTATTAATATTGATAATTTTAAAAATCTTACTATTTTATTGTTTTGTTTCCCAGATTTTTAAATAATTTTGTTATCATAATATAAGTGTCAGGATAGCTTAAACAAATTTAATAACTTTTCCCATTTTTTCAAGTAAAAGGCGAGGCTGTGACTGTCCCTAGCACATTTTCTTTCTAACGATTCATATTGTTTGAGGGAGTTAAAAAATAAAGGTACAGTTGGGAGTATTCCCTCATCTCTTGCTTTGTAAATAGATATTTTATAAACCAAAATAATTAAGTTAAGTAGGTGCTTGTTTTCATTCGACTCAACTCCTAAGATTATGTTTATCGGATTTGATTCCGGTAAATAAATGTTATATTGTTGAAAGCAATTTCTAATTTCAAAATCATATCTTTGCAGAGTGTATTGAAGTAAAGAATGTTTATTTTAATTAGAAATGAGTATCATATCCTTCGACAGTTTCAGATGTACTTCTAACCCCAGCTCTATCCCTAGTAGGGACATTATCATCGGATAGTACATGCTCGGATACTACAAACGAGCCCCTACCGTTCATTGGTACATTGTCATCGGATGGTACATGATCGGATACTACAAACGAGCCCCTACCGTTCATTGGTACATTGTCATCGGATGGTACATGATCGGATTCTACAAACGAGCCCGTATCGTCCACTGGTACATCATTGCGATCTTCTTCATAGTCTCTTACTGGCACACTATCAGGATTACCAGCTAGTTCATGACTAGGCGCTTCATTGGGGTGGTCAAAAGCATCGCAAACATAAATAGGTACACTATCGTCCCCTGAGGCATCTTCAGTATCAGCAGTAGAGTTCCTAGGTGTATGTCCAATATCACTATGTACAGTTAAGCCCTTGCAATGCATCTGTACATCGACGTTCAAGTTGGTGACACAGTATTGCTCCTCGTCATCTTCAGAGTGTGTTTGCACTGAGTCGCACTTCCCACTAGCACCGGTACAACCTTCATCCGCAGCCCCCATGGATTCATGCACCTTGTGCTTCATTTCATCTTCATCCACAGATTCATCTGCACCGACGTCCTCCCAGTTTTTATCGTTGTCTTCTCTAATGAATTCTGGCATGTTCTCGCCATGGTCTTCATCGAAAGGGATGCGGGTATTCGGGTCTCTACTTCTATAACGGTCATCATTAGCTCTGTTATATTGATCAATGAATTGATCAAACTGCAAACTCTCCATAGTCCCTAGAACGGAGAAAGCACTTGATGCTCGTGTCATTAACGTATCGTCAGTTTTACAGATAGAAGGTGCAGAAGAAATTGTCTTACGTGTTTGTTCGTCCAAAGATGGAGGACCGGTTGCTGTATTTCCCATTCTTTTTCTGGTTTTTCGGTCTTTCTTCAACGGTATCACAAACATACGACCGTTACGATGTTGGGTGAGCCCATGGTGAGCAGCGTAGTCAAGGTAGGCGTTACGCGCGAAAGGATGTTTGCGTATTTGAACTATCGAGCGCCTGAAGGCAGAAGTACGTGTGAAGTAAATCAATGGCATGATACTACTGGAGAGAAACAAGCAGAAATACGACATGAAAGCAAACCAACGGTTTCCCTCCACTCTGTCATCAACGGCGACGTAGCTGTACACTGCAGCAGGGACTTTACACATAGTTTGAACGACCATGATCAGAGTCAAAGTGTTGACTGCTTTACTACTGTTTTTACTGGCTTTACCAAACACTTTCATGCCATATCGTTTAGATACATCACTTCTGCTCTTCATTATTAGATAGTTAGTCATCAGGAGGGTTATTACTGCAGCTGACTGGCAACTTGGTATGACCGCTTTCCAGATAATTTGGCTTGGTCCGAACAGTAGGCGTTGGTACGCCTCGTCCGAGACAGTTTCTTCATCGTATTTATAGTTGGGGATGGAAAATCCAAGTAGCAAAGCTAGTATGGTCAACCATTTCATTACAATGATTCCTATAACATTATCTGGCGTCTTTTTTCCTGTATATCGTTTACCGAAGAACATTGCCAGTAAGCAATCGATTGACAGAGAAAGCTGTGTGAAGAGATCGTTAATCAGGAAAAAACGATGGAATAACATGGCGAACCATCGCGTTTGTCGATCTAAGTTCTTCTTTTTGGTTAATAAAAAGAATTCCATGAATAATGGTATATTGACAAGCAAGTCCAAAAACTCGACGATGGTTAGATCAGCGAGGAGGTAGTTCGCCATTGTACGTAAGCTTTTGAATCGAGCGAAGAGGGTCATCATACAGCCATTGGTGAAGATCCCGAAACAAAGAAGTAAGGAAAGGAAAGCAAGTTGAAGGTCAATTCTCAACTCGTTGGTTGGTCCGATCATGTAGTCTTCTTCGGTAGCGTTTTCCATTTCTTTAGATTGACGGTACTCGAACTTTGCTTTAGAAAAAATGATCCTTTTCTTCAGTGAAACGCATCACTAATATATTATTTCTTGCGTCAAAATGGGACCATTAATTAACTCAAACGGGAGATTTAATTGGTCGAGAGATGTTGCCATGGAAATGTAACCTATACAAAACAACATGGGTCACTTTGAGGCTTTGCCGATGGAGACACGCCCTACAACTCGTGATTTAGAACAGCGTTTTGATTGGCTGAATGACGCCTGTTTATTAGTTTCCAAGATTACCGTTCAAATTGACTTAGATTAGTGTAAGTATAGAACTACACCTAAACTTACATAAAAACCTGAAAAAAAGGATCCTGCACAGCCTCGAGAGCAAAATAAATAAAACCTGCACCGAAAAATTGCCCAACTCCCCAATCAAATATCTAACGGTCCGTCCCTCCGACAACTTTGAGGAATAATACAAAGCTACACACCTTGAAAGTCAAGGTATAAATCAGTTAAAATGGGAATAAAGGGGTCAATGTCACAAAGTAAAAACAAATCAAGTTAATTAGTTAACGATTTGAAAAGCCGCCCAGGTGCTGTTTTTAGAATAGAACTTTTACCTTTTACTCCGACGAAGGGCTAAAGCTCGAAACGTCAGTAAAGTCAAGTCAACATTTTTTTACGGTGTTATATTTAAGAAATATAAAACGGCGAGCGTGTCTATGTACTGTGATATAAACACGCTGGGAGATGTAGAGCACGAGAGAAGCAAGCACGCTGGGAGATGTAGAGCACGAGAGAAGCAAGCTTATGTAGCTATAGTCCAGTAATTTTATCAAAAAAGTAGGTGAACCGTGCACTAATTGCATAGAATTTAACAGAAAAATCAGAAATCACACCTGAAAACATTCCTCTACAACATAAATCGTAAACACTAACTGTATAGTCGCTCATAGCTGGACATAGTATAGGGCACGGTACGGTAGAAAAAGTAGCCTCTGCTAGTAGGGAATGAGATTTAACTTTCGATTTAATGGACGTATTCAGCGATCAATCGATAAAGCGCCATCTTAGGCCTACTCCTGGTCCTAAAATCGCCGTAATTTTAGGCGATTTTAGCAAAAAGCTCCTAAAATCTTAGGCGATCTTCGGCGATGTTGAGCGATCCTTGGCGATGAGTAGACCTCAACTTGGATCGCTCGGTCAAATTCGTCCATAGTATTATGATCCATGACCGACAAAATACTAGTTTGCAAACGAGACATCAAACTTAATAGAAAATAAGACTATGTATGCTATGACAACAATATCTAATACATAAAATATATATGTTTAATTAACTGTGCACCCCACGAAGGTTCAAAATAGGATCTCGAGTCATCGATATGACATTTGCACTATGACTTTATTTTACTACCGGTGCGAGAATACCCTTTACGACTTTTCTTTGTTATTCAGATTGAGAATACAAGAACAATAGCTGTTATTACAGTTATATGCAAATGATTTTGAACAATGGGTTGAAGTCGAGGCTTTCAGGCGAAAACAATAGGTTTGCCCGAAAGCCTCGATTTGAATCCATTGTTTGAAATCATTTGCATATAACTGTAATAACAGCTATTGACACTAATTATCCAGGGCCGTGACGAGAGATGTGGGATCAGGGATCACATGACTGGGGTCGGGGATCACATAGTCCGAATCAGATGCAATCAGGGATCACAGAAGAGGGATCGGGGTCGTATGAATAAATTCAGGAATCAGTACATTTTTTTGTGGGATCAGGGATCAAAATACGCGAGCTTTTGGGATCAGGGATCAAAAGTTTGTGTAAAAAATCACGAGAAAACATCCCTCGTCACGACCCGGAATTATTTCACAAAATAAAGCAGGCAAACATTGTGGTACTGGTCATCACTCGAGGACTCTGTTTAGGCGACCGCAAAACAACCGAGCTCCCAAAATGTATACACCTACCCTAATTGCAAGAACGACCTATGTAATTTAGTGGGAACGGAATTAATTAAAAGAGAAAATATCACTCAAGCTCATTTCTTTCTATTCCTTTTACTCCGACGAATGGCTAAATCTCGAAACGTCAGTAAAGTAAAGTTAACATTTTTTACGTTACAAATTTTATTCTCAGTATTACCTATCGTTTATATCAAACACCCACGCAGCCTATACTAGTTTCCATTTATTTTTCTTTCTATTGTTATTCATTTCTTACTAGACCTTTTTGCTTTACCACTATTTTCGACTTCTTGTGCTCTAAAAACAATAGGTGAGATGAAAGATTGTACGGAATGTGAACATCTTTAGAAGTTGAACAAAAGATGCTGTTATAATTAACGAGTCGGGCCAAACTAATGCGCAACACTTGCGTGTTGAAATTATGACCCGACTACAACTATTGTTAAACAATGAAATACCAGCATCTTTTGTTCAACTTCTCAAGATGTTCACATTCCGTACAATCTTTCATCTCACCTATTGTTTTAAAAGTGCAACAAGTCGAAAATAGTGGTAAAGCAAAAAGGTCTACTAAATTACTGTTCTTTTTTCATGTGACAACATTCTTGCAATTAGGTGTACGCTTTAAATATCAGTATATGCTTTAAACTAATCGATCCATTTATTGAGATCTCAATGCATTTAAACAAATGTAGTTCAACAACACCACTATATATTTTCATCTTTTAATAAAGAAAAGTCAGACACAACAGATTTAAAAAAAAGTAAATACGAAAGACATAAACACGAGCAGTTTCAAGAAAGGAGAGTAACATCAGTATTCGTAACAATTCCCAGTATCCCACGTATGACGTCACTATACGTCAATTTACTGCACTCACATTGATTGCACTGACTTCAGTCCCAATCCCTTCAGATATACCCTTGGTCACCAAGGGTTGAGAGTCACTGGGTTCTAGAGAAATGGGTGATGCGTTAGTTTCCCCATGGTCCCCTCCCTCCTGTCCATTTTCTAGTCGAGGTACGAATGTACCCACAGTATGTAGTACATCAGGTTTAGGGGTAGTGTCTAGTGATAGGATATTATTGATTGAGAATGGCGATGTACTAGTGGATGATATATTATTTGGGGGTGGTGTCCTTTCTATATTAGTTTCGCATAAGCCATCCGACTGGCTTTTGATACGGTCTTCAACATCTTTGCTATCCATAAGGTTTTTCGATGTCATAGCTTCTAGATATGCTTTCTTTGTGTTCTCCATTTCTTTCTGCAAGTTGTTGTATCGAGTTCTTGTATCTTCATTTTGTTGTGATTGTTGAGCAAGTTGTTGTTTGATTGTCTTAAGTTGCTGTTGTAGAGTCATGATGGTTGACTGCATACCTTCGACTTCTTCATCCAGTTGGATCACAAAACCATTCAGCTCTTAATTCAAAAAATAAAAAAAAAATTAGAAATTGAATCACAAAGAAATGAAAGAATTGTAAAAAAAAAACCCTTGGATTTCAAAACCATTCAGCTCTTAATTCAAAAAATAGAAAAAATTAGAAATTGAATCACAAAGAAATGAAAGAATTGTAATAAAACCCTTGGATTTCAAAACCATTCAGCTCTTAATTCAAAAAAAAAAAAAAATTAGAAATTGAATCACAAAGAAATGAAAGAATTGTAAAAAAAAAACCCACTTGGATTTCAAAACCATTTAGCTGTTTATTCAAAAATTAGAAATTGTATCACAAAGAAATGAAATAATTGTAATAAAACCCTTGGATTTCAAAACCATTCAGCTCTTAATTCAAAAAAAAAAAAAAATTAGAAATTGAATCACAAAGAAATGAAAGAATTGTAAAAAAAAAAACCACTTGGATTTCAAAACCATTTAGCTGTTTATTCAAAAATTAGAAATTGTATCACAAAGAAATGAAATAATTGTAATAAAACCCTTGGATTTCAAAACCATTCAGCTCTTAATTAAAAAAATAGGAATAAAAAAAAAAATAGAAATTGTATCCCAAAAAAATGAAAGAATTGTTGTAAAAAAACCTTGGATTTCAAAACCATTCAGCTCTTAATTCAAAAAATAGAAAAAATTAGAAATTGTACTACAAAGAAATGAAAGAATTGTAAAAAAGCCTTGGATTTCAAAACCATTTAGCTCTTAATTAAAAAACAAAACAAAAATAGTTTCCATTCATGGGTTATAGAATAAAATTTGTAACACCATAAAAAATGTTAACTTAACTTAACTGACGTCTTGAGCGAAGTAAAGTAAACATTTTTTATGGTGTTATTTAATTTCATTCTATTACCTAATGGATTTCTAGTTGAGGAAGTAAAAGTGTTATTCTTACCATCCTGACTGTTCTTTAGCTCATCACTGTATTTTTTCTGTAGAGCTAATTCAGCCTCAAGTTGGGCAACTCTTCCTTGGGATAGTTGCCGCCCAAGTTCCTGGTTTTCTTGAATTAACATTCTGCATTTTGCCATCAGCTTTTTACCAGTAACACTATCACAGATAATAATAAAAACAATTTTGATTCAGAAATAGGAGATCATTATAATTAACAGATAGGTAATATAATGAAATTTGTAACACCGTAAAAAATGTTGACTTAACTTTACTGACGTTTCGAGCTTTAGCCCTTTTACTCCGACGAAGGGCTAAAGCTCGAAACGTCAGTAAAGTTAAGTCAACATTTTAACGGTGTTACCTATCGGTGTTACCTATCGTTTATATCAAACACCCACGCAGCCTATACTAGTTTACTCGCTAGTTTCCAATTTTAATTAACAATCATTTTGCCGAAGCCAAGGTGAATGTTGATGAATAATGACAAGGCAATTCAAGTCAATTGATGATTGTCTGCTGATCAGATTGAGGCGATGTGGACATCTGTTTTGAGTCTATCCGAATTGGAAACAAAAAATATGATAAAGTGAAAATGAATATGTATGATGTCACTGTGTGTTTATCCCTTGAGGACTCTATGCATCACATGTTTACTCCTCATGATTGTAAGCCCATGACAGCAATGTGCACCACAAATACTGGTCTATACATGTGTTAAAAAGATGTTTGAGAAAATGTGTTTATGCACTTAAAGTGCTAGAGCTTGCAGTAATTTAAGGAATGTAGACATTATCAAACAGTTGAAGCTAATTGAAACACTTTCCACGGGCTGTAGTTAAATTGTAAAGAGTATATACTTCTTTTCTCTTAGCTACTTGTGGAGCATGAGGCAAGCAACAACTCCCTCCACTTTGGCCAAAGAATATATTAGACAGTATCAAGGCTGAGATTGTTCCATTTGAGACATGGGAAGGCCTATTTTGTTCTTGTTCCCTCTGGTGACCATGATCCTTGGATTGTTTTGATGTGATGTCATACTAAGTGTAATAGACCAATACTCCAGTTTCACGTTATCTATCACCGCTGTGTTATTGTTGTCAAATTATTCACAAATTCCAAGCAAAGTACGAAAATATGTAATCGCCTAACAATAGAAAACTCTAGTGTAGGTTGGAATCATTGTATAAATAATCTAAAAAAGGTTGATGACTCTTACTTCTTTATATGATAGAAAACTCATTTAAATTTACTCTGAATTGAGGCTATCCCTGCTATCCTTCACCAAAATCGAAACATCATTTAGGAATGGTTTAAAAAACAATAGTTTTTTCAAACAAATGCCTTAAACCTAACCAAACAATAGCGGTGCTGTTTATCAGGGGGCCAACGAAAATGCAGCTTTCGACTTGTGAAGTCAAACTGCCCTGTATAAATGCACCTTTTGTCAAATAGTACAACTGTGCTAGATAACATGAAACTGTTCTATTACATTGTGTTTTACTCTGAATTGAGGCTATCCCTGTATAAATGCACCTTTTGTCAAATAGTACAACGGTGCTAGATAACATGAAATTGGTCTATTACATTGTGTTTTACTCTGAATCAAGACTATCCCTGTGTAAACGCACCTTTTGTCAAATAGTACAACGGTGCTAGATAACAAGAAACTGGTCTATTACATTGTGTTTTACTCTGAATCAAAGCTATCCCTGTATAAATGCACCTTTTGTCAAATAGTACAACGGTGCTATGATAACATGAAATTGGTCTATTACATTGTATTTTACTCTGAATCGAGGCTATCCCTGTGTAAATGCACCTTTTGTCAAATAGTACAACTGTGCTAGATAACATGAAATTGGTCTATTACATTGTGTTTTACTCTGAATCAAAGCTATCCCTGTATAAATGCACCTTTTGTCAAATAGTACAACGGTGCTAGATAACATGAAATTGGTCTATTACATTGTGTTTTACTCTGAATCAAGGCTATCCCTGTGTAAATGCACCTTTTGTCAAATAGTACAACGGTGCTAGATAACATGAAATTGGTCTATTACATTGTGTTTTACTCTGAATTGACACTATCCCTGTGTAGATGTGCCTTTTGTCAAATAGTACAGCGGTGCTATGATAACATATTCGTTACAGAACTTACCTGTCAGCAGTAAACTTCCAAGCTCCGAGATCACTTTGTGCCTGTTCAAGTTTCTCTTTTGATTCATCAAGCTCTGTTTTCATTCTTTGAAATAGTAGATTGACCGCAGGATCCAGTAATGTTGAACGCATTTGAATTGTTGAAGGGTTTTGGGCTTGTTTCATGTCGTGTATTTGTGTCTGTTAGAAATGAGCAGATGACAGATAGTCAGGATCACCAGCGTAATGTACAACGAGGTGATTTCGCGCACACACTTCCGGCTAGTATAAGCCAATCAGAAGCATTTTGTCACATGGTCAACAGTTCCAAGATGGCGTCGTTCGAGAGAGCTGTTTCCCGTGTTAGCCCTCTATAAATATGCCTTAACATAACTTTACATTAAAACAATTATATGTTACTTGAACAACAAAGCTCTCTGCTGCTCTATCAGCAATAAAAAAAGAATAAAAACAAAATGCAAATGCCTAAAAGGAACCGAAATCGTTGCTGTCTCGAGGAGCCATTTTGGAACTGTTTGTTTTGACAAACTATCCATTGCGTGCTTCGAAATTATGAAACATGTTGCAGTATCCTGAAAATGTTTGTGCATCTGTGGCTTATGGTATATTCTTTAAGCACTATGTAAACTGGTTTCCAGTTAACTGTTTTGACTGGGTGAGGAAAAGTGCCATATTGATCACAAATCACAGGCCGGTTTTTCATACTTTCAGGGATCACAGGCTTTTCACAAATCTGACAAATATACAATCAATAAGAATACTAACGTCTCGTTTTACACAACTGTTATGACAGCTGTCACGCTTTCATGGAGTGCTGATTCTGTAATTATGATTCACGACATTTAAAATGAGATTACTTCATGGTCAGGTTTCCTGATTTTTTTTTTTTAGTTCAAACTACTCAGGTAACCTAGCACCTTATTCTTTTCATCTAAAAATTCAATTGTATTTTCAAGGTGTGAATAAAGTATATTAGATGATGGCTGGAATCTTTTGTTTATACAAATCACAGGCTGAATTTCGGTAATACATGTGTATTAATGTGAGCGAGTCACTGATGATGGTTACAGCCAGGGTTTTTGTGCCCTTAGTAGTACTTTTACATCAATTAATATACAGCAGTGTAGAAAAATACAATGCATAAAGTACCAAAAATATCCCTAACCCTAATTTGTTCTTGATAATTTCCAGGGTGAATCAATTGCTAACCTATTCCTCGCCCTTTTGATAACTGCTTTTACCAGTTTGTACACTGTGTGAATACAAATGATTTTGACGAGAGAAGAGCTAGATACTGACTTGCACGTTCCTGATTAAACGTTCTTATCAAATGTTTCAATTAACTGTTCTGGTGTAGAGTTTTGATCACTTGTTCTGATGAACTTTTCTAAATATACTAAATAGTTCTTACTTCTAAATAAAATAATTTTCTGATGCAGCAGTGATATTTAAGTAATGTTTCAACTATTCAGATGAGTTAGCTTTCAAGAAAAAGTCTGGATGATCAAATGTTCTCTAGCAAAAGCAATAATTAAATGTTGTGATAGACATGAATGTTCTTACCAATAGTCATTCTTGGAAATAACTTTTGATCAAGTGTTCTGATCAAGTGCTCAGACCAAATGTTCTGATCAATTGTTCTGATCAAGTGTTCTGATCAAATGTTCTGACATTTAGACATCTTGATCAACTGTTCTGATTTGAAATACATGTAATGTTCTGATCGACTGTGTTCTGATTATTTGTTCCAAATCACTGTTCTGATCAATTGTTCTATTAACTAATATGATCAATAATATTTTTTGTATGATTGACTGTTCTGATCAACTGTTCCGATGACTTGTTCTGACTATTAGTTCTGATCAAGTGTTCTAACATTAAACATCTTGATTAACTAATATGATCAATAATATTTTTATATTTGATTGACTGTTCTGATCAACTGTTCCGATGACTTGTTCTGACTATTAGTTCTGATCAAGTGTTCTAACATTAAACATCTTGATTAACTAATATGATCAATAATATTTTTATATTTGATTGACTGTTCTGATCAACTGTTCTGATGACTTGTTCTGACTATTAGTTCTGATCAAGTGTTCTAACATTAAACATCTTGATTAACTAATATGATCAATAATATTTTTATATTTGATTGACTGTTCTGATCAACTGTTCTGATGACTTGTTCTGACTATTAGTTCTGATCAAGTGTTCTGATGGAACAGATTTTAACTCAGTTCTTGCACCAAGTCACAGTGTATAAGAGAGTAATAATGACCTATAATGGCCAAATGTCACAGCCATTCACCGCCATGTAGTAGTGAATTACGTTCTCACCAGTAAATCCTGTACTTCGTGTTCTTTGGTTGCCAGTCTCATCACCAACACATTTTCCCTTCTCGTCGACTCCTGCTGCTGTTGTTTCAGCTTTTCCTCTGATTCACGCAATCCTGCAAGCTCACCTGGAAATGACCAAGAACAAAATTAATTCACTATATTTTCATACACTGCAAAATGTGAATTTAATAAATTCTTCTTTGTGATCTATGACCCAAATGTTTTGCGTGACCCTTGACGAACTTCAATCAATAACCGATAATTGTGATTTTGCCACGTATTTGACGTTATTTTGAGTTGGAAGACCTCCAATTAATTTGTTTTATACTTATTTTATTCAGTTTCTTCAAACACTCCTTTTTTGCCAAGTTTTTTTTGTGTAAGAGTAGAGTAGAGTGCGTTACTTCCACATTTTCGTGATTCGTGAAAATGAAATTTTGACATACGTGATTTGCTTCTTTTTTTTCCGGCCGTGAACGGTGCCAGAGACCCCTCCTGTACAACCCTCTGTATACAGTTAATTAAGAGAGTGTGAAATGGACTATATGAGCTAGACTGCAAGCAGTCCCTACTTTTCCCTCTGGATTCAGAAAGTTTTAACTGTAATAAAACGAGCGAGCGGGGATTGGAGGCGAGTTGGCGAGGGGAGAGGGGGAGAGGAAAAGTAGGGACTACAGACAACACTGTAAAGGTTGAATTACCGCCCATTTTTGGCAGCTTGTCAAAACTATCATCGGCTCATCATTATCGACTACATGAAGTCAGATCCAATTAAAACTATCCAATTAGAAATCAATAAAAAAAGTATAATTAAAGCATGCTTTCTGGGTCACTGGCAAGGTCAACTCTTTACATAAACGTCTTGTAAACTTCGCGAATAAGAATGATGCATGGAGAAGCCTAAGAAAAAAGTCCCTAGCAAGAGAGGTCGGAAGGCCAATCTTTCAACTGTAAACGATTTCTGTAGGGTTTGCAGTTGTTCATTTAAGAACTTCTACGGTGATTTTGCCAAGAGTACAACGATTTCAACAGAGAATGATTTAACGTTCCAGGAAGATCTGGTGTAGGCAATCTCCCTCTTATAATCCTGTTAAAAGCCTTGACTATTCTGCCGAACAGAAGACTTCTGGCTATTCAGGAGACTTTCAACCATAGTTCTCTGCTCCGTCTTCAAATATCTCACGTTTAGAAAATTCACTAAACTATTAAACTTCAATGGACCTTCGGCTATGTTTTCATACTGTGACCAGTCCCGATAAGTCAATCAAAGTATTTGTCCTTTGATAGCTGTGATTGACAGGACGATGGGTGATCGTTAATTCTGACCAATGGGAATTTTCCGTTGTGTAGCCAACGGTGAATTCAACCTTTCCAGTGTTGTCTGCAGTCCCTACTTTTCCTCTCCTATCGCTCCTCCCCGTTTTCGTCCCCAATCCCCGCTCGTCCGTGTTTTATTTAAATACTCATTTTTCTCTCATTTTCCTCGGAATCTGGAGGGAAAAGAAGGGACTGTTCGCAGTCTATATATGAGCAGACATGACAACACACTATAGATACTAACTGTTTGAGTTTTGATCACCAGAATTAAGCTTGGTTTCAAGATAGTCTATGTATGTATCTTGTTCTTTCCATCTACAAATAAAATAGAAATAAATAGATGAGAAAATGACAGCAATATTGAATGAATGAATGAACAAGCGAAATCAACAATGAAACGAATGGACGAGTAAATGAAAACAATATTGAATGAATGAACAAGCGAAATCAACAATGAAACGAATGGACGAGTAAATGAAAACAATATTGAATGAATGAATGAATGAACAAGCAAAATCAACAATGAAACGAATGGATGGATGAGTAAATGAAAACAATATTGAATGAATGAATGAATGAATGACCAAGTGAAATCAACAATGAAATGAAGGATTGGATGAGTAAATGAAAACAATATTGAATGAATGAATGAATGAATGAATGAATGAACAAGCGAAATCAACAATGAAATGAAGGGATGGATGAGTAAATGAAAACAATATTGAATGAATGAATGAATGAACAAGCGAAATCAAGGGATGGATGAGTAAATGAAAACAATATTGAATGAATGAATGAATGAACAAGCGAAATCAACAATGAAACAAAGGGATGGATGAGTAAATGAAAACAATATTGAATGAATGAATGAATGAACAAGCGAAATCAACAATGAAACGAATGGATGGATGAGTAAATGAAAACAATATTGAATGAATGAATGATTGAACAAGCGAAATCAACAATGAAACAAATGGATGGATGAGTAAATGAAAACAATATTGAATGAATGAATGAATGAATGACCAAGTGAAATCAACAATGAAATGAAGGATTGGATGAGTAAATGAAAACAATATTGAATGAATGAATGAATGAATGAATGAATGAATGAACAAGCGAAATCAACAATGAAATGAAGGGATGGATGAGTAAATGAAAACAATATTGAATGAATGAATGAATCAACAAGCGAAATCAAGGGATGGATGAGTAAATGAAAACAATATTGAATGAATGAATGAATGAACAAGCGAAATCAACAATGAAATGAATGGATGAGTAAATGAAAACAATATTGAATGAATGAATGAATGAATGAACAAGTGAAATCAACAATGAAATGAATGGATGAGTAAATGAAAACAATATTGAATGAATGAATGAATGAATGAACAAGCAAAACCAACAATGAAATGAATGGATGAGTAAATGAAAACAATATTGAATAAATGAATGAATGAATGAATGAGCGAAACCAACAATGAAATGAATGGACGAGTAAATGAAAACAATATTGAATGAATGAATGAACAAGCGAAATCAACAATGAAACGAATGGATGAGTAAATGAAAACAATATTGAATGAATGAATGATTGAATGAATGAATGAATGAATGAACAAGTGAAATCAACAATGAAATGAATGGACGAGTAAATGAAAACAATATTGAATGAATGAATGAACAAGTGAAATCAACAATTAAATGAATGGACGAGTAAATGAAAGCAACATTGAGTGAGATGATTAGTTAATTAAATCAATGAATGATTTACTACATGAATAACCAGAAAACAAAGTCAAGAATAGCATAATTTAAACAAAGCAAATAGATTCAGAATGAAAAATGTCATATTGAAGGGAGCAAAACAACAAAAATAGTACTGGGGGAAATGAATTAGAGAATGAATGAAGTAAAATAAAATCAACCTTATTATTTTTCAAAGAATATTGACAAATCACAGTCAAACATTATTGAAAAGTAACTACCATAATTTGATTATAGAATTTTCTCATAACGAACTTTCGAAAGTACAAATGCACGCACAAGTTAAATTGAGTTATAACCACTTCGGTGCTATCGCCTTACAACATTAATTAAAAGATTTCTTTATAAATAACGACAAAGTTGACTTGTAGTTACAGAAAATGAAATAAGGAGAGGTGGTATTGTTAATATTCAATGTGGAAAGCAGAGCATGTGCTTAGAAACGCTGATAGAGTGACAGTTAGCATCAAAGCAAAGTTGTCAATATTCTAAGAAGATTTCGCTTTAAAACATTCAAACTACGTTAGATACAAGGAATTTCTACTCCACAGCGTTTTAACTTTTACAAAACAGCTTTGGCAAGTCCATATAAACTAAAAAACCATTTCTACTTGTCAGATGAATAAGTTTATTTGTAAAGAACGAACGGCTAGTATAAACTTACTTCGTAGAGATAGTTGTTTCTGTTGTGTCTTTGACCTCCGTTGAATCGAGACGAATCTGCAAAAAGCACAGTTATAAAGTTAAGTTTCTGAGCTGTTTAATCCTAGAAAAAATGCGATAAAAAAGCGATAAAGAATAACTTTCATGATGTTTACCCGTTTGGGGGCCGGTTGGGTCTTGTCAATTTCCGACGAAGTTGTTTTTTGAGCTGCAAAAAAAAACATGTTTTTGTAGCCTTGATCGAAAATGCAAAACACAAAGAGACAGTCTAATATTACCTGTTTCTTTTTCAGCCATTGTAGCTGTGATTTAGGCCGTTTTGAGACTCATTTAAGTAGTTTTCTTACAACTTATTTGATGGAATTCTACAGCAAAGAAAACACAAGGTAATGCATGTGTTGAGAGTAACGCGCGCAATGTTCCTCGGGATTACAAAATCGTCAAGGGAGGGGAGGTTAACAAATGCTATCTTCACCGCTCAAAATAAGGGGAATATTTCCCCCTTATACTTCAAAGGTTTACATAAACTATGCTCTATTACTGTTATCAGTAATTTAACTTTCAATATATCTTCTGTGAACATTAAAAAATGTATTTTTCCCAAGTTAGTGAATCTAAACTAAAACGTGCCCCCGACCCCTCCCTAGTTAAGTCACATATGGTTTGTTCAAAGAGAGGCTAAACTACATTCAATCGTTCAAAATGGCGGACGGACTTTTCAAAATAAAACCTTGATCACTTGTCTCCAAAAATACAACTTTACAGACTATAAAACAAGGGAAATATCTTTCAAAAGGATATATTTAACGATGACGGACTACGAGGAAGAGCAAAGAAATGAGATTGAGGCGATAGAGTCAATTTATCCTGAAGAATTCACAAGTAAGAAATTTGGACAAAAAAAATTCATTTAAACAACTTATTTTACAATTCTGGATTTGTCGTTTTTAAGTGATACTTTTCTAGTTATTATATGAAGTTATCTTTTTATTGCTCTTTAAAGTCATGTCGTTTGATTGCTTTGAGATTGTTGGGATTTGGTGATTCTGAATTTTCCCCTCCCCCTCCCACTGAGGTTCTGTTTTGTGAATGAATTTAATGATCTTCATTATTATTATTACGATTTATTTAATCATTCTATTTTATTATATTATCTTTATAATTGTTATAATATAGATATTTTCTTTTAAGGTATATCAGAAGAGAAACCATTTTCATTTAAAATTCACCTTCAAACTATGAAGAAAAAAACTGATGATTATCCTGAAATAACAGGTATTTTATTTATTGACCATTTAATTGATCAATTAATCAATCAATCAATCCATCAATCAATCAATCCACCAATCAATCAACCATTTAATCGATCAATTAATCAATCAATCAATTAATCAATCATTGAATTGATCAAATTAATCAATCATTCAATCCACCAATCAATTAACCATTTAATCAATCAATTAATCAATCAATCCACTTATCAATTAGCCATTCAATTAAACAATCATTCAATCAATCAACCAATCAATCATTCAATCCACTTATCAATCAATCAATTAAACATCAATCAATCCAATATTTTAATTTTTCATCCATTCATCCATTCATTAATATGTCCAGTATCACATTAACTTAATATCAACTTTTCTTCTTATTTGACAGTTAGCATCAGCATCCAGTTTACACTAGTTGACACCTATCCTGATGAGGTTCCACTCGTTGAAGTAACAGCAATGGAAGGCATCAATGACGAGGAAGCCCAGCAAATGGAGGAACAGGCCTTGAAAGAGGTACAATTATTCTACCAAATGGTCAAGATTTATTAAATTTAGTACCTGCTTCTTGCTATTGAACAAAAATAACATTTTTACAAGATTTTTCCTTATACAATCTAAATATAACCTGTCTTTATATATAGATACTATTTGCTATTAATTATTAGCAATTCTCCAGTTTCTAGTTCTTCATTCCATAGCCTAGTCTAGACAGCTTGGGATGTTTTTATTTGTGTTTATGGTAGACCTGGAATAGAAACATCAACAACCATAGAAATACTACCAGTTTTATCATTACTCTCTGAAAAATTTGCCTCTAATTGAGGCCATGACTGAGCAATAACAAACTTGAAACTCTACTCCCAGGTTGAGCATCTTGTAAGATCATGTAAGATCCAGTAAGATCTTGCAAGATCTTGTAAAAGTCTTGGCAAGCACATTTCTTGTAAAGACCATGGAAAGATCATGCCATAATTTAGGCATGATCTTAGTACTAAGAACTTGCCAAGTTTTAGCCTTCCAACTTTTCTGGGCAAGATCTGTAAGGATCCTACAGGAACTTGCAAGGTCTTGCAGGATCTTGTAACAAGATTCCAGGATCTTGAAAGATTATGCCAGGATCATGCTAAGACGTCAGGATCTTTCATGGATCTTGGTAAGATTCTCAACCTGGGAGCTGTTGCAATGTGTTTAGCACAAGATGAAAGTGACAGAACTACACTGTTTTACTGCTCAAAAACAACTAGTTTACGAAACGTTTTCCTTCTAAAATATTATAACAGTATAACTGTCAAAAATTAACTGTCAAATATAAAAATATTCTATATTTTAACTTAATAATACTAAGGTGCAGAAACCTTTATTAATCCTTCGGGTTGTATTTCTGCACTCTACCATCATAACAATTTCCATATATTAAGTCTCTTGAGATTTTGAATGTTACTGAACCTGGAATTAACCATATATCTTTACTTACTTACTTACTTACTTACTTACTTACTTACTTACTTACTTACTTATATACTTACTTACTTACTTACTTATATACTTACTTACTTACTTACTTACTTACCTACTTACTTATATCTGTACTTCAAGGCAGAAGAAAATTTAGGGACGGTGATGGTGTTCACGCTAGTGTCATCAGCACAAGAAAGAATAGAAGAATTTGCAGAAAACATCGTAAAGAAAATATTAGATGAGAAATTGAGGAAGAAAAAAGAAGAGGAGGAAATAGAAAATAAAAAGTTCCGAGGAACTCCCGTCACTAAGGAAAACTTCTTAGTTTGGCGAGACAAGTTTAATGCTATAGTTGCCGAAAGACGGAAACAGAACCAAAATACTGCTTTGATACCAAAATCTAAATTGACAGGTAATAATAATAATAATGATAATATTTAAATTAATAATAAAATTATCATCATGGCTATTATCCCTACTGCCCTCATTATCACCACCTTCATCAGCATCATCATTATCAATGTCACCATCACAATCTTCATCACCATCATTATCATAGTCATCTTCCCTACTGCCCTCACTATCACCACCTTCATCAGCATCATGATTATCAATGTCACCATCACAATCTTCATCACCATCATTATCATAGTCATCATCCCTACTGCCCTCATAGACGACTTTCATAAATGGCCGCCACTAATTATCATAATTTTTAAAATTGATGTTTTAAGAAAAAGAAAGCTATCATATGATAGACATTCACCATAAAAATAACTTGTGAAAGTTTGAGAAAAAAACGATTAAATTTACAAGAAGCTATAAGAGTTTGAAAAATCAGAAAAACACCAAAACGTGGCATCAACAGCCACAGCAGAAAATTACATACAAATCTCTACATTTTGTATTGAGCATAACTTCTTTGGTATTTTAGCCAGAGCATCTAAACCTTCCAAACGTGCCTATTTCAGGTGGTTCTTTCAGTATGACAATGCTAAAATATTAAAATATTTGTTTACTTGAAAAATCATTTTCCGGTACATATTATGGTATTTATGAAAGTGGTCTATTATCACCCCAGGGCACCTTCATCAGCATCATCACTATCACAAGAGTCCCCTTCACAGTTCCCTGTGCCATCTTGCAAGTAGCTGAGCCTTTGCATCGACGTAAGGTGAACGTTGAGCTTGCAATGATAGAGACACGTAAATAATTGACCGGCAAGGTGTTAAAAGGTCTCTATCATTGCAAGCTCAATGTTCGTCTAGCTTCAATGCAAAGGCCCGGCTACCTTTCAAGATGGCGCAGGGTTCGTAATATTAGGTATTGATGATGAACTTGCTAATTTTATAATTTTATTGTATAAATTCACACTTTATAAACAGAGAGAAAAACAAAAAGCATATCTATTGTAGTCTACACTACATTAGAGTAAGGACAAGACACATTTTCTTTCATCACTTGTTTTACTTTACCAATAGCCTGAGATCATAAACCATATGAACTCGCCAATTTCTCTTAAGTTTCTTCTAATTTTTAACACTATCTGACGGCTGTAAGACGGTGGCACTAAGACGGTGGCGATAAGACGTTGGCGATAAGACGTTGGCGGTTCACTAAACAAAAGTGAAACAACTTAACTTATTGTAACTAACTTACTTACAAGTAGCAATTAAAACTCAACTAGTTTTACAGTCAAAAATATATGAAATTATCAAGAAAAAACTAAATACATTTATGTAAATTATATTCATAAACATTTTCCTTTGATGTGAAAGTAACAGTATATAAGAAACACTTACAATTTGGTGAAATCTTGCAATAATTCGTGAGAAAAAACAAGTTCAATAACATGCAAGTTTAGCTCGTAACTAAGCGCGCGCCATCATGACGTACTTGGCAACACACAGGAAGCCCAATTCACAAAGAAACAAAAAAGATGGCGGACGAAAACGATCGAGTTTGAAAGAACGTTTTATAACTTGAAAAATACTTATTGAAATACTCAAAAAACTTACTTAAAGTGTCAAAGTAAGTACAGTAAAGGTTATTTGTCGCTTACATCTATTTATATCCTTTTTCAAGAATACAGTAAGGCAGTACAGAACAATAGAATATAAAGCAGCTTTGAACAAAAATAAGATTAATTGTCATACTAAAAAGTGGAAGAAACTAATTATTTTTGTATAAATATATATCATTGAACTTTCAGAAACACAGCACAGGAATTTTTTTTTTTTTCCTGTTGTTCTTCTCTTTTCTTTTTTTGCCTTTTTTTTGAAGTTATTTTTTTAATTTTTTTTTATTGTAATTAATCAATCATTGTAATTATAATATCAAGTATATAATATCATTAATTGTAAATATGCTATTCTTTTTATAATTGTCAATTTAAAATCTAAAAAAAATATGGCGCAGGGAACTGTGAAGGAGACTTTTATGTTTCTCATTGTTGTCTGTTTCACCATCATCCTGTTTCTATCTAAGGATTGTAAGAGATGTTTTAAATTCTTTTCAGGTCGACAGTTGTTTGAGCAAGATGATAAATTGTTTCTTTCTGATGCAGCATTTATCGACAGTAAGTTTCTTCTTCTTTCTTGTTTCATTCTCTCATTCATTTTTCACTTACCATACACATGTCGACCTCAATATAGATAAACAATACATTTATGTTCTATTTAATTTTCATCTCTTTCTCATTTATTTTTCATTTCCATTTTCATTTTCCATTCATTTCTCAGTTTTTATGTATTTTTTATTTCCCATTTTTTCATTTAAATTTCATTTCCCAGTTATTTCTCATTGAGTTTTCATATATTTTTCATTTCCCATTTATATCTCATTTTTCATTTTCATTTATATTTCATTTTCATTCATTTCTCATTTAATTTTCATGTATTTTACTTTTTTTAGGTACAGATGTTGATGTAGAGGTAGATGAAACTTTATTTCAAGATGTGGAAGACCTAGAACTTGATGACGAACTAGAAGACTAAATAAATAAATATCAAATAATTATTTTGTACTGTCTTGTTGAATGTGGCTGAATGAAATTTAGGCAAAGTTAAAACCGAAACAATCTTGCTGCACAGCGGTTAGCCACTCAGGTTTGGGGGGTACCCACGGTATTCGAAGGGGCTTGTTTACTGGCAGCTTTGGCAGTGCTGTACTACCAGCGAGGCTAGCAAGCTAGTTTTTCCCCTCCCTCCCACCTCTAGGTTGCTACGTTTCATTCAGGTAGGTATACTTTCCACTGTTGTTCAGTGTGACAGGTGCTGAACCCGGCACCACGGGATTGTGGGATTGACGCTCTGCCCACTCGACCATGCTGCCTCCTTAAAATAATATCTATATTATGATGACTCCAAATATTTTTTTTTAATATATATATTTTTTTATTAAGTTATACAGCTTTTACCATGTTATTCAAAGGCGAAAAATAAACAAATGGGAAAAGGCATGGTATGGCTCACACAACAGAGCTTGGCTCCAAATTTTACATAAAAAATACAAATATAAAATAGCAAAATGTCTATGTGCAGTAATTCACACTCTGATATATACTATATCTCCCTAGATGACTAGACTAACGGCTCGTGCTTTTCCTACGCTCTCTCGTGTTCTCCCTACGCTCTCGTGTTCTCCCAACATCACGCGTGTTTAGATCAGGCTATATAACACGTAAAATCGTCTTCTATTTCTTAAATATCACCTTGAAAGAATGGATTCGCGGTAGCGAACACTTTACCTACAAAGAGACATCACAAAGCATTAAAAGGCTAACCATTATCTACTAAAAAGCAACAATGATAATACCTTTGAGAATTACAAGGTTCTGGTTGATTTCCCATGGTTCTTTGGGTCTTGAAAGATGTCTTGTTTTTGGTAAAGAAAGAACTGATCTTGGCAGCCTTGTTTTCTTTTTACTGTCTTTATTAGTATTATCAAGAACAACAGGCACTGCGGATACGTAGACTATCAAAATCAAAGTAAGCCCAAGAGATAATTTGTGAATCATGTTTGTTGAAGGACTTGAAGGTTGTTGATGTCTACTCGGTGCACATAATGATTATTTTGGGTGTAGCCTCCTCCGCAGGCAACCCAACCGGAATTTGGACTATTGGGCTTCCTTTGTCTAGAAAAAAGAAGATTAGGACTAGGGACGAAAAGCTGGAGGAAAAAAAAACAGGAAGGGAAAGGGAACTCTCGCCAACTCTCGCCTTTTCTTCCCCTCCCCTCAATTCGTCCCAAGTCCTTACCCGGCCGTCCCACAGGAACCCCTAAAAGCAAAGAAGCGTTAAAAGGCGAGAAGTTGCCTCGTTAAAAGGCGAGAAGTTGCCTGCGGAGGAGACTACTGTGAAGGGCTTTAAATCGAAGTAAATATTTTGTAACCGAGCCAACCAAAAAACTTGTATACATTGAGCCCGAGCATATCTGCAATGTGGTGTTGCTCAAAAAGTAAACAGTTCCATTACAAGTTATTTCGCCAAATTAGGGGGCGGTCATTATTTATGGTGGGGTAGGGGTGGTTGATTTTTTGCTTCAATTTTTTTCAATTTCAATTTTATTTTATTTTGCACACAAAGAAAATAGTTTAAATACAAAGAATACATAATTATAAATATTATAGTTAATTATAATATAAAATAAATTAAATAGCACAGAAAAGGTGCCGGTGGACTGGAGTAACTAAAGTTTTCGAGCCAGTCCACCAGTAGATTAAACAAGTGGTGAAAAGACGTGTTCTTTAATTAGATAAATATAATAAGAATAATAATATATATAATAAAGTTTAGTAGAACTAAATGAAAGTCTAAATATAATTAATTAAGCACTTTTGTTTTATTTTTTCAAATTTACAAATTGTCACAACCCTCCCCCTTGCCATAAACATGTTTTTCATGACCCTTCCTTCTGATGTTTGCCAAAGTCGTGATCCCTCCTTCCGTTGCGTAGGAAAATTAGTAACCCCTCCTTCAGAAAGATCCAAAAATCGACACTAAAACGACGCTGATTTGGACGCGAAAAAATCATGACTTTAACGAAAAATCTCGGTTTCTCGTGAACGCGGGTCTAAATTCAGGAGATTTTTTGCAGAGTTGATGTGCTTCTCTTGTGAATGCATAACGTTTTTCAAATTTTTCAAGTTTTTCATGATTTTCAAATTATCCCAAATTGAACGAGAAACCATATGATTACTTATTGATAATAAACATGAAAAAATTCAAGCTCTTTTTCAATTTTATTTTTTTTTAAAGTTTTCGGCTAGCGCGCCAAAAATGACGTGTAGATGTCGTAAGCAAGCGCGCGCCTCAGCTCTAGCTCAATCAAACAATTCAAAACTTTCCACCAAAAACTTGGTCAGTTTTTTGTATTTTCTTACAAATCGACTGTAGTCCGAAATTCCTAAGACTTACAACATGTTACAATGGCAAATTTGCCACTGTGAAAATTTTGTCACGCATGCGTAGTCGTTCGACCGCTGTGTATGTCAAACCACTGATCCAACCTCCTTCCCAGGACTTTCGCGACCTTCTGTTGGAATTGGAAAAAGTTTTGGAAACGCCGTTATTCGTGTCCATATCTAGTGCCCCTGGAGTGAAGCGTTCACGTTGAAATGAAAAACCTTTGAAATGGTCGAGCATCTCCAAACCGATATGCAACAAGAGGGCTTACAAATGAGGTATGTTCTTTCATAATGGTTTTTTTAAATATGCATTTCGAAATGATTCACGGCTATATACATAGATGGAAACTAGCGAGTAAACTAGTATAGGCTGCGTCGGTGTTTGATATAAACGATAGGTAATAGAATGAAATTTGTAACACCGTAAAAAGTAGAAATAGAAACTAGCGATTAAACTAGTATAGGCTGCGTCGGTGTTTGATATAAACGATAGGTAATAGAATGAAATTTGTAACACCGTAAAAAATAGAAATAGAAACTAGCGAGTAAACTAGTATAGGCTGCGTCGGTGTTTGATATAAGCGATAGGTAATAGAATGAAATTTTTACTGAACACCGTAAAAAATAGAAATAGCAACTAGCGAGTAAACTAGTATAGGCTGCGTCGGTGTTTGATATAAACGATAGGTAATAGAATGCAATTTATAACACCGTTAAAATGTTGACTTAACTTTACTGACGTTTCGAGCTTTAGCCCTTCGTCAGAGTACGTTACGGTGTTGTAAATTTCATTATATTACCTATCATATATGACATAGAGTGAACTATTTATATACGAATGTGGCGACCTCCTATTCTTCTTGACTGGCTAGCCTCGTGTTCACGTTGAAACAATAGACTTTGTACATGTATGAGAACAATAGTTATTCAAATTGGTCGCCATTTTTCAATTTGGTTTAGACCTCCAAGGCATGAAAAGTATATCCATAAAATTAAATCAAAATAGTTACTACCTAATATTAAAGTTGTCCTTCAGTATCATTGTGTGTAATTTAGAGATTTAAGGCCATATACTACTGCTTTTTTATTCAAATCTTTAGCTTTCGTCGGGCACCGACATCATCACTCTTACTGCTTCTGATGATGTCGGTGCCCGACGAAAGCTAAAGATTTGAATATAAAAAAACAGTAGTATATGGCCTTAAATCTATTCTTATAGTTACTACCTAATAGTTTTTTACTTAGTGACTATTTAGTTTCTATCGCTCAATCAGAAACATCAAATACAAAAGGAAAAAATACCTTGCTACTGATAACTTTACCTGTCTTTGATGACTCAATAAAACTATATGGAAGCAATTTGATGTTATTGCATTGGCGTGTCGAAAATTTGCTTCTAGCTTCGTAAAAATTTACGAATTTTTCAAACATTTATCGCGTGTTAAATTGTCTTCTTTATTTTCAAACGTGAACTTTAAAAAACGCACAAAAGTTGTTAATTTGTTATAAACGTAAAAAAATTAGATTAAATGTTAAAATAGATATATGCTATATAAAACCAACTGTTTGATTGATTAATAGTTTTAAAAGTCGATATGAAAATAAATAAAACTGAAGATTTCATAACAAAATCGAAATGGAACGAAAATAATGTGTTTTTTTTTATAAAAAGAACAATTGATCGGAAATTCGAATCGTTCGAATATTTAGTTCTCCAAAATATAGTACAAGTAAACCCGTGGTTGTCAAGAAAAAAATATTTTCGTCTTTCACCAAGGTGATCTCCATGCATTATATCAAAAGGCGTCATTTTGTAGTTATATTAATCATAACATCGCCCAAAATGATGCTTTTTTGGTTAATTTGGAAATGTAATTGAAACTTTGTTCCAGAAGTCTTCTTAAAATGGAAACAAACAAATCTCGAGTAACTTTTAAATAGGTGAACATATAAACAAGAAGGGTGAAACGTCAACACCTTAAAACAAGGCGTAACGGAATGACCGTTTAAAGCCTAGTTTTCATTAGCGACGCAAGCACAAGCGCAAACACAAGCGCAAGAGAACCGTTTGACGCAGTGATAACGCAAGCGCAAGCGCAAGATATCAAAAATTTTCCTTTTTTCTTGCGTTTGAACTTGTGCTTGCGCGTGGGACTAGTTAAAAATAGTTTGTTTGCACTTGCGCTTATTCACGTCTCGTTTTCACACTAAAATTAATGCTTGCGCTTGCGTTGCGTCGCTAGTGAAAACCAGGCTTTAGGACGTTGAAAAATCCTTCTTCGGAGTAAAAATGGTATATCTTATAGACTGTTTAAGAGAGTGTTACTTACTTACGTTTAGGACGTTAATCATTCGTTTCAATAAAAATGTCACCGAACAAAAGAGAGCGTTATTTTTTAATACTGACGTTTAGAACGTTAATCGCTAAACTACGGTGAAAATGTGAAAATGCAAAACTTACTTTTAGGCAAAATTCAAAATGTCAAACGGCAAAACGTCAAACTCAGATTCAAAACTTACAGGCGTTCCTGGTGGTGTATATGACCGAAAATGGACAGAAACCAACAAACGGGACCACTAATATGTTACGTAAAACATTAAAACAATGAATGCCAATCGATGCAGCTTATATCATAGTTTATTTTTAGAGTTTATTTAGGGAAATTCTAAAAATAACTATATATGAACATGAGATAAAACAATAAAGAGAGAAGAGAAATTGTACTCTAAGGTCATCGTTTACTAATAACTGTAATAACAATCTCTTGCTTACCTAGGCCTGTGTTATTTACTGTGCGACTCGCCGTACCGTAGTCATTTTCAAAAACTTTTGATGAATTTTTGACATTATTTTGACATTTTTTCATCTCAATCTGACCAATTACAGACATCAAAGTTTCTAAAGTCTCCGCCTCTCGATATAAACTCTGCCTGTCGATATAAACTTGTACCTGATTGGTCCAATTGAGATGAAAAATGTCAAAATAGTGTCAAAAATTAATCAAAAGTTTTAGTAAGTCACTACGGTACGGCGAGTCGCACAGTAAAATACATAGTTTAAGAGGAAGAACGTTATCATATGATAGGGATTTGCCATAACAATAACTTGTGAAAGTTTGAGAAAAAACGATTAAGAATTTGAAAAATTAGAAAAACACCAAAACGAGGCATCAAAGGCCTCAGCAGAAAATTAATACAAATCTCTACATTTTTCATTGAGCATAACTTCATTGGTATTTTAGCCAGAGCATCAAAACCTTCCAAACATGCCTATTTCAGGTGGTTCTGTCATACATTACTATGCTAAAATATTAAGATATCTGTTTACTTGAAAACATCATTTTCCGCTATTTATGAAAGTGGTCTAGTTGTTGTTACTGTTTTATTAGGAAGCCATTTCATATACATATATTGTTTTAAGTGGTTCCTAGAAATAAAGCTATGTCTATGCCAGGTGATCTCGCTTCGAAGCGCGCAAAGGATTGTTTGTCAAAACCAAGATATCCAAAATGGCGCCTCGACACAAAAACAGTTACTTTTAGGCATTTGCGTTTTATTTCTATTCTTTTTTTATCCCTGATAGAGCAGCAATGAACTTTTAATGTCCAAGTAACATAGAACTTTTTAATGTAAAGTTATTTTAAGGATGTATTTATCAAGGGTTAACACGGGAAACAACTCTCTCGAACGACGCCATCTTGGAACTGTGCCATCTTGGAAAAGTGCGCCCGCGAAATCTACTGGTTGACACCACGACAAAAAAAAGCAAACATTTCCTGTTACCCATAAGACTATGGTCCGACGGAATAGGTGTTTCACGAACAAAGCATTATCGGAAACTGAGCCATTTCACTAGATTATGCCCGTAAAATGATTGATTTATCTGTTACTGAAATTTCTTACATAGAGTGTATTTGTGTGTCGTTTGTGATGTTTGTAATTACCCTCTCCGAAAACTCGTTACAAACATCTCAAACGACACTCAAATACACTCTATGTAAGAAATGGAAGTTTTATGAAAGGATTTCTTTAAAAAAAATATTGTATTCAAAAACCTCGAAAACCAAGCTTGGGCTACCTGTGATTTTAACGGGCATTTGTTGAGGTACTCAGTTTCCCATCATGCTTTGCGCTAGAAAATGGCTCGCCTTTTAACGCTTCTTTGCTTTTGGGGGTTCCTGTGGGACGACAAAGGAAGCCCTATATAGAAAGGAAGTCCGAATTCCGGTTGGGCTGCCTGTGGAAGGGACCACATCGCCTATTTATTAAAATGAAATATTGTTTAACGAACAAGCTTGATCCCTCAAAGCGGCGCGTTTTTATAATAGGCGTTATAATAAAACACCCAGTTACAATTACACAATATCAAGAAACCATCACAATGGCCCATACATTTGTTTATTTTTAAATTTTGTAATGTTTTGGCATTTAAATGATTAAATTACTGATCTTGTTTTATTTTGTCTGAGCGAAAAATGAACGGCAGTGGCCGGTGTTTTAAATCGGTTTTGAGAAACATATGAGTTGAAGATGTGCGTTCTCTTTTAACAGAGAAATTACCTAATAAAGCCTCGATAATGGAGTCAAGATGACTCCGAAATTAAACGTCCGAATTTTGCGTTAGTCTTTATTTTAAATTACCTTTTATGTACTATTAAAATGGATCTTCGTCATTTTTGTCACAACAATTATACATTCGTTTCTTTGTAGATTTTTTTATTGATCGAAATAGTTCATAAAAGCTCTTACACATAATTGTAGTTAGGATATAAGTGCTCTACTTGAATTAGTAAATTACATTTTGGACTAGTTTATTGTACACTAACATTAAATTACATAAAGTATTTCCTTCAAATATCTTATTTTAAAACAAAATTCACACCTTTTCATGTCCTTTGCTGTTCTTGAATTAGTGAATTACATTGTAGACTAGTTTATTATACATGCACCAACATTAAATTACATTGAAGTATTTCCTTCAAATATCTTATTTTGAAACGAAATTCACACCTTTTTGGTGCACTTATTATGTTTAAAATAGATAACATAAAATGAAAATTACACATCTTTACGCGCCCTCATTTCGCTAGACTTTGAGAACAAAATTAAAACAAGTTTTCTTCCATGTAAGTCAAATGTTTGAGGAGAAAAATGTTGATTTGTACTGATATATCAAATACTGTTTATTCCAGAGGGGAGGGGACCCCTTTGTCTATAAGTGGCAGAGGTTATTTATATTTTTATTGTCGCCTACAACAGCTACATGTCACCGTGTGTACCACAGCGTACTATAACGAGGAACGACTGTGCGATGTCGGCAGCTGAGCTTATTATTAGAAACAAGGCCAAGTAAAAATGACCCTTATAAGTACGAAGTCATGTTATGTAATTGACTTTTGAGCCAGAACCTTAAAAGGACCCTAAAAGGTACGCACAGAAAATATTTTCGACCGTAAAAGGAGCGTCGATCACCCCTACCACTTGGACAAAGGGAGTACCCCCGGGTTTTTTTATGAAATTTAGACGATGGAAAAATCTAAGCTTTTTAAGACTTTCGGCTTTATTTGATCTTAAATAAAATAAGGCTTTGTCCAAAGTATGTTTAAAATAAAAAAAATGTAAGTTTATAATGATATTTATTTTTACATTTTTTTTTATCCCTTCGTCAGTGTTTTTAATTAAAGCACGTTTCAAACTAAAGCGACGATTGCCGAGTCAAAATATTCAGTGTCTACAGTTTATGTACTTTTGTATATAGATTCAAAGGAAACTATTCCTTCAATATTCAACAATAGCTATCCCAAACATACAATTCCTTTGATTATAAGCTGTTTATTGTGTGTGAAAATTATCGTTTTTGAAAAGAAAGCCAGCATGCCGAACGCCGCCATTTTGTTGGAAGAATAGAGAAACCTTGGAGTTGTGTAGGAAGTCACAATGGCGATATGTGTGTTGTGAACTTGGTGACTTTGCAGCTGGCGCTCTGCCTACGCCTTAATAATTGTTTAGATACTTTATATTTGTAAATAATGCTATTCTTTCAGTATAGTAAGACTTTTATATTGTTATTTTGTATGCAAGCATTTTGAGCTTTCAACGGAATGAAAAAATAGTATAAATAAAGTTTATAACATAAAAAAGTCTTTATTTTACGTAGATATTTTTTTGCTTATATTCCATTTATTTTAATATTTCTTTATAACATGTATTAAACATTTTTTGAGATTTAAACGAAGGCAGAAGGTGTGAGAAATTGTATTTTTAAGTTTAAATTTTCCCATTTTTTGTAACTCAAATATTTAATTCTATTTTTGGAATTCTTTAAAACTATTAAAGTTAAACTATCATTTTTGTAAACAAAGTAAATCTTATTTTCTTGGCTTGTTTTGGATAAAATATTTCGGATAATTTAGATATTTCGAGTTGTTTTCGAGCATACTAAATTACAAGAAATAGTGAAAAATTTAAAACACTATACTATCACTTTCTATGTATTAGCTATTTTTAAGAACTGTAAAAAAAAACTTGAAAAAATTTATAGCTAAGTCAAATTTTCAGTATTTTTCGCACAGCAACATAAAATAATTACATGAAAAATTTACATTCGTTTCTGAAATTTTCGTTATTTTATTTTCGTTATTTCAAAGAATAAATAAATATTTTTAGCTCAAAAATAGATTTTTCACACAAGTATTTTAAGTTGATAAAATTACTTCACCTATTAAAAAACTGCTATGTCAATAGACGAAAAACAAGGTGGAAATCAAAGCCATTAACTCTAGATGTTATCGCTATTTTTTGACATCTAAACCATTACGAAGAACCGGGAAATTCGCGTGCCAATTGATCGACATTTTTGCTCAATTCCTGCCAAATAACGAGATAAAATCCACTAAATATTCAATAAATTGTCAGTGAGATTACTACACGGTATTAAGGATAAGTTATTTGCCTTAAGCGAGCATGTTTATCACTGTTAATGACGAAAATCAATAAAGTATATTAGCATTGAAATGCGTCTTCATCGACGCCATGTTGGTTTACAGCCAGGAGCAGTTCCCGTTTACAAAACTTCCAAAAAATCAATTATTTAAACCATTTTATGCATTTCGTCAGCTCAAAAAGCTAAATTAACTATCGTCTGGTCTCAAACTATGCTTTTGTGGAAGAGAAAGACTCTAGTTATGGTAAAAATTACGAAAACAGTAAAATATACGAAGTAGAAGTTTGCAAAATGAGACGCCATTTTGATTCGGGATTAGTATGATCCCCATTGTTAAATGCGTACGAAAAAAAGATTTAAACACTAGGATTTTATTCTTTTTGTAGTTATTGTTGAACGGAAACAAAGCGTTTTCCATTAAATTCTAAACATTCAACATAAAAAATTGACAAAACCTAGTAGTTTATGATCAAAAAGTAGTTTTTAGCTTTGAAATATTTATTTTAAGCTGTAATTTTGCGAAAAAAATACGCAGATTTTCCCAAATGAAGATATAATTGAAATTACTTGACAATAATGACATATTTTATTGACTTTGAAGGCTTTATTACTTGATATTTTCATTTTATGTAATTAAGAGGAAATCCTAGCCTAACATTTTTTCTTGGTTTGACCAAAAACATCTCACCACAAACTATTATCTTTAATCAACAAAATTTCCCACAAAATAATATCCCGTGAACTGAGATTTCTTGGACAAAACCGCAAGAGATATAAGCAACTTAGGATATTTTTCATTCATTTTAAAACCAACATCCAAAGGTTAAAATTAGCAATAATAATAATATAGCAAACCCCAGATTATTTAATTGAAGAAGTCTATGGTTATGTTGATAAAATATCTTATAATATTTTGTTCAATTTGCCGATATTTTCGCTTCAAAAGCAATTACAATCATCTATATCAATAGAAAACCACAAATTCGCCGTGGATTTCATTTAATCTATTTGTTCAGATCCTCAAAAAAGCGTAAAATGGTTTATTGGTTAGAACGTTATTCGATTAGAAGGTTGATTCGGCATATTATTGCTTACGCAAGCGTAAACTGCGTGGAAACCCAATGCGGGGGAGTCACTCTCGGCCAAACACACGACATTGCTACTCTAAAACGATACAAAAATCTTAATCAGCATCTAGAAACATCTGATAATATCCAAGCTGGAAAGATTGTTGAAGTCCAACAAAAGAAATATAACAAAAGAAAGTTGTAAATAGAGTTAAAAAGTCGAGTTCTTTACAAAAACATGAGGAACGTTTTGCACAAAATAATATAAATATATCAAAACATTTAAAATAAGATTACTTCATCTTGATAATATCCTTATAATATCTAAGTTATGAACAACAGAAGTTATACGTGTAACGAATTAGAAAAGTTATAGGTTGAAAAGAAAAAAAAACGAGCGAGGAGTTTCAACTTTGTGGCGCATCGTTGAAAATATCTATATCACAGCGCATTTTATCAGCTTTTTTGATAGCAAACAACTTTTATCTTGATAATATCTCAATAAAATTAAAGTTAGAAAGGTTTTTGAAGGAAACAAACAAGTAAAGTAAATTTCAACACGGAAAAGAAAATATCGATTCGGAAAAATCATTTTACATATGATGTGTTCAATGTGAAATTTACTGATTTCAAATGACGGAAGTACAACCATTTACATCTTAATCGCTTCGTTTCTTTGATTTTATTATCAGCTCAATCAGCTTCAAGAAATCTAAGACATCCACAAGTGACATTTCAAAGTTTTAACTTAATAGAATTCAAGTATGCGATAGTGATAAAAGTATATGAATTAGCAGCAGTGCTCGTATACCACGCCCTCGAACTGGAAGTCAAAAGTTACACAGTTCACACACTTCAACGTAAAAAAACTCGGCTTTCTCGCTCTTGAAAAGCGATTTTCGTCTAGAGTTAGTCTATGGGAATCTTAAGGTCATATTTTTGTGACATTTTTAGTATGGGTATACCATCCCTCCTGCTGCAGTGTTGAGGGATTGTTTATGGGCTTCAACCAAAACACCTGAACTACATCAATAATGACACGATTCGTCCACTAATTAATCCTCTACTTTTAATTGTTTAAAGTATTAACACAAAACCTTGGTAACAGTATGCCTTCTAGCTCATTAACATACGAACAATAGAGCCCCACTTTATGGAGGGATGATATAACGCGGGCCAAGTTCTTCGGTATTTCACTTTTCGTCGGGAGCAGGAGCGAGCTCTTCATCGACAGCACAGGTTAGCGATAGTTACATTATACACATACTGACATCTTTATGTCTTACAACGTTATTTTACAAGCCAGAGGGTTTTTTTTTTAGCTTCCCCATAGTTTTTTTTCTTGCTATTTGGATATTTTTTCTTGGATTTACTTAAGGAATTCGTAAACTTTGAAAATTAATTTAAGCTAGTTTCAACAAGGAATTATTTCTAGAATATTAGAACAGAACTCTAACTTGCTTTATTGCGTTCTTGAGTTACAAGTTAAAGGATATTTTCAATGTTTCAAGTACTTTTATTCCAATGTTTAAAGTAATTTCAAGCATGAAAAAAAAACAGTTTTTGTCAAATTTTACTCAAACATACAAAATTCGTTAAATTGTCTTCCAAAATTACAGGAAACAAATTTTCAATAGTATAAAAAGCAGTATTTTAATTCCTAAATAAGAATTCCTTTGATGCAGGATTTCTCAGTTCAAACTACTTCCGGCCCAAGCAATCAGGACAGGTGACATTCCAAAATCCCCCCAAAAATGCTTTTCTACTTTTCTGCTTTTCTAAATTTTAATTCTAGTAAAAAACAAAAACTAAAACCAAAAAATGACAAAATATCTTTCATATAAATATATAATATTTTTGCAAAAATCAATTTCCTGTTTCTTGAGGTTGGTTAGTTAGTCTCTACCTAAGTGAATTTCATTTGAGGAAACATCTTACTTCAATATTTCATTACTCATAGATAATTCTTGTACAACTATGCTTTTTTCAGTTTTTTTATTTTAAATTGGTTCAAAATATACTCTGTAACAGATCTCAATAACTTTTAATAGTACACTTAAATCCGAAGGAAAAGCGACTTCAATTCAAGTCAAAGTGTTGAAAATTTTGTATCATTTTGTTTATTTTTTTTTTGTTAGAAAAAGCCGATGAATTCCTTTGGACCAAAACTATACTATATCTTACTTATACATCAAACAAATCTACAAACTATCTTTGCCAGTACATCAATTATTAAAAACTTTCACAACACTATTTATTTCATTGTCGTAGAAGTTGGGAATACTCTAAAATAAACCTCACAAATTACGACAAATATTTTGGCTTATTTCGCGCATTTTTTCCCTAGTTTTCTGGCCTTTTTTATAGGTTTAAAATTGTGAATGTTATTGTGTGTGTGATAGAGATGTTTAGGAATCAAATTAGTTCGCATATTTAAGTAACAAGTACCTATTAGCAAGAATTAAATGTGATGAATTGAATTCCGTTAACTCGAGATTATTAGGTCACAAAATTGGTCATTTAGAGACGTCGTAAAGACATTTTAGGAAAAGCGACAATAATTAAATCTAATATTTTCCAAGGAAAGAGAGATAGAACGATGCATTTTCTTTTGAAATTGTTTTAATAAGGCCGCGTAAAGTCAAAGTAAAAACCAAAATATACAATTAGGTCGGGAAAATCACACCCATTTTGAAAGCCACAAAACTATTACTTCTAAATGGAGTATCTTGGAATAAAGGAAGGAAAATGAAGCAAAAATCCTAACAAAAAAATCTACTTGAGAATTCAGTCAACAGATTTTAAGAAACCTTTTAAAATACAAAGAAAGCCATTGAAATGTCGAAAAACCTCTAGTGTTTAGAAAACCTTTTGAATGCGAACAACTAAAAACTCTTGAAAAGGATAGTTATAATTATAAGGTTTGAGAGAGAAAAAAATTCAATTATTTTTCTAAGGTGTCGACTAAAGCATAGTACAGGTGTTTTTTTTTCGGCCGGTGCTGGAATTTTCTTTTAAACATCCCACTTTGCCGCTTCTACGTGGGCGTTTGCAATCCCAGAAATAATAAAAATTTCGAAAATTGCTAACATTTCATTTTCTCACAAAGAAAGGACTTACATAATGCTCAATTTCAATTCTTAATTAGTGATAATTTCTTTAAATATCTCGCGACGCCAATTTGTTGATTTCAAAGAAACCATTCATAGTGGAGCATTAAGTTGGCTTCCCAATAAACCATTTCAATGTTATATCGAAGCAGTTTGTTGACTTTCAAAATCTCAATATCAAAGTGAAGTATTTTGTCGGCTTTCAAGAAACCATTTCAATGCCATAGCGAAGCATTTTATTGGCTTCCAATGAAGCCATTGAAATGCTGACAACAAAACGAAATATTTTTGCATCTATTTTGTTCGATTTTACGAAATTAGGATATTTTTGAAGTGTCATTGTTAGTTCAAAAAACAAAAGGGATATTTTTAGACCCGTTCAGCAGTGCTAGTTGCCTAGAAAAACTACATGTTTTTTTAATTCGAAGTTTTTGTTATTCGCAAAAATTTTAAGCATCAAAAAATCTTATAAGTCAAAAAGAATTTACAAAAAGAGAAAGAGAGAAGGCAAGAAAACAAGAAAAGAAAAAGAAAAATTGGATGAGAAAACTTTCGTTAAAAATGGATAAGAAAAAAGACAGGTTAAAAGAGATAAAAAAACACAAATTTATTAGAATCCTTCTCAGTTTGAACACGAACCTTTGAAAATAAAATCTAAAATCTAAAAACAGATTTTAAGGGGAAAAAACTGATCAAAATCCAAGTAAACAACAACATCTAAGATTTGAAAAAGTACATCTATCAGAAGAGATTTATTTCGTTAAGAAAAAACAATTTTATTATACAAAACAAGAACTTAGTTTATAAATACAGCACAATAATGAATTTCGAACTAATGAAATAACAACAAAAAGATATAACTATTTATTTATTACTATTTATTACAATTTTAAGCGTTTATTCTCTTCCTCTTTGGCTTAAAACTTCATAATTATTTATGTTCATGCTTTCATATTCAAAAAAACGTCCTTATTATACATCAAAAATAGTTTCTAAACGTTTTTCGGGTAGTTAATGATTGCTCCAGGGTAGAACTGTAATCCCAAAGTCGACAATACTGTCAAAGTTCACCTGGAGCAATTCCTGAATAGTGGAACATTTTAAGCGGATTGAAACACCGGCGAGATTAACTCAGGAAAAAGACAAAATAACTTTTATATAGAAGACAGAATTATGCGAGAACACTTTGCGGTTTAACAGTCTCGGTTTTAAACTAATTTGACTATAAGGTTTACGAAATCAAGGCAGTTAAAAAAGTGTCAAAAAAGTGAATTCTTGACAAAACTAAGCAGTGCTTTTGACAAAATTTTAATCGGCGAAACTTCGCGAAAAAACATTCTACATTTGCAAAGGAATTTGTCCCTTAATATTACATAACATTATCGCAAAATAAAAGCGGAAAAAAAACCTACATAGAAACAAAACTTTACATAAAAAATATCTCTGCGAAATATAAACTTATCTACATTGTCACAAAAACATTTCCATTAAAACTTATATAAAACGTCTTCAGGAAAATAGCGAAATAAAAATCTACATAGGAACACAAAAAATTCATTGGAATTTATACATGAAAATCTTCAGGAAAATCGTGAAATAAAAATCTACATAGGAACACAAAAAATTCATTGAAATTTATACATGAAAATCTTCAGGAAAATCGCGAAATAAAAATCTACATAGGAATACAAATTTACACAAAACGTCTTCAGCGAAAAAAACTCACTGATTTAAACTGTTTTAAATTTGAATGATTCTCCTTTGACTTTCTCGCGACTTTTAATAGTAGTATTTTATCGTTTTTAAGTCATGTTATTTCGATATTTATGTAATAATTCATTTCCTGCTCTCTGTTCTTCCGGAGCAGGTGGAGTAATTAAAATTAAAATCGGCGTCCTCGGCGTTGGCCTTCCTCTGTTTAAAAGAATTACGAATTGAATTAGCATTACATCGAAAAGGAAATGAATGCATAGAGCATTGAGAAGGAGACATTATTAGTTAGTTAGATAATAAAAATAATAATTACGACTTGACAGAATTAACTTGACAAGTACTCGGCAAAATTAACCAATTTGAACTGTCAATAGAGAGCTTTTAGGAATTTTTTAATAACTATGATATTAGGCGAGGAAAAAACCTGAAAATTCATATTATTATTTCAAAAAAACTACAAACGTTTTTAAGTGATTATAACAAAATCTATGAATAACTTGGGTTTGGATACGGCCGGGATTCTTTTCGCAGTTTTAAAATTATCGCAATTGACTGATTAACTTGTTTTTTTTTTGTCGTCATTTCACAAACTTATGAAATCTTGCTGGATCGCACTTTTATCATTCACTAAATATATCTATTATTCCATTTAGTTTGTTTTGATTCAACAACCCTTTATTGTTGTTTAAACTTTTCAAATTTTAATGTCATTTTCTCTTTTGAAGTGTGTAGACGTATACGCTGGTCACCATGGCAACAGCCTCTTACGTCACCATCCTTGTGACCCTCTTATTTCAACTGTTGACCATTAACGCCAAGGCAACGACAAACAAACGAGACACTAAAGAACAAGACGATGAGCCTCAGTATTTGAAGGGACGTTTTACTAAGGACCTAATTCCACAGTACTGGAAGGGACGCTTTTCAGATCCTCAATACTGGAAGGGACGCTTTTCAGATCCTCAATACTGGAAGGGACGCTTTTCTGATCCTCAATACTGGAAGGGACGCTTTTCAGATCCTCAATACTGGCATGGACGCTTTTCAGATCCTCAAAACTGGAAGGGACGCTTTTCTGATGAAGCCAAGCGCTCCAACGACCCTCAATACTGGAAAGGACGTTTTTCTAGGAACTCTGTTCCTGGACGTTATGGCCGTTTCTTGCAGGGCCGATTTGGACGAGAAGATCAGGGACGATTTGGGCGAGAGGACCAAGGGCGATTTGGAAGAGAAGACCAGGGACGTTTTGGAAGGGAGGACCAGGGACGTTTTGGAAGGGAGGACCAGGGACGCTTTGGTCGAGAGGACCAGGGACGTTTTGGAAGGGAGGACCAGGGACGATTCGGTCGAGAGGATCAAGGACGCTTTGGCCGTGAGGATCAGGGTCGCTTCGGACGTGAAGACCAAGGCCGTTTTGGACGTGAAGACCAAGGCCGTTTTGGACGTGAGGACCAGGGACGTTTCGGACGTGAGGACCAGGGACGTTTCGGACGTGAGGACCAGGGACGTTTTGGAAGAGAGGACCAGGGTCGGTTTGGACGTGAGGACCAAGGTCGGTTCGGACGGGAGAAGGAAGACCAAGGTCGCTTTGGTAGAGAGGAGGAAGACCAAGGTCGCTTTGGTAGAGAGAAGGAAGATCAAGGACGCTTTGGACGAGAGGACCAAGGCCGATTTGGTAAAAGGGATGAAGCAGCGAAGACTGACGAAAAGGAGACCGAGAAAAGGACCATAGAAGTGCAATCAGATGCCATGCCCCAAACACGATTTAGAGACTTCAAAAGAAATCTAGCCAAGAAAGACAAGCAAGCTGACGAAGAAGCAAAGCGGTCTTAACGACGGTGAAAATTGTAAGTTGATAAAAAATGTGTATTCCAATCTTGCCAATATCATTATATCATTTATCCCTTCTAGTATTTCACTCCAAGTACTTTAAATCACTTAATTCCTTGTACCAACCATAGACAGGGGAGGAGGACGTTTAGGCAAAAAATTTCAATACCACAAATAAGCAACAGACACTCTTAAAATGTATATTTTTTCATCTTAACATTTCCTTCTTATTCTCAATTCTTTATGATTATCGTAACAAACTTTCACAATTTGTCGATATTTCTTACCCTAAATATTTCTATTTTCAATTAAAAATGATTATTATAGCTAGATATTGTTCACTATTCCTCATACGCACTTTGTTTCTCTCTTTGCAGAACAGACGACAACTATGAGAAGAAAAAATTAACGCTCTACCAAAGGGTTTCAAAACAGATCGTAAAAATTCAGAATTCAACAGTTCGTAGAAGTAGTTTATAGGGAAGCACATTACCGAACCCAATGCATGTAAAAAATATATAGCAGTATAAAATATTCGACATAAACAATGAAGATAATTCATGTCACTTTAGGGAATAACTTGTATAGATACGAGCAACAGTTAGTTCCATTTAATGTTGCGATGCGTTCAATTGATATAGTAGCAATTTGCTTCAAATAAATGAGGCTTAGAAAAATACCTTGTCTTGATTTAATGAGTTGGGTTACAGAGGGAGGGGTATGAATGAATGAATGGATGGATGAATAGATCAACGAATAAAATAAGTGATGAATGAATGAATGAATAAATGAATAAATGAATGAATGGATAAATGAGTGAATAAATGAATGAATGAATATATGAATGAATGAATGAACGAATGAAATAAGTGATAAATGAATGCCGGATAAATGAGCGAATAAATAAATGGATGGATGAGTAAATAAGTGAATGAATGACTGATTGAATAAATGAATGAATGATTGAGTGGATTGATAAATGAATGGACGGATGAGTGAATAAATGAATAAATAGATGAATAAATGAATGAATGAATAAATGAATGACTAAATATATGGATTGATGAATAGATGAATGGATGGATGAATGAATGAATGGATGATTGAGAAAATGAATGAATGATTCAGATAATAAATGGACGGGTGGATGAACGAATAAATGAATTGAAAAATGAATAAACAAACAAACAAACAAATCAATGAATGAATGAAAGGGTGAGAGTAAGAGAGAGAACGTAGAAATGAATGAGTAAATAAATGAATTAATGAGGTAGCCACTGAATGAATGGATATAACGATGAATAAATGGCTAAAAAGGTATATGAATGAACGTAAAGCTAATCTTTGTTCTGGTCATTAACACGAAAGCTATATTGGCTATATTATTAGATTATATTGGATTTATTTCTTTAAAATCATGTCAGTATAACACAAGTCTTTTTTATACGTCTAGAATATATTTCCTTATTAAGGCATCCCTACATACTGTATATACAGTGTTACCATAACAACATGCCTTGTATACCGGGTCACAGTCTGGACCAATCAAATCATAGGTAAAGCTTTTTCCATTTGATAGTGAATTATTGATATTCCAGAAGAAACAAGAACCATCACCTAGGAGTGGGAAATTGAATGAATGGAAAATGGAATAACTTGGAAGTGGATGAAAACAAGAAGGATGGATAAATATTATATAATTGAATAAATAAACTTTATCGAGGGAGGGAGGGAGGGAGGAAGGAGGGAAGGGAGGAAGGAATGGAGGAAGGAAGGAAGGGAGGGAGGAAGGGAGGGAGGGAGGGAGGGAGGAAGGAAGGAAGGAAGGAAGGAAGGAAGGGAGGAAGGAAGGAAGGAAGGAAGGAAGGAAGGAAGGAAGGAAGGAAGGAAGGAAGGAAGGAAGGAAGGAAGGGAGGAAGGGAGGAAGGGAGGAAGGAAGGAAGGTAGGAAGGAAGGAAGGAAGGAAAGACACCTTACCAGATGAAGCAAGAAATCCTCCATTACCAAATGGCAAGATAGATCGTAATGGTGACTTGGAGCGTTGAACTACAGCAACAGGAGAACTGAAAAATGATAACAACACTGATTGTAGACCAAAGGTAAACTATACAATCCTACAGAATTCCTATGAAGTGCCCTATGCAAACCATATAACAACCTTATGAAAACCCTATCAAATATCCTATGAACTCTCTGAAAAACGTATAAAATTTTCTATGAAAATCCTAGTATGTAATCCACTGAAATACCCTAATAATAACCTATTAAACCACTACGAAAACCTCATGAATACTTTAATCTCATGAAAAACTCCCTTCTGATTCGGTAGCCACCTGCACCACACTTACCTAGGATTTCTGACATCCAAAACCCAGATTTTACCATCTTCAGTCCCTCCACAAACTTCCATTTCAGACAGGAATGCACAACAGTTAAAGGCTGCAGGACTTTTGAACTCAAATACCTAAAAGTATAAGGAATGTTTGTGACTACAACATCCAATGGGATGATATAACTGGATACTGCTGCATTGTCTGGGTTATACCACAGGGAGCCCAAGCTATGCATTTGTATGTTTTATCAGGCATAGGACGCTGGGAACAACAGCCATAAATCGCTCAATATTGAAGCAAATGGCCTGAAACTTCACAGGAATGTAAAGAAAAACACACACACAGGTAGATATGTTTATTTTTATTGCATTTTATATATTTCGTTATATTGCTAAAACATACAAATGCATAGCTTGGGCTACCTGTGGTTATACACAAAATAAGCATTAATAACTTGTTTTAAAGGTTACTAAACGTGTATATGTATGGGGCGAGATGGTATATTGGAAGAGAGACGGTATTGGGCAAGGTGACATTTGGAACGGGGGCGAGATTTAGGAGAGATAGCAATGGGTTAAAATTTGTAGCAATGCAGTGAAATTCATAGCAATGGGGTGAAATTTATAGCAATAGGGTGAAATTTATAGCAATGGGGGGAGATTTATAGCAATGGGGCAATATTTATAGCAATGGCGAGATATATATCAATGGGGCAAGATTTATAGCAATAGGATGAGATTTATAGCAATGGGGTGAAGTTTATAGCAATGGGGCGAGATTTGTAGCAATGGGACAGAATATATAGTAATGGGGCAAGATTTATAGCAATAGGGTGAGATTTGAGGCAATGGGACAAGATCTATAGGAATAGGGCAAGATATATAGTAATGGGGCAAGATTTATAGCAATAGGGTGAGATTTGTATCAATGGGACAAGATCTATAGGAATAGGGCAAGATATATAGTAATGGGGCAAGATTTATAGCAATAGGGTGAGATTTGTATCAATGGGACAAGATCTATAGGAATAGGGCAAGATATATAGTAATGGGGCAAGATTTATAGATTTATTTATATTGCTACTATTGAGAAAGAATGATGTGTCTGCAGTCTGTTTAGTTTATTAAATGTTGTTACCTGCTCACGATTATGAAGTCCAATTCCAGCTAGAACACCATCTTCTCTTGCAACCAGAAGCATTTTTCCTTGGGTGCCAACTTCTCTTTCACCTACACACAAAAGGAAAATCAATCATTCAATCAGCACTAAAACAATTAATCAATCACTCAATAAACCAATCATGTAAACAATCAATCAATCAATCAAACAATCAATCAATTAATCAATCTATCAATCAGTCAGTCAGTCAAACAATTAATCAATCAATTAATCAATCAGTCAGTCAAACAATTAATCAATCAATTAATCAATCAGTCAGTCAAACAATTAATCAATCAATTAATCAATCTATCAATCAGTCAGTCAGTCAAACAATTAATCAATCAATTAATCAATCAGTCAGTCAAAAAAATTAATCAATCAATTAATCAATCAGTCAGACGTCAAACAATTAATCAATCAATTAATCAATCAATCAAACAAACAATCAATAAATTAATCAGTCAATCAATCAGTCAGTAGTCAAAACATCATGGTCGAACCTTCAAAACCTGTGAGAAAAGAAGAATACCTTTCTATCTAACCTACTTACTTCTTGGAGTGTTGTCTGCGTTAGCAAGATTGACACCATTAACTGATGCAACACTACAGCTATTTATTGGACAGCTACAGTTTGCTACGACGGCAAGGCATTTAGACTCTCCACAATCCCACAGCCTGACGGTACCATCTCTTGAACTTGCTATAAAACAAACACAGTAGTGTTCAAGCTGCTTAGATCTCAGGCTTAGTCTAAGTATAAAATGTATGATAACTAGCAGTTAAACTAGTGTTAGAGGCTGTGTTGTTTTAAACAATTGGAGCAAAAATGTATAATAACTAGTGGTTAAAATAATGAGGGTTGTGTCAGTGTTTCCAAGAAGGCAATAGTCCCCACAGTTATCTGCGCCATCTTGAAAGTTAGCTGGGACTTTGCATTGAAGCGAGACAAATGTTGAGCTTGCAATGATAGAGACACATGAATAATTGTCCAGCAAGGTGTTAAAAGATCTCTGTCATTGCAAGCTCAACGTTCATCTCGCTTCAATGCAAAGGCTTGGCTTCCTTTTAGGATAGTGCAGGGATAACTAGTGGGGGGGAACTCCGGGGAAAAAGTACCAGGGATGTTCGTCAAAAATTTTCAAAAATACCCCTAAAAGATACTGAAAGTCTTTTCAAAAGGGCGTGGCTAGATGAATTTTACCCCCTAAGAGATACCACATTAATTAAGAATATAAATATACGTATCAGAAGAGAATATTGATGCGCTCTTCTCTCCTTTTTCGACACCCTAAGAGATACCAGAAAATGCTAATTTTCAAAAATTTGCATTTGACACCCTAAAAGATACCAAATCACTGATTTTTAACCCTAAGAGATACGACGAGCATCCCTGGTACGTTTTCCCCGAAGTCCCCCCCCCCCCCCCCCCCCACATTTAAAGTAACAATGTACAATAACTAGCAGTTAAACTGGTTTGGGCTGTGGTGATATTTAAAAGCAAACAATTGGTCAAGAATAAAAATGTAGAACACTTACACACTATATTCCTCCCTTTATCGACCATTGTGATATCTGTAACACCCCCTTTATGTCCTTTTAACATTACTGGACAAGAACCATCCATTGCTGACCAGATACGTATTGTCATGTCGGCACCACCACTGGCTATAACTTCACCAGATGGAAAGAACTTGCAACAGTTGATGTCTGAGATATGGCAAACAAGATCACACTGGAAGTGAAAAAAGATGGCATGCATTATGTAAATGAAAGGATGGAAGAAAAGGACAATAGTGAAGGGTTGGAAAGATAAACAGACGGACAGACAGACAAATAGACAGACAGACAAATGGACAGACAGATGGACAGACAAATAGACAGACAAACAGACAGACAAAAAGACAGATGGGCATAAAGACAAATAGACAGACAGGCAGACCCAGACAGACCCAGACAGACCCAGACAGACCCAGACAGACAGACAGACAGTTGCATACACAGGCTGGCAGGCAAACATAAATATAGAGACAGACTCAGACAGATTAGCCTGCGTAAGCAGACCCTTATTAGCGCTCGAAACGTCTTCGCGGGAGACGTTTCGAGCGCTAATAAGGGTTTACTTACGCAGGCTACAGACAGACAGACAAATGTATACACAGGCAGGCAGGCAGACAGAGACATAATGACAGGCAGACAAAGACATACTGACATAACAAACTGATCGATAGATTGTACTGATTGAGTATGTTGGCTTCTTCCAATGTATGTCTGATTAAATAAAAAAATGGACAGATAGATGGTTGAAATCACTAACCCTTTTTGATCCATCAGCTGTATTCCATACTATTAACTTTTCATCATCACTTGACGTTACACCTAAACAACCTCCAGGCGAGACATCAATATATCTTATCTAGAGAAATAGAATGAATGATCAGTATGGAATAGAATGAATGATCAATACAGAATAGAATGAACAATCAATACAGAATAGAATGAATGATCAATGCAGAATAGAATGAATGATCAATGTAGAAAAGAATAGAATGAATGATCAATACAAAATAGAATGAATGATCAATGAAGAATAGAATGAATGATCAATACAAAATAGAATGAATGATCAATACAGAATAGAATGAATGATCAATGCAGAATAGAATGAATGATCAATGCAGAATAGAATGAATGATCAATGTAGAAAAGAATAGAATGAGTGATCAATACAGAATAGAATGAACGATCAATACAGAATAGAATGAATGATCAATGCAGAATAGAATGAATGATCAATGTAGAAAAGAATAGAATGAGTGATCAATACAGAATAGAATGAATGATCAATACAGAAAAGAATGAATGATCAATACAAAATAGAATGAATGATCAATGAAGAATAGAATGAATGATCAATACAGAATAGAATGAATGATCAATACAAAATAGAATGAATGATCAATGAAGAATAGAATGAATGATCAATACAGAATAGAATGAATGATCAATACAGAATAGAATGAATGATCAGTACAAAATAGTTCTAATGAATGATCAATTCAGAATAGAATAAATGATCAACTCAGTAGAATAGAATGAATATTGTAGTTTGACTTACAGTTTTTCTATGGACACCAGCAATAACATGAGAAGAAGAAATGAACTTTGATGTACACTTCATAGCAGGATACGAGACTGTTATTGAACTCTGAAAAAGAGGTTTTAATTAAAACAAATTGAATTAAATACCCATGGTCACTTACCAGCATGCTTTGCGTTGTTTATGATGATTTGATTATTATAATTCAGTCACAGTCAGTCGTATTACGAGAAAACAAATAATATAAAACGCTAAACGATTTAGTAAGAGCATGAATACCCACTCACATCATAAAAAGATATCAAAATGTCTGATGTGCGATTTTCATGGTCCAAGAAATTCAGTCTTTCATGCAGTGCATGCTGGTAAGTGATGAACGGAAATTGATAGGAATATGAGAAACCCCCATGATCTGTACATAACAACAGCAACTTCCTTCTAGATATGTTTCAGACTTTCTGGTGTGGATTCAGGAAGGGTATAGGACAGGGTAGGATAGCATAGGATGGGATGGAATGGAATGGGATATTATAGGATAGGATAGGATGGGATGGGATGGGATGGGATGTGATGGGATGGGATGGGATGGGATGGGATATTTTTAGATCCCTCATTGTTTCTAAACTTACATGATCCATTGCATCAACTGTAAAACCCTCTGTAGTCTTCACATAATTACTGCCTCCATCATCAGATTGATACTTCAAGTCTCCATAGACTGATGGCTGACCTGTGTTTAATCAATCACTGAGTCAATCTATCAAATCATCAGTCAGTCATTCAGTGGTCAGTCGATCAATCAATCAATCAATCAATCAGCTAATAAACCAATTAATCAACAACAACAAAAAGTACTAGAGTACAAACACTAAAAGTGTGCAACATAAATACCACTAAATACTGCTAAATTATGCAAATTCTTTTGTTCTCTATTGTTTAATCAACACTATTTAGTGGTAAATAGTACAAAGTATTGCACACTTTTAGTGTTTGTACTCTATTATTTTAATTATTTAGCGTTGGTAGTTCCTTCACCTAGAAGTAAGCTGGTCTCCCAGGAAGCTGACAGTGCCCTCTTAATTTCCCCCCTCTCTCCATCAATGCTCTGTTTTACGGGTATTTAAAGCTACTCAAAGCTACACAGATTGGAAAGAAGTCGAAACATGTGTGAGGCCACTGGGGATCGGAATTCTTGACCTCTTGCTCTGAAAGTAGCGCACTAACCAACTTAGCTACACTTGTTCCTACACAAGTTTTATGTCCAAATATGGGGAGCCGATAATCAAATCCAGTTCACAGTGGTGAAAGACTATCACTATCACGCTAGGCCACCCATACCACCCAAATTAATCAACCATTGAACAATCAAATCATTATTGATCAATCAACCAGTCAACAACATAACCAACTAATCAATCAATCTAAGTCGGTCCACTGGACAACCAATCAGTCAGTCAAATTATCAATCAAATTATCATATATTAAACAATTTTTGATGACTCGATTTATCAATCAATGTATTCAACCATTCATCTATTAAATGAGTGATCGAGCGAGGCCTTGCTAGTACTATATAAGTGTATTTATTGAGGGTCATTTATTCATTCAGCCATCCATTCTTACCAAGAAGTGAACAAGCAACCCAGGCTTTTTCACCATTTCTGAAACAACAAGTTCATCATTTAGTTAAAAAGCAAATTATTTCTCAACCAAGTCTGAAATCAAACCAAAACTACACAGGAAACCCGAATCGACACTTAACAAAATCGCCTCAGAAAATGCTCACAAATCGATTATTCGCGTTTATAACAAGCTTGGTAAGAAGTACAACAACAACAACAACAACAACAACAACAATTTTATTTAAGTAAACAATATATACAATTTAGGAACTATTGCTATCCGCAGTTAGTTCTCAAAAACTATTTGAGGCGGTAGCAATACTTAAATATTTAAATTGGTTTACATGACAAATCCAAATAATTATTAAATTTACAATTATTTTAAGTTATTTAAATAAGGTGACAATCAATAACAAATTAGTTTAGAACAAAACAGCAGAGGTGTTAATTGAATCGTGGCACAGGAAGATTAATGAAATTCCTGATCCTTAGTCATGATTCTTTTAGCATATGTTGTTGTAATAAACTAATAGTAAGTAGTAATGAAAAAAAAAAGATAAATTCAAGAGCTCATTTTAGCGTGGCCGCTCGTCACGCTCGTAAGCATTAGCAAGTTTTGAAGAAGTCATAATGTTATGCAAACTATTTTAATTACCTAAATGCATCTTTCCAGTCGCATTGTATTGTTAAACGTGGTATTTCTTGCATATTCACAGAAACCTCCATGGAGTCCGCCATCTTGAATATTTTCTGAATTTCGCGCCAAAGTGAGGCAAAACTCATTGGTCAATTTGAGTGTGTGTGGGGGGGGGGGGGAGGGAGGGGTGGACTAGACTGTCAAGATTCATCAAAAAAATCTATATTTTCAAAGGCAGTATTTTATAGTTTAAAATCTATTAGTAGCATTTTATTATAGAGAAATTAAATAATAGAATTTCAAATAGGAACAAAACAGCGTTTTATTTGAGTGACAATTTCTACGCACCCGACCCCCAATGGGTACGTGTTGCCATGCCAAAAGAGAACGCGGCCAATCAGTCAATCGTGATCTTTGAGGGATTATGTGTTGGTATTCGTGTTTACATATCATCGCATAACTAACTGCAAAATGTAAAACTCGTCGTTTTTAGGTAGTCTCATAACTTTAACGGACTTTTAGCTTTTTTTGTGAAGACTTTCGCTGTCAAAATTTCCTTTTTGTTATGTAAATTTTGTCGTTTGTTTATCGACCAAAATCCTTTCGCACCAAGTAATCTTTAGCCGCACGATCACTGCTACGCCGCATCGAATTGGATTCCCAGCTGCTAAAAAACGCCATCAAAAAACCAGGTATGCACAAATTGAGCATCGAAAAATGTTAAAAATTATCAAGCACTTTTATGAAACCTAAAAAGTTGAAAGTTTTGCGTCGAAATAATTGCTGTCAATTTTCTATAAACGCTGTTAACAACTATTCAATGATCATGTTAAAATACTTAACTTAGCGAGATTTAAAGCTTTTATTACTTAAGTTTGTGATACAGCAATCAAATCTCTAAATCTAAAAGGCATTTATGTCAGATTTTAGTGTGTTAGCGTGTTTGCGCATTTGTGTGTATTTAGTAGTGGTACGTTCACGAGGAATTATAACCAAATACTAAGTGATGTTGTATTCTTCGTATACTTTAAACTAGTAACTAAAAGCTTTCAATATAAACATATGAACGTCATAATCATATATTAGTTGCCAACGCTTTGTGTTCAATTCCCTAGAGATTTGATTCTTCGATGGCGGATTTGTGACGCGTCGTATTTGCTTGTGTGTCAAGCGAGTAAAAATGGTACAGAATCCTTAGTATTCGGCCTTTTCAAGGCAGCAGAATAGGACAGAAGGAGAGTCATATCTCCTCTGACTCCCATCCAGGGAGTAGAGGAGATATCTATATCGTCCCAGCGAACGAAAATGGCCTCAACTACAAGCTACAAGAGGGAAACTTTGACGACAACCCAAACATCATCAGGTATCATGACCTATCCTTTTTGTGTTATTCTTTGTGAATTCTTCGTCAAAACTTTTAGTTTTTCAGTTCATTTATATAATAATAATATTTTTTCTTTATTATTCAAGAGAAGTTAATAACTTAGAAGTTGATATTTTGAAGTCTGGAAGTCCTTGAAAAGTTTCTTCAAGTTACTTTCAAGTTTGAATGCCATATGTCATTTAATAACATTAACATTTCAACACGTACTTTTCCCTTCATTACAAAACCTTTGAAAAAAAAATCTCTTTTTTCTCTTGAAGATTCATTGAAGATACAATTAAATTATTCATTATCTCTATTTTACCGGTTTCATAGCGCTGCTTGAAGGCTCTCAGAGACTTCAATTTGACAATTAGACAATTATTTGTACCTTCAGGAAGCCATTTAGACGTTCTTTTCGAATAAAAGAACAAAAATTTATCAACATTTCGATGGGGTACCAATTAATTCAGCTGACATATAAAAGGTTTCCCATAGTCTTTGAAATGTTTTCCGCGCAAACAAAAGGTTTTTTTACAAGACTTTAATTAGCTCAAAAATCAACTTGAAAGTAAACAATTAAAAAAAAATACGAACAATTTCTAATAATTAACAAGACACGTGAAAAAAGAAAGAAAAATATTATTTTTTGCTGTGAATCACTACATAAAGGACGTTTTATTTGTCACGTTCCTCTTGGTTGTTTTCATCCTTGGGCAGTAGAGCCAAAAGATACTGAATCTTGATTTAATTGAGTTATATCAAATCTTTGTTTTGAAATATTTGTCTTCTTTGTTTAAAGTTCAACCTCAATGACTGTAGACATTATCAATATTCACTGCCACAGTGAATTATTTCATCATTTAATTAATAAATTCTTCAATTCAATCAAACTTTTTATCCCAACAAGAACAGCTATACGAGGGGACATAGGGTGTTGCAGTGTTGATCAATATATTTGCGTTGTTACGGTAAATAAATTCTCAAAGTGCAGTGTTGCGGTGATGTATGTAAATGCCTTTTGTGTGTAGTGTTTGCTTTTTTCAAAGCTATGGTGTGTTGTGAATTTTAAAGCTGCGGTGTTCGTAGTGTTTGGTGATAATGTTGTGATACAGTGTTGTCAATTTTTTCAGTGTTAAGGACCCCCCATGTCCCTCTTTAATGTATATAGCTGTTGGGGTTAACAAATAAAGTTTCGATTGCTGACCTCTTTGCATTTTTTTGTTTTTACTCTGACAAAGGGCTAAAGCTAGAAAATATTATGTCAGTAAAGTTAATTAAGTCAACATTTTTTACGGTGTTACAAATTTCATCATATTACCTATCTTTGCTTTACAGGTCACTTGCCGAAGTGAATACCCTTTCATCAGATGATGGGCCGCTGCGATGGGTTCCAGTCGTTGAAAGTGTAATACCCATTGTCATTCAGAGAAAACTGGTAGGTTTATACAGAACACAAATAATGAACTATGAATGTTGAGCTTAGTTAGTCGTTCTTCCATTATCCATTTTACAGTAAAGCCATCCTTGATCATTCATTCTGATAAACACACTTGTTGTTGTTATGCGCCCTTACTTACTTACTTACTTTAACTTATTCAATCAATCAATCAATCAATCAATCAATCATTCATTCAATCAATCAATCAATCAATCAATCATTCATTCAATCAATCAACCAATCAATCAATTGATAAATCAATCATTCTTTTTCATTCATTCATTCATTCAGTCAATCAATCAACCAATCAATAAATCGATCAATCATTCATTCAATACATAAACCAATCAATCAATCAATCAATCAATCAATCAATCAATCAATCAATCAATCAACCATTCAATCAATCAATCATTCAATCAATCAACCAATCAATCAATTGATAAATCAATCATTGTTTTTCATTCATTCATTTAGTCAGTCAACCAATCAATCAATCAATCATTCATTCAATACATAAACCAATCAATCAATCAATCAATCAATCAATCAATCAATCAATCAATCAATCAGTCAACCAACCAACCAACCAACCAACCAATCAATCAATCAATCAATCAGTCAATCAACCAACCAACCAATCAACCAATCAATCAATCAATCAATCATCCATTTAATCATTTAGTTGACATTAATCAAGCAATACGAATCAAATACATCAATTATCTGTCAAACAATCTATTTTCTTTACACTTTTAGGTGGGAACGGAGGAAGTGTTTGAAGTAAATGCATCTACTGGCAATGGGACATTTTTTAATACAGAGATTAACTTAAAAGGTATAGTAAAGTATATACCAAACAATATGCTACATGTTCTTACACTGATTAAAAGACCTCATTTTAAGTACAGTTGACTCTCTTTGAATGGCCTGGCACTGTTATAAAAGGACTATCTACTGTAAGAAACCACATTTCAATTTCCTATTTTGTTTCTCATATAAGCTCTGTAATGTAATTAATGCATGGTTTGTGCTTCCTGTGATAGTGGTTGCATGGTTTGTGCTTCCTGTGATAGTGGTTGCATGGTTTGTGCTTCCTGTGATAGGGTTCGCATGGTTTGAACTTTTTGTGATAGGGGTTGCACGGTTTGGGCTTCCTGTGATAGGGTTCGCATTGTTTGGGCTTCCTGTGATAGGGTTCGCATGGTTTGGGCTTCCTGTGATAGGGGTTGCATGGTTTGTGCTTTCTGTGATAGTGGTTGCATGGTTTGTGCTTTCTGTGATAGTGGTTGCATGATTTGGGTTTCCTGTGATAGTGGTTGCTTGGTTTGGGCTTCCTGTGATAGGGGTCGCATGGTTTGGTCTTCCTGTGATAGGGTTCGTATAGTTTGGGCTTCCTGTGATAGGGTTCGCATGGTTTGGGCTTCCTGTGATAGGGGATGCAATTTTGTTTGGGCTTCTGTGTTGAGGTTCTCATAAGTGACCATCTCTCCTATGAGCAACCACTATTGCCTGTTCTTTGGGTGGTTGATTCAAATGTATCTGTCTTTATTTTCTAGAAATTCGACTGAAAAAGACGTCTGAATGTTTTGTACAATGGAGGAATCGAAAGTCAAGTAAGTTTTAACTCAAAACTTAAGAACTAAATCACCTGGCTTGTACTTTTGTTTAATTCCTATGTACCATAACAATTTACACCTAAGAAAAAGTTTAATTTTTTTCTCCATTGTAGAAAATGCCTGGGGCCTTAACTTCATTTCTGAGGAGGAAGCGAAAACATTTTTAGATTTCTGTTATGTAAGTACCAGGCAGTTCATAAGTCTTTCATTTTTCACATCCACTTGTTCACTCAATTTCCCATTCACTGATTTCCCACAAGCATGGCTTCATGATAATTTATGTGTTGATGTTTCTTTATTTATTTTTTCATCCACTTCACATTCACTTTTACTTCTTATATTTTCACATTTTTCATTCACAATTCTTATTTTTTTTATTTATTTTCACTAGCATGCACGAGTACGTACGTGGTCTATTGACTCATCCAATGCATCCAATCAACAATCTAATAAAGTAAGCCCTAGTAACGCAATCCAGTAGTGACACAATTCTCTAGTAACGCAATCTAGTAGTGACACAATTCTCTAGTAATGCAATCCAGTAGTGACACAATTCTCTAGTAATGCAATCCAGTAGTGACACAATTCTCTAGTAATGCAATCCAGTAGTGACACAATTCTCTAGTAATGCAATCCAGTAGTGACACAATTCTCTAGTAACGCAATCTAGTAGTGACACAATTCTCTAGTAATGCAATCCAGTAGTGACACAATTCTCAAGTAACGCAATCTAGTAGTGACACAATTCTCAAGTAACGCAATCTAGTAGTGACACAATTCTCTAGTAATGCAATCTAGTAGTGACACAATTCTCTAGTAATGCAATCCAGTAGTGACACAATTCTCAAGTAACGCAATCTAGTAGTGACACAATTCTCTAGTAACGCAATCTAGTAGTGACACAATTCTCTAGTAATGCAATCCAGTAGTGACACAATTCTCTAGTAATGCAATCCAGTAGTGACACAATTCTCTAGTAATGCAATCCAGTAGTGACACAATTCTCTAGTAATGCAATCCAGTAGTGACACAATTCTCTAGTAATGCAATCCAGTAGTGACACAATTCTCTAGTAATGCAATCCAGTAGTGACACAATTCTCTAGTAACGCAATCTAGTAGTGACACAATTCTCTAGTAATGCAATCCAGTAGTGACACAATTCTCTAGTAATGCAATCCAGTAGTGACACAATTCTCTAGTAATGCAATCCAGTAGTGACACAATTCTCTAGTAATGCAATCCAGTAGTGACACAATTCTCTAGTAATGCAATCCAGTAGTGACACAATTCTCTAGTAACACAATCTAGTAGTGACACAATTCCCTAGTAATGCAATCTAGTAGTGACACAATTCTCTAGTAACACAATCCAGTAGTGACACAATCCAGTAGTGACACAATTCTCTAGTAATGCAATCCAGTAGTGACACAATTCTCTAGTAACACAATCCAGTAGTGACACAATTCTCTAGTAATTCTCTAGTAATGCAATCCAGTAGTGACACAATTCTCTAGTAATTCTCTAGTAATGCAATCCAGTAACACAAAACTAGTAACACAAAACACAAGTAAGACATAGCATGACAAATAAGTAGCACATCCTCTACAAAATAATGCAATATACAAAACACAATAAGTACATTCAGTAATCTGAATTCAAACAGGAGACGATCTGGTTAAACAGTTTCTTACTGACGTTTTGTTTGCAAGTTTGATAGTCTTGATCAGAAAATAAACACTCTCAACACAGTAGCAGTTGAAATGTTAAGATATAAACTGTTTACACATGTAAATTTATTCCTGCAACATTAACCTTAATCCAATTTCTCTTAGCATCCACAGCTCCAAAATGACACTAGAAAAATATCACACCATAGTGATGACAAAACATCTCCCCACCCCCACCCCACACAAACCAACAACAACAAAGACAGGCACTATGGCAGCAGTGACACTTTAGTTGCTGAAGAAACCAGTAGCCATGACAACATAGGCACACCCAAACAAAACAGACGTAGTGCTGAATCTCCCAAAACCCATCAAAGAAAATATGGTTCCTATGGCAATGTCTCAACAAATTCTAATCACCATGGTAACTCCCATGGCAACATTTCTCCTCGTTCCCATGGTAATGTGTCTCCATTGGCAAGAGCTGTTTTCAATAGCAATGGTAGCCCAGGGACCAGTAATGGTAGGTCCTCACGCAGTAGTGGTAATAATGGCCCTGATAGTGGATTTGGCTTAGAAGAAGAAGAGAGCGAATCATCTGATGTCTTTACGCGACCTGTATCCCAGGCTTCGTCTTCGTTTGAACGTTGGTCGTCGGTTAGTAGCGATGTTGATCCTTCGTTAGAGACGAGCCTGAATGAGAGTGGCTTAGAGGATTCTACAGAGAGAGAATATTTCAATGAAATGAAGAAAATGCATCACGGAGAGTCTTTGGTAAGACATTTTGATTTTGATCATCATCATCATCATCATCATCATCATCATTACCATCATCATCATTACCATCATAACCATTACCATAATCATTATTACCACCATCACCATAATCAACATTATCATCATTACCCTCATCATGATCATCAACACCATATTAAATGCACCATCTGAATTAACCAGATAACTGTCCCATACATTTACAGAGCGACGCACCTAACCGTGGCCACCTAATTAAAGTTGTGTACAAGTTAATCACTCAGAAAGCAAGAATTTGACCTTAATATAAAAGACACGCCGAGTGTCAAACGGTAAACACTTTGAAATGTCCAAAGCGAAGACAAGGGTGAAGTTTAAAAGTGTCTGAAAAACCTACCAGGATGTTTAAATTTGAAAAGGTGTAGCAAATGATTTGAAAATGTCCTACGAAGACAGATGCAAAATACTGGGATGGCCAAGTCTTTTCACAAGGAGACATTATTTATCCTTAATAGAATGTTACAAAATAGTTTTTGCAATAGGTCACCTCAAATTTGATGATTATTTTGAATTCTCTAAGCTCAAGTCAACCAGAGCGACCCTTATCAACTTTATATTCAAGCAGCTAAAGCTAATTCTTATAAATGCTCCTTTTTTAACATAATCGTACAAGCTTGGAACAACCTTCCTGCTTATATAGTAGAAGCAGGCAGCCTATCTGCCTTTAAGAATAACTTATGTAATTATCTAGGCTTAAATTAAGTTCAACTGATTTGTTGTTTTTTATTTACATATTACATATTACATACTTAACATATTTATCTATTGACTGATATATATCTATTTATATATATTTTTTTCTATCTTTCTACTATATATTTATCCATTTATTCGTATATTTGTAGCTTTGCTCGTATATTTGTTTGTCATTTAAGGGAGTTTTTACATAGGGATAACCTCTCAACTTCCTTTCTAGATGCCTTTTTTTAGTTCAGCTTTTATATTTTGTATATGTATCTATTTAGTTGCATCTGGAATAAATCTTTATTGTATTGTAGTGTAGTGTAGTGTAAAAGAAAAACTTTTGAACGCTAAGCTAACTTGTATAAAACTTTAATTGGGTGGCCACGGTAAGGTGCGTCGCGCTGTAATCAACTTTCTTATTCATTGCTTATGTCAAGAATCGTTCTCAACAGGAAATCTCGGCCACGTTCCATGACGATGACGACCTCGTAAGTAGTTCTGGTACAGACGCTGACTTCAAACCACGATCAGGCATTGCGCAGTCGCGGCAGGGTGGCGCAACTCGCAAAGCAGGATGGTTATCTGCCAAGCACGTACTTACAAGAGGAAAAGGCGGGAAAATAGAGTTGGCGTCTGCCCGCAAATGGAAAAAGTACTGGATAACATTAAAGAGCGCGAACTTGAACTTTTATCAGTGTAACGAGAAGACAGTTAGCGCGCAAGACTTGGATGATCCTTGTTTCTCTCTTGAGATTGATTCATGCATTGCACAGGCTGTCCCCGAACACGCCAAACTTGATCACGTGTTCAGCGTCAGTACGAGGCTAGGAGAAGCGTATTATTTTCAGGTGAGTTTGTGGGTTCCCTGTGTAAAGTCATTATTATATTATTGCCATCTTTATCACAACCATCGCTGCCATGTTTGTCATTATCATAACCACAACCACCATCATCATTGCCATCATTATCACCTCAATTATCACCACCACCACCACCACCATCATCACCAACATCATCACCACCACCAATATCATCATCACCAACATCATCATCATCATTACCACCATCATCATCACCACCAACATCATCATCATTACCACCATCATCATTACCACCATCATCATTACCACCATCGTCATCACCACCAACATCATCATCATTACCACCATCACCACCATCATCATCATTACCACCATCGTCATCATTACCGCTATCATCATTATCATTATCATTACCGCCATCATCATCATCACCAACATCATCATTACTATTATTACCATCATACGCAACATACATCATCGTATCCAAAACATTATTGAACATCTCGAACACCAACCCGTTCTCTGAAGTTTGAGTTGACAGCTGTCATTCATTTTCCAGGCTGCCAATCAAACAGACTTAGAGAACTGGATCACAGCAGTGCACTCAATGGCGGCATCTCTTCTCACCGGTTCTCGCCAGAAGGGTAAAGACGAAATGGTACACAACTTGATGGATAGAATTGACAAAACAGACGAGAAAATCGCCTCTGATTCCAAGCTGAAGAAAATGGCAGAACTACAATCAACGGTTGTAACAGATGCTAAAATGAAGCATCAGTTTCTTGATCAGGTATGTGTACTACTGTTTTAAAAGCGTTGTCGGTTTTGATCAGAAAGACTATAGAATAACTAAATACATGTAAATATTAAAGTTGATAGAAATCATTCAATGTTTCATTACTGTAAGTGTTATGTGTTACATTATGTAGAGCTAATGCAGTTAAACCATGAAATAATATCAAGTAAATTCTAACAAATAGTCACTATTTAGTGGCGGACTAATTGTTGCTACTATTCACCCAGAATAAATAATAAAACAAAGGATAATCAGGTTTCTTGTGTATAACTCTTTTGTGTCAAGATGTTCTGGTTGAGCGATAGTGACAAAATAGTCACTGTTTGTTAGTACTTTCTTAGATTGCATTTCATGGTTTGACTGTATTTGCTCTATGTGTGTTTATTCTTTGTTACAACAGATTTCGCGATGGGAAAAAAACCTTGAACAACATCACATTACATCATATCGTCTGCAGTGTTACGTGTCAGCGGTTAAAGGAACTCCTCAGCCCAACCCCCAAACACTATTGGCATGCGTTTCCAGGACAACCAAGCAAAGCTTGTCTCGTCTTGGGATATTCTCAGTGATGTCTTTTAATGCTTTTGCCAGCGCACGTGATCCGACTACTGGTAACGTTATAGTTTATCATTAATGTTATCATCGTCGTTATCAGCATTGTTATCATCAACATCATTATAATTGCTATCATTATCATCATCACCACCACCATCATTGTCCTCTGGCGTTATTATATCATCATCACTATCAGCATAGCAGCCTTCATCATCATCACCACTATATTCATCATCGTTATAATTGTCATCATTATCATCACCACCACCACCACCACCATTGTCCTATGGCGTAATTACATCATCATCATCACCACTATAATCATCATCCTTGAAATTGCCATCATTATCATCATCACCACCACCACCATCATTGTCATCTGGCGTTATTATATCATCAGCATAACCTCCATCATCATTATCATCATCATTGCCACTATAATCATCATCATCGTTATAATTATCATCATCATCATCATCATCATCATCATCACCATCATCACCGTCATCACCACTATAAATCATTATCATCACCATCATTATCATCATCATCATCATCATCACTGTTTGTTGTTGTTTTGCAGAAGAAGAAGTCAAAGCAAGAAACAAGGCTAAACGGTCGCCTAGCAACATCGGCTATAACAAGATCAAGAGCAAGATATTCACGTCATTACGTATCAATGACGCAGCTAGTGTCAAGTCGATACGAGACCGATACGCTAATAAGAACACGGCCAAAGGACAAAACAAATATAAGAGGTAAACTAGTACAGATAATACTCTTATCTGTGTATCTTAAACATCATTGTTATCATCGTCATCATCGTTATCATCATTATTATGAATCATATCATCATTATCGTCATCAATATCATCATCAATATCATCATTTATATCATCATCATTATCATCAATATCATCATCAATATCATTATAATCAATATCAACATCATTATCATCATTTATATCATCATCATTATCATCAATATCATCATTAATATCATTATCATCATCAATATTATCATCATTATCATCAATATCATCATCATCATTACCATTACCATATCATCATCAATATCATTATCATCAATATCATTTCCATTTCCATCATCATCATTTTTATGGTCACTGATCAATATTATCATCAAAATCGTCATCATTATTACCATCTTCATCACCAATATCATCATCATCATGAACATCATGATTGTCATCATTAAAATCGTTATCATCATCATCATCATCATTACCATCATCATCACCATTGTTATATTATCACCGTTCTAATGTTGATCACCCTGTGTCATAGATCAAATCTCCAAATCATACCTGACAACGACGAAGAGGAATCAGAAGCCAGGTCACTAAGCTCCAGCAACTCAGAATGGCGTAGCCTTGGTAACTATTTACGTATAAGTCTCCCTAGCAACCAAAGTACTGTGATTGCCCTTAGCAACGAGATGACAATGCAAGACATCGTGGTAAATACGTGTGAGAAAAGACAACTCGATCCTCGTGCTTATTTCCTCAAACTTGGTCTGCAAGATCAAGAAGGAGTTATAGGTTAGAAATATATAGTTATAGTTTAAGATGCAAGGATGGCACAGTTGGTTAGTGTGTGGCGTTCTGTGCGAGAGGTCCCGAGCTCGATTCCCAGTGACCTCGCATCCTTGTTTCAACCTCTCTTCTTTCCGTGTAGCTTTAAGTAATATATCAAACACGAGAAAGAGTGTTTCATCAGCTGCGCCAACCATTTTTCGGTGTTTGAAAACCTGATTAATCACTCTTTCGAGTGTTGGATCGATATTACTTCTCAAATTATTGGATAATTATTGGAGAAATTCAAAGCGAAGTTGGCTTAATTTTATGCAAGTGTTTCATCAGATTTCAAACTCCTTCACGCTAGTGATTTTGTCTTTGTTTTTCTTCATTAATTATTCATGAGTTTTAGAAGTAGCTTTAAATACTCGTAAAACGGAGCACTGATGGAGAGAGGGAAGTAAAATGAGCGCACCGTCGGCTCTCTGGAAGATCAGCTTCGGCTGAAGGGACTTCCGACGTAAAATACTATTATTTACTTTTTTTAAGTGTTTTGCGTTTTGAAACAGTGAACATATTACCAATGCTAATTAAAACATGAATAAACCTAACTGCTGCAGATCTATCTAACGTACTTCTGTTGTTTCAGATTATTACATACCAAAACAAGACTCTCTGCTAGAGGATCAGGTATTGTAAACCTTGCTGAAGTTTTAATTATCATGTGACGTCATATCTAATATGGTTAACCTTGTTCTTCCAGAATTACACCCATCTCAAGCTGTGTCAGCGGTGTGTGTATAAAGTGGAGCTGACCAAGTCTTGTGAAGTAGATAGACTGGATTTCGGTAAGATAGAAATTATGTAGACACATCCATCCTTCCTTTCCTCCTTTCGTTCATCCCTTCCTTTGTTCCCTCTTTCCTTCCTCCTTCCCTCCCTCCCTTTTTTCTTTCCTCTCCACCACTCAGGCACATGAAAATTAAGCCTATGAAAAGCTTATGAAAAGCTTATGAAAAGCCTGTGAAAAGCCTGTGAAAAGCCTATGCAAAGACGGCAAACTTGTCAGAGATTCTGGGGATTCTACCACACGTTTTGTTTGCTATCATTTCTCTAATTACAACCTGTATTGCGTCCTCAGGTCTGTCCGTGGCAAGTAAAGATGGCGTCATGTACATCAGTCATGTTGAACACGGTCGACTTGCACATGTCCAAGGTAGCGTCCAACCCAACAACCTCACACCGCTTTAATGGCATGCATTATCACAGCATAGACACAAACTTTAAAATAAAATGAAAACTTGGATGTAGCTCACTAGTATAAAATTCCGAGTTCTCATAGCATTTTGTGGTTCATTTTAGGAGTGCTAGCAGGAGACGAGATCCTTTCTGTCAACGATGTACCAGTTAGTGACGTAGAGACGAATCCTTTAGAAGATTTGAAAGAGGCTTTGCAAGGTGAGATAATGGTGATGATGATGATAATGACGCTGGTGGTGGTGATGGTGAGATAATGGTGATGGTGGTGATGCCGCTGCTGGTGGTGGTGGTGATGGTGATGATAATGATTGGTGTTGGTGATGGTGATGGTGATGGTGGTGGTGATGATGATGATGATGGTAATAATGGTGGTGGTGATGATGATGATGATGATAATGACGCTGCTGCTGCTGCTGGTGATGGTGATGGTGATTAAAGTGATAATGATGGTAATAATGGTGATGATGATGATGGTAATAATGGTGATGATGATGATGATGATGATGATGATGATGATGATGATTACGCTGCTGCTGCTGCTGCTGCTGGTGGTGATGGTGGTAGTGGTGATGATGATAATGGATTTGAAAGAGGCTTTGCAAGTAATATAATGGTGGTGGTGGTGATGATGATGATTATGTTGATGGCGGTGGTGGTGATGGTGGTAATAATGGTGATGAGGATGATAGTGATGATGATAGTAGCGATGAGGGTTTTGATGGTGATAATGGTAATCATGATGATCACAATAACATTGTTTGTTTGTGTCAAGATCCTTGCATCAACTTAGAGCTTCGTTCTCCCCGTGACGAACCTCCTGTCGCACACAAAGTAACCTCTGATGCAATCATATCAAGTCTGGTTATCAAACCTCCTCCTAAGCTAAGCGACAACATCAACGATACCGAGCTCGTCGACATGATTGTACCTTCTCCATCCAGTAAGTAACCATTAATTAATGAATAATTAATGAGAATTTTACAAAAGAAATCATGTCCGTGACGAGACCTGTAAATCTCATACAGATTTCGTCCTGGTTTCAATAAGTTTCAAATTGAATTTTCTCGGCCAGAATTTACTTTTATCTTGACAGTTTTATTAAAATATGAAAGAACTAACGTTAACTTTGTACTATACATGCAATATACCGAATCGAAATATGGCGACCAATTTGAATAACAATTGTTCTTAAATCACTAGCCTCTCATTCATGTGAAAACTCCATTGTATTCCATCATGAAAACGAGGCTGGTCAGGTAAGAACAATAGCAGGTCGCCATATTTCGATTTGGTCTATAGTACTATACAATCTTCGTGTCCGATCTGTATGAGATATACAACGGCTCGTCTTCGATTCGCCGTTGTATGTTGCATACAGATTGACCGCTCATATTGTATACATTACTTGTCAATTGGTAAATCGATGCATCCACAGTTACTCGTTTCTCAAATGACTGTGTAAATCGATGCGTCTACAGTTACTGGAGAAAAGATTGAGTAGTGGACGAAGTTCATGGTAGTTACTCCAATAACTGTATGAAACTGAAATCTTATTAATGATATTACTGTTGTTATTTCAAAGTGGTTGATGATGGTGAAGAAAGTGTTGTTCATACTCCTGAAGCAATACACACACCAGAAGCTTGTCACAGCCCAACATTGGAACATAAGAAGACGGTCGATGAACTACTACTGGTAATGTTGCAATCATTGTCATCATCATCGACAACACCAGTATCATTATCATTATCACCACAATCATCATAATCGTCGTCATCATCATCACCATCATTACCATTGTTATTATCATCATTATCACCATCAAATGATTATCATCATCATTATCGTTATCATCATTATCACCATCAAATGATTATCATCATCATCATTATTATCATCATTATCACAATCAAATTACTATAATCATCGTCATTGTTTTGTATTTTAACAGCAAGCAGAGCAAGTCACGATATTTTGCCGACAGCAGTTGGAGTATAGTGATGATGACGTAAAACAGACCGTACATTTAACAGACGCAGACAAGCTACGTAGAGTTATCGTAGAACTTTATAATACGGAACGTTCTTACGTAAAGGTAAGGATTGGCTTACGTTTAGTATTAAAAAAATGCAAATAACATGCGTAAAAGACTGGAGAACTGAAAGCGAAGATTTTACAAACGAATTAGGTTGTCTCTGACTAAATTTGATGATTTTTGATTAGACGTTTCGGCTAAATCTTCTTAAAACCTTCATCAAATTTAGTCAGAGACAACCTAATTCGTTTGTAAAAATCATGAATCCTGACTGCAACAATCATAATTTGAAAGCGAAGATGTTTAGTTATATTTTACTGTTGTTCAATTTTAGGATTTAAAACTGCTGTTAAACAGATACCTGGACCCGCTGAAAGACGAGAGCTTTATGTCTCAATCAGAGGTAGCATTATTATCATCATTATCATCATTATCACCATCATCTCAGTTTGGTATCATCGTTTTCAGAATCATCATCATCATCATTATCATCATCATTATCACGATCATCATCTCAGTTTGGTATCATCGTTTTCATCATCATCATCATCATCATCATCATCATCATCATCATTATTATCATCATCATCATCTGTGGTATCATCGTATCAGTATCGTCACCGACACAACGACCATGTCATCACCATATCATCATCTTGTTACTATCATTGCCATTATTCTCATTTTCATCGTACGTATATATCTCACTATGTCATTCTAGGTCAAAGCGTTAGTTGGTACAGTCGATGAAATTCTAGACTTCCAGAAAACATTCCTACAAGAACTTAAGAAAACCATTGAAACTGAGAAGGGCTTTGAAGAATTTGATGAAATTTCTAAGTTTCAGGTATTTACAGATAATATATACACCTAGTTCAAAAAAGGTTGTCAGGGTGAACGACGATTGGCGATTTGTGATTGCACGACCGAAAGGAACTATGGGCAATACGAATTCCTTCTTATTCGTTTCTAAATTACCCAGACAATGCCTCCACAGTTCAGCGAAACCTTCGAGACACCCATCTAAGGTCATCGCTGAATGGTGTTTGAGTAATTTAGAATGGAATAAGAAGAAATTGGTATTAACCACAGTCCCTTTCGGTCGTGCAATCGCCGTTCGCCCCGTCAACCTTTTTTTAATTAGGTGTATACAGAGTGTATTTTGTAGTATATAGACGAGCATTTAAGCGAGTGTGTATGCAAAGTGACGAGTGTGATATTCACGGTATGTCACGAAAAAACATTCTATAATTATTTTATCCCACATCATATTAAATAAAGAGAAACCGCAATGTCTCATGGGAAGAGGCAGTTGAATACCGTCGAATATACAACGGCTTTCAAGCATTCTGATTGGCTGTACAGTGGAACCCCGTTAATCCGGGCACCGAAAGGACAGCCCAAAGTGTCCGTATTAACGGGGTGGCCGTATTAAGCGAGTAAATTTTATGGGAAATGTATGGGCATGCATTTCGTCGGGTCCTAAAAAACTGGCCGCAATAACGGGGTGGTCGTATTAAGCGGTGTCCGTAAGGCGGAGTTCCACTGTATTTTATATGGTGTGGGATTAATCGTTTTATGCTTTGTATTGTCCACAGAATGTCATCTATACAATAGGAGAGACCTTTCTTAACTACACCGAACACTTCAAATTGTACAGTGCTTTTTGTTCGAGTCATTCAAGAGTTGTAGAACTACTGAGTACAGGTAAACGCGGCCGTAATTTCCACAGGAAGCCCACTGTTGTAGGTAACGTTTGATGGATTGTTTTACAGGTAAAAATGAAGATCTTAGGAAGTTTTTGAATGCGAGAAATCCGAAGAATCAACATTCAGGGACTCTAGAATCATATCTTATAAAACCTATACAGGTAAGTCCATGTTTCCTGTCTTCAGCTGTGCTGTGCTGTGCTGTGCTGTGCTGTGCTGTGCTGTGCTGTGCTGTGCTGTGCTGTGCTGTGCTGTGCTGTGCTGTGCTGTGCTGTGCTGTGCTGTGCTGTGCTGTGCTGTGCTGTGCTGTGCTGTGCTGTGCTGTGCTGTGCTGTGCTGTGCTGCGTATTATACTCATTCTTAATTTCCTTTCAAATTCAGAGAATTCTTCGATATCCACTACTGATGAGAACTATTCTAAAAATGTTGGACAAAGAATCCGAAGAACATGAAATTTTATTAGGTGAGTATCTAATGCTTTCGAGATACAGGTAATGATGTTTTCTAAGGTGATATAACGGTATTGTTTTTATCATGCAGAGGCTGTAAATGCGGTGGAGAAGGTTGCTTCACATATTAACGAGATGCAGCGAATAACAGAACGCTTTGCACCGATATTCAATCAAATTGTTGAAGAGTATGAATGTATTGAGGTAAGATATACTAGAACAGAAACATGCATGCTGGATGGCTGATTGTGTCCGAGGACTGAATAGCGCTATCCACTATAGATAAATCCTTATCAAGCAGATAAAACTTGTACAAAGTATCATTTACACTGTATAACTTTTATCTGGTACAGATTGTATACGAAGGTGAATAGCGCTATCGACTAGATAAATCCTTATCAAGCAGATAAAACTTGTACAAAGTATCATTTACACTGTATAGCTTTTATCTGGTACAGATTGTATACGAAGGTGAATAGCGCTATCCACTGGATAAATCCTTATCTAACAGCTAAAACTGATAAACATTCTTCTCTCGTACAGCCTTGCCCAGGAACATGATTATTAAATATCATTTACAATTTGTTTTTCATTTTCCTATTTACCATGTAAGATGTCTGACGTCACGATTGATAGACTACTGCACCATGGGAAGGCCACGTGGTTGAATTGCCCGGATGAGCCTCGTAGTGGTACACTGAAGTTGAAGTACCCCACTTCACCTAGGATACACAAGAAGAGCACTAACTCCGTCATGCATATCTTTGGTAAGAAGGACGGTTTGTTGGCATGCAAATAGGAGCTCTTATTTATACTCACTTTCAAAGGGACTGGTGCAAATAGTCTCCTTAGCGTGCCCCTGCGCCATCTTGAAAGGTAGCCAGGCCTTTGCATTGAAGCGAGACGAACGTGATGCTTGCAATGATAAAGACCTTTTAACACCTTACGGGACAATTATTCAGGTGTCTCTATCATTGCAAGTTCAACGTTCGTCTCGCTTCGATGCAAAGGCCTGGCTACCTTTCAATATGGCGCAGGGAACTGTGAAGGGAACTATTAACTAGGGAGGGCTCGTATCAAAGATATGCCTATTGTTCTGTTGCAATCTCAACCTGTTAAAAAAAAATAAAAAAATCTCGCGCGCTAATCAAAGGCTTTTGTTACTTCTCACCGATAATACTATATAATTATGGTAATGGTATTGTTTTCAAGATTGCATACGGTATTTCTGATACAACAGCGAAGTGACTGTTCTGTCAGTATCCTCCGGAAACATCAGTGTTATGGGTTTCCTGTCTAAGAAATGGAAGAGGGAGAATTGGTCAGTCCACTCACGGTTAATAAAACTGTTACAAAGGAATCCCAAAGGAGGAAAAAGACTTGGCCTAAAGAGGAGGCTAGACTTTTCCAATGAGAAGAGCGGATCGAAGGTTTATAATAATAATGCTTTTGTTGTTTTTGCAGTGTTTGAGAAAGTTGTGATCTTAATTCATCTTGAATCGAAATCTCGCAAGAAAGAAAAAGTAAGTTTGTATCAACTATTTAAGAATTAAAGAAAAGGTGGACAACGTCGACCAAAGAGCAATGACAATATGACGCGTATAGTCCCTTTCATAAAATATTTGATTTAAATCGCGCGCTCTGATTGTTGGAACGTTCTGAAACGCATGAATGTGAGGGCAATAGGGAATCCGAGGGATTCAAAACCTATTGTTTTAACCAATATTGTGGCCCTTGGTTAAAGTGAATACCTGTGTAACACTGTTCTTGGTCCTCCCTCTTTCTTTTCTATTCCCTCTCCCTTTCCTCCACTTCTCACTTTCCCTTTTCCACTCTGTGCAACTCTAAGGAGGAGCAAACACTTGAGGGAAATAAAGTGCCTATAACCCTGCATGCGTTTCAGAACGTTCCAAACACACATTTTCGCTCTCATGGGAATAAACATGAATACAGGGGCAAGGGAATCCGAGGGATTAAAAAAAAAAATTTTTAACCAATATGGCGGCCCGTGAATAAAGTGAGTCTCACTGTTCTTGGTCTGCTTTACAGAGCTCGTCAGTCAAGACCGCTGAAGAAATCAAGTTAAAAACAATAATACCCGTTACATCATTAGTGCTACGAGACCATCGCTGGAATACTGGCGGTAGGTTGACAATGATGATGATGATGATGATAGTGATGGTGGTGATGACGATGATGATAATGATGATGATAGTGATGATGATGATAATAATGATGGTGATGGTGGTGATGATGATGATGATGATGATAATGATGGTGGTTGTGACGATATTGCCATGGTGATGATGATGATTATGATGAAGATGCTTACAATGGTGATGTTGTGACTGAGGTGATGGTAATGATAGTGATATATGGCTATGATGACAATGACGATGATGATTATTATTGTTATTATTATTATCATTATTATTATGATGGTGGTGGCGGTGGCGGTGGCGGTGGCGGGGTGGTTGTGGTTGTGCTGGTGACGATTGTCATGGCGATGATGATTATTATAATGATGATGCTGTGAGGTGATGGTAATGGTAGTGATATAGCTGATGATAATGACGATGATGATGATGACACTGATGATGATTGTGATTGTAATAACGATGATAATAATGATATATATAGTCATGATTTCAGAAACTCTTCATTCTTGGGAACTGGTCAACATTAGTGATACAACCGAATTGGGACGCCAGGAATGTGCATATATCTTCGCTAGCAAGTAAGCAGCTATTTACTCATGTATGAGAATGATAGACATTCACTATAACAATAACTTGTGAAAGTTTGAGAAAAAACGATTAAATTTGCAAGGAGCTATAAGATTTTGGAAAATCAGAAAACACCAAAACGAGGCATCAAATGCCTCAGCTGAAATTTACATGCAAATCTCTACATTTTTCATTGAGCATAACGTGTTTGGTATTTTAGCAAGAGCATCAAAACCTTCCAAACATGCCTATTTCAGGTGGTTCTTTCATATGGCAGTGCTAAAATATTAAAATATTTGTTTACTTGAAAAATCATTTTCCGGTACATATATTATGGTATTTATGAAAGTGGTCCATCGTCGTTAAGATCCTGCAACATTCCTTCTGAATTTCAGCCTTCCCTTTTTTATATTTATTTCTTCTCCCTGTCGTCCCTCTTCCTTTTTTATTCCCTCTCCCTTTCCTCCCTTCTCACTTTCTCTTCTCCGCTCTCTGCCATTCTTTTCCTTCAAGTTGTTCGCTTTCCAGCTCGATTAGCTTTTTAGCTTTTCTGGGAAACGAATTACCCAGAATATTTATTATTTAAATTCTGTAAATTTCTTATTCTATTTATCTTGTGGTAATATAGATATTGTTGTTGTTGTTGTTGTTTGCTCCTCCTTAATATTTCTATTGTATTCGTTTCTGTCTAGCACTGCTTCCCTCAAGTGTCTGCTCCTCCCTAATATTTATATTATATTTGTTTCTGTCTAGTACTGCAGCCGAGCAACGAGAAGCAGTAAAAAGTATCAAAGAAGCCATCAAGAAGAGCATTAAATCAGGCTCCAACGTCACAACCATCAGATCACATAGCTTTCGCCGTAATGATAGCAATGACACTACTCCTAGTTTAAACTCAACGTTCCCCATGTCCGGTAACTTTTTAAGAACTCAACCCGACTCAGGACTTCTACGACGGTCGTTTAGCCATAATCCCGAAGAAGCTTTAACAAGAAGAACTTCTCTACTTGTAGACCAACATCAACAGATTTTAAAATCACTTCAAGCCACATCTTATCATAGTGACGAGGAGAGTCTATCTGATAGAGTCAGTATTGTAGTCAAGGACGAACCAGCAAAACCAGTTGACATGGGAACGTATTGACGTCAATGCTGTCATAGTAACAGATCATCAACAGATTTTAAAATCACTTCAAGCCACATCTTATCACAGTGACGAGGAGAGTCTATCTGATAGAGTCAGTATTGTAGTCAAGGACGAACCAGCAAAACCTGTTGACATGGGAACGTATTGACGTCAATGCTGTCGTAGTAACTGGACGCGTTGTTGCTTGGGTATAATCCATTGGTATATGGAAACGTATTGACGTCAATGCTGCCATAGTAACTGGACGTATTGTTGCTTGGGTATACTGAATCCGTTGGATATGGCAAGGTATTGACGTCAATGGTAACTGCATGATGTCGTTTGAGTTATTTCCTTTCCTGAAAGAAGATGTTATCACGTGATTTATCACGAGTAGAGTATTTCCTTGGGTCCAAAAAAGAGAGTGAATACTACCTGGGGATCCACTGGGGGAGCTATTGTCTTGCAGTTGACAGGGGCTTCTGTATAACAGCTCCAACTTGTGTTAACAGGGACGCTAGATATGGTCTATTTATATGTTTGGATGTTATCATATTGTGCAAATGTTGTTGAAAACACAGTTATTTATAGACAAGAAGATATGCAATAAAACTCTAGTTCTCTTTACACAACTGGTCTCGTTGATTTGAATTCAGTATTATAATATCCCTTTTACTCCGACGAAGGGCTAAAGCTCGAAACGTCAGTAAAGTTAAGTCAACATTTTTTACGGTGTTGCAAATTTCATTATAATACCTATCGTTTACATCAAACACCGACGCAGCCTATACTAGTTTACTCGCTGGTTTCTATTTCTACTTTTTACGGTGTTACAAATTTCATTCTATTACCTATCGTTTACATCAAACACCGACGCAGCCTATACTAGTTTACTCGCTAGTTTCTATTTCGATTTTTTTACGGTGTTACAAATTTTATTCTATTACCCATCGTTTACATCAAACATCAACGCAGCCTATACTAGTTTACTCGCTAGTTTCTATTTATTATAATATTTACTATTTTCTGACATTGACTTATTGACAATTACTTTCTTCCTTGATAATGACGTCAAGATAACTTTCGAAACATTATTATCAATTCGAACATTACAATATCGACATTTCGAACTATTTTTTAATATTACAAATATATATACCTCGTTCCCAGGACCTTTCCACTTCGTTTGTGATGACGTCACGTGTATTACGTCACCCTCGGTAAATAACACTTACGTTTTAAAACAGGAAATAAAAACCAATTTGTTTTTTCCTGTTATTAAATATATATATATATATATATATATATATATATATATATATATATATATATATATATATATATATATATATATATATATATATATATATATATATATATATCTTGCCCAGTTAATAGTCAGTGGAATCATATACACCCATTTCAAAAATCGTTGTCGCAGCCGAACCTACAGTCCACATTCTGGATCACGCAAAGGTTGTCGGTAATAATGAAATCATTTGTGGTTTATATTGCATTTTTTTAAAGAAGTATTTGTTTTATCATCTATCACTGCAACAACTTGTTATGGTAATATAGCACAAACACGTACAACAAAAATATGCTATGAATAAATCGATAACAAGAGAAGCAATACCGACATCCTTTCTAGGCTTTAGAGTGTGGACTGTAGGTTTGTTTGCGACAACGATTTTTGAAATAGGTGTACACCTATTTCAATTAACGTTGTCTATCTGTAATGGTTGATCTGAGACCGATTAGAATTATGGGAGTTCAATAAATTACAAATGCATTGTTTTAATCACATTTGAATGGTGCTGAATTACAGATAACAGTATTTCAGAAGTAAACATTGATATTCAAGTGTGATTATAATAGTGCATTTGCAGTTTAACGAGCTCCCACAATTCCTATCGGTCTCAGATCAACCATTCCAGATGGACAACGTTAATTGAAATAGGTGTATAACAGCATTCATGATTGTAAAGAGAGTCACAATAGGAGTAATCAGTAAACTCTGACGGTTTAATACGAAGCCCACAAGGGCCACTGGTCTATTCAAAAACTTAACATCATTCACATTTCTTTGTAACGGACTAGCAAACTTTATATCTTGGCTACAAACATTATTTATTGCCTGTGAACTTTTTTTTTGCCAGTTAACTATATTTTCTGCCTGCAAACTTCAATTATTTACTGCTTGCAAACTTTATTTAATGCCGGCAAACTTCAGTTATTTATTGCTTGCAAACTTTATTTATTGCCGGCAAACTTCAATTATTTATTGCTTGCAAACTTTATTTAATGCCGGCAAACTTCAGTTATTTATTGCCGGCAAACTATATTTATTGCCGGAAAACTTTACTTTCTGCCTGCAAACAATTTCTTGCCTGCAAACTAAATCCAAGCCCTCCTGCTGGGACGCAACTGAAGGGAGTGGGGAGGGTTGCTTAGGCATTTTTCTCTCTTTACTCTTATCCCCGGGGGGGGGGGGGGGGGACTCCCTTAGAAAATGGATCATGGGGTGCTCGACGGACCTTTTAGGGTCGAAAAGAAGACCCTCGCGTACCTTTTAGGGTCTCGAACTGGCACCGTACCTTTTAGGGTCAGTTTTCGAACTGAAGATTATACATATTGAAAATTGTTTTAATGTGGTCTACCTTTTAGGGTCTGAAATCAGTATCTGAGTTAATTTATGCGTACCTTTTAAGGTCATCTTCAAAACCGTCCGTCGAGCACCCCATAGCCAGAACATAACCGAAACGATTGAAAATTACGGAGCAGTACTAGCATGTGTCCATGCAGTTATACACCTAATCCAAAAAACGTTGTCTGGTCCGCCGCACAGTCCTCGCGCCAAGACCATGAAAGATATTGGTTATATCTAATCAGTAAATTAATTTATTTGCATGTTCACATTCTAGTGTGGTACTTTTTTCAACGAAATAGTGTCGTGCCTACTTTTATTTTCTTGTTTCATCACTATCATCAAAATATTCACTGTGTTTTCCTTCACAGTCTTGGCGCAAGGACTGTGCGGCGGACCCGACAACGTTTTTTGGATTAGGTGTATACACGAGTCAACACGACGCACAGTGTAATCTGAGTCGGAAAACGTGCCTACAGCTTCGGCTTGACACTAAATCGGACCTTTCCTCATTCTCAAGTATCTCTGTATAATACAAGATTTTAAACTGAAGCACAAGTGCCCTATATGTTTTTTTATATAAATCATATTACGGTCCATTCATTATCATTTATAATAACTCGTTTAATAATATTTCTGCAGGGGTTACAGAGGTCACAACGATATCGATATTCTCTTTTTACTCATGTGTCAAGGAATAATTGACTTTAATACGTACGATTTAAAATGAGAAAAGCCATAAAAATTAAAAGCCACTTTTACGGTACGGCTACAGATGTATATCAAAAACATTCATGTTTAAAGATGACGGATGATGACATATGAAATGAATTTCATTAGATCGATGCTATTTTATCATGAGAGGGAAATATCCTCTACCAAGTGTTTTACTTTCCGTAGGGGATAAGAGAGAAAACGGCCTACGCCACCCTCCCCTCCCCCTTCACTTCCGTCCCAGCAGGAGGGCTTGGATTTAGTTTGCAGGCAAGAAATTGTTTGCAGGCAGGAAATTGTTTGCAGGCAGGAAATTGTTTGCAGGCAGGAAATTGTTTGCAGGCAGGAAATTGTTTGCAGGCAGCTAGGAAATTGTTTGCAGGCAGGAAATTGTTTGCAGGCAGGAAATTGTTTGCAGGCAGGAAATTGTTTGCAGGCAGCTAGGAAATTGTTTGCAGGCAGCTAGGAAATTGTTTGCAGGCAGGAAATTGTTTGCAGTCAGGAAATTGTTTGCAGGCAGCTAGGAAATTGTTTGCAGGCAAGAAATTGTTTGCAGGCAGAAAATAAAGTTTGCTGGCAGAAAATAAAGTTCGCAGGCAATAAATAAAGTTTGCCGGCAATAAATAAAGTTCGCAGCCAAGATATAAAGTTTGCTAGTCCGTTACAAAGAAATGTGAATGCTGCGTTAGTTTTTAAATAGAGCAGTGGCCCTTGTGGGCTTCCGTTACTGCGTCATAATCATAATCATAAGCAAAAGAAATTAGAAAAGTATCGAAACACTTTGATCTTTGTTTTCTAATTCCTCAGGGGATATCTTTTCTTTTCTTGCTTAGGGAAGGACCATTAGATTTTTTGGGGGCAAAACAAAAAAGATCGTGCAAGATGAAAAATAAAAGTACTTAGAGTGGGAAAAATATATCGTGCAACTAAAAAATCTACGTTCTTTAATATACGCGGGGTTTTACGGTGGCCCATATACGCAATGCTTGAATATATATATTTTTGGGCACAAGTAGTTATAAATGAATAAAATGTTACTTCTTAGTGCACAAATATATATTTTTTAAATGAAATATATTTTTAATACATAAACATATTTCTCAATACACAAAAGTTACTCGCAGTACACGAATATATTTTCTCAATACACAAAAGTTACTCACAGTACACGAATATATTTTCTCAATACACAAAAGTTAAGACTCACAATACACGAATATATTTTCTCAATACAAAGGCAAAAGTTAAGACTCACAATACACGAATATATTTTCTCAATACAAAGGCAAAAGTTAAGACTCACAATACACGAATATATTTTCGCAATGCACAAAAGTAGTAACGTGAGTGTATTGAGAAATATGTTTATGCGTTTAAAAATATATTTCATTTAAAAAATATATATTTGTGCACTAAGAAGTAACATTTTATTCATTTATAACATACTTGTACCCAAAAATATATATTCAAGCATTGCGTATATGGGCCACCGTAGGGTTTTACTGTAGCTCGTTACCAGGATTTTTCCACTTTGTGTGTGATGACGTCACCCTCGGTAAATAAAGCTTACTCAATAACATTGGTATTTATTCCTGTTTCTATATCCTATATATATTTTTTTCTTGCTCAGTTAATTTGTTTTAATTAATGGTCTAAAAGACATATATAAAACAGCATTCATGGTTGTAAAAACTGTCTCAATGGGGGTAGGATTTTTGACGGTTTATAGTACATTTTATAAGTTATCGAAATATCATCCAAAGTTGTTTATGCGTGAAGTGCATTGACTGTAAAATTTCCTTTATTGACTTAGTACCTTCGGATTATTAATAATAGCATGGCGAATAGTAAACCCATTGAGAACCTCTATAAACTGCTCCATTTCGCTCCATTTATGTAACAAAATTTGTAAATTTGGAAAACACCGAGTGTTTATCATTTGTACTGCTTGGGATATTTCTTTTTATTAAGTTTCTGTATTTTGTATTTTCTTTGTTTCCGCGGCGTTCTTTGATTTTAATTTATGCAGTTTTTTTATTTTAAGTCTCATTTATACTGACCAATCAGCATCCACATAGCGCTCATATATAATCCCCCGACGAATTCATTCAAATTCATTCATGTATATAGTTATTTTGGCTATTGTAGTTTATTCACATGCAGAGAAGAATGTGAAAAGCGATTTCGAGGTGTTTTGAATAGCTTGTTTATCTTTGTCAAACGGTTTCCCGTGGTTATCAAGTCGATCAAAATCAACCAAGAAACGATCGAAACGACAGTCAAACGAACCTCAGCTCTTTTCGTGACGACCCTTCGTGACTGGCATGGTCTGTTGGAAAATGAAATGGAAAAGGTCCTTAGGGATTAAAAAGGTTACAACAGTAATACTTGGAACGATATTGGTGTCTTTTATTTACTATAAAATAAACCTTCACAGCTTTAGCTGGTACCTTAATAGATCAAATGGCACTTGCAGAACGTCACCGAGGGAGATGAAGGACTTGTTGTCTTTAGCTCAAGATACAAGCATTATTCTCAACAGTTTGAAGGTTAACAATTTCCTAGTCTATGGCAGGTTAGTGTTTTTAACATTCTACCTTGAACGTTTGATAATTTATTGTGGTTGATTGGCATTACAGCTGTTATCATTAAACCTGAAAGTGTATTGTATTAGTTAAAGCGTGATAGTCTACGGATAACAACAACAATAAACTGAAGTGTTTTTCACAGGCTAGAGACACTCAACTGTCAGTGCAAAATAATTATCGTAGCCTTTTTCACAGTAGAAAACGGACAAATTCGTTAGTCTTTTTACGGACATGTCGCGTGCGAAAATGATTAACGCAGTCGGATTCAATTCATTTTCACGCAAATTTACTTCCGTCTTTTTGTGCAAAAATAAACCATTTTTAGACCTATTGGATATTTCAATATGAGGATTTTAATTCGTCAGGTATTTGTTTTTATAAACATTGAGATAAAATGAATTAATGTGCTATACAATCATAAATTATTCAAAATAATTGTCTTAAAATATTATTATCACTTTATAATCATTGTCGTCATAGTTATAATTATTTAGATCATCATTATTGTTATGTATAGAAAATCATCATATTAATTACTACATTTAGAGCGGTTAACACCCACAGAAAATTCCGCTTAGGGCCCGGGCAAACGGTTTCAACATTTGCTTCAACATCCGTTCGATTTTGTTTAATGGCAATGTTTAAACTCTTTCAACATCAATTCAACATGTTTCAACAGTTTTGAAAGAGTTTAAAAGCGTTTAAACATTGGCCATTTAACAAAATCGAACGGATGTTAAAGCATGAAATGTTGAAACCGTTTGCCCGGGCCCTTTACTTCGGTGTGTGTTTTTTTTGTGTGGTCTTCTGATCTGTCAATCAACTATAGAGGCAGATTTTAGTAAATTTGTAAACTCTGCTAACTCAGATAGGCCTTTTGCACCCAGGGGGGTGGGGGGGGGGGGGGTTTCTCCCTTAGCAAATGGATAGAGGTACTCGACGGACCTTTTAGGGTTGAAAATAAGACCCTCACGTACCTTTTAGGGTCAGTTTTCGAACTTAAGATTATACATATTGAAAAAATTTTAAATGTTGTCGTACCTTTTAGGGTCTGAAATCAGTATCTGAGTTAATTTATGCATACCTTTTAGGGTCATTTTTAAAACCGTCCGTCGAGCACCCCTATCCATTTTCTAAGGGAGAACCCCCCAGGGCTTTTGCAACAACAGGTCACGTGACCCTACCCCTTTGAAATCGGACAGCTGTGTCAAAATGAACATCAGAAATGAAAAGAGCACCTGCATATTAGTAAGAAGCCAAAGTTTTAGCTCATAATGTTGAGCATAGGAGAAATTGCATTAAATATAAAATTCAATATTTTATAAGGATTTGTATGGAAAATGGCAAAGCTTGCAATCCAGAGCAGGTTTTCCATACAAATCATAATAAATTATTGAATTTTTAATTTAATGCCATTTCCCTTGTGTTACATTTTATGAGCTGATATTTTGCCTTCCTACTAATGTTGAGGTGCTCTATATTTCTGATGTTCATTTTGACACAGCTGTTCGATTTAAAAGGGGTTAGGGTCACGTGACCTATTGTTGCAAAAGGCCTATTCAACGGCCTCTTGTGAAATATGTTTTTAGGTGCTATCAATCAAAACTTATTTAATAGTCATTACCTGTTAAATCCTTGATTGATGGCAGTGAAACACGTATAAAGAAAATACTTATTTGCAAAAAGTCGAAAACTGAAATAATTGATGGATCAGAAAAACCCAAAGCAAAGATTTTTTATAAACCTATTTTTTGTTATTATCTTGCAGTTTATGGGGCGGCCTGCGATACAATGCACCCCTACCCTGGGATAATGATTTTGACATTGGAGTATTATACAATGAAATCATCAAATATTCAGAAAAAGAAATAAAAGATAAATTCAAGGCGTTAGGAATCGACTGCTATTATTCTTATTGGTTTGGATTCTACCGTGTTACCAGGGCAACGGCAAGAGGCGACATCATGATTTATAGAGATTACTACAACAATGGTTGGATGCATCGAATTGGATGGGAAGCGTCCATATTTTTTATAAACTATAGGAACTTTCATACTTTTCCAGCTCATTTAGTTAAGTTGCCATTGGATTGCAGTCAGTTTGGAACAGTTAATATCTCTGTTCCACACAATGGAGTGGAGATACAGAAATATCATTATCCATATGACTGGTGGATGGTTGGAAAACCAAGAGGATGCTAAATATATATCCTGGGGGGGTTCTCCCTTTATCCAAGTGGTAGGGGTGATCGGCAGACCTTTTAGAGTTAAAATATTTCCTGTGAGTACCTTTTTGGGTCCTTTTAGAGTTTTGGCTCAAAAATCAGTTGTAAGGGTCATTTTTACTCTGCTTTATTTGTATCTGACTGCATACCTTTTAGGGGTCATTTTCAAAACCTCCGCCAATCACCCCTACCACTTGGACAAAGGGAGTACCCCCCCCCCCCGGATATATTATTCCTGACATAGATAATTTTTATTCACTCCTTAATTAATCAATATAAGTAGGCAGTTAGCAGTCTGGTACTGGTATGTATGGCGCTGTAATGCAAATAATTAACTAATCAATTGTCATAAAGTTAAAAGTAAAATATTAATTGCCTTTGGCAGGATATTATCAACTAGATGCACTTAGTGAGTTTACTCAGGCTACGTCATAGAGTAGCAATTGTTAGGTGGTTTACCTGTGGCATTTAATGTCATGTATAATCTTGACACAACAATAGCTAGCTAGACCCATAGATAGAAAAGGTAAACCTAGATTAATATTAATAATTAATATTAGGAAATAATAGAAACTTATATCTCAATCTGAAACTGGGGCAATTGGTATTTTACTTGTGTATCTGTATTTCACTCATCCACCAAACGCAACTCAATAGAGTACCGAAGTGATGACGTCACAATTTTGTTTTTTTAATCTTTTCGTATTCAGACTACTTTCATCATAGAATGCTAGTCAAAATATAGTCTGCCCAAAAATTTGGGATCATTTGAGTGTGAAACGGCTGAGATATGATTTTTTGAATGTAAAATTGTCTCCATACATTAAAGTCTCTTATTTTTGCCCTGGTTCCAACCGGTTATAGAACCAGGCCAAAAATAAGAGACTTTGTATGGAGAAAATTTTACATTCAAAAAATCACATCTCAGCTTTTTCACACTCAAATGATCTCAAATTTTTGGGCAGCCTATTTGTTGACTAGCATTCTATGATGAAAATTATTTGAATAGGAAAAGATAAAAAAAATAAAATTGTGACGTCACACTTCCGTACTCTATTCATTATATAATTATAAGGTAATCGTTACAGTCATTGACTGGGGTAACACAACAATAATTGCAGCCCACACTGGGCACAAAGAAAATGGTTAGAAGCATGGCCAATTTCTAAGAACAAGAACTGATCTCTAAGCAACAGAGACAATGGGAGAATAATCCCAGACAATAATCTATATTTAATTAATAGAAAATAGTATATTTTAAATAATAATAATAATAATTTATAAAGCGCAAATACAAATCTGTTCTAAGCGCTATACAGTGTTTGTTACAAACAACAATAACAGTAACAAAAAATAATTCCAAAGAATATATAGGCTAATTTGAAAAGATGAGTTTTTAGTTCAGTTTTGAAAGAAGCTAGACTTGATACATTTCTGATAGATATTAAGGCAGTGTCCGTAGTGTTTAGTGAAAGACATTGCGATGTGGTATTGTACAACAACTTTTTGCGATGTGAGGACTAACCCATCTCTCCTCCCCCCCTCCCCCCATTACTCAATTATTTGTCACATCTCATCACACATTTGTTTCTCAGTCAAAACTTCCCTTGACCAAACTACAATTTATTTACTTAGAGTTTCTACTGATGAGGGCCATAGTCATGGTCTAATGTATTGTACACAGTTTATAACCTTTTTCCCACTCAAAACATAAATACTATGTCTAACCTTTTCATCTGTTTCAAATTTGTACAACCGAAAGCAACTATGGTTACATCATATGTGACAATACAATTTATTTGTTTGCCTGTCTGTCTGTTTTTTTTTTTTGCTGCCACCAATACGTATAAATAAACCAACTTCAAAAACTCATTAATAATTCATGAGAAATTTTCAAAAGAAATCGTAACCGTGACGAGTGTTTTAACTGAAGTTATAGATTCACCCTAATCTACATAAACTTTAACCTTAATTTTCTCTAATAAACTTTCACAAACCCTTGATTTTTTTTTTTACAAAAACACAAAATATAGGTTGGAGTTTTTGAAGTCGTTCAATACACTCGCAGATCGTGTTTTATCAGGTTTAAAACCACTTGGCTTTGCCGCGTGGTTTTAAATCCTGATAAAACACTCCTGCTCGTTTATTAAACATTACATAAAAAAAAGACCTTTTTGTCTCATACAGTTCCAGTTAACAGTTCATAGTTTACTATGGCAACTGTTTTTGAGAGAACTGTTTATCACTCAGAGAATTGAACTAGATATTGGCCCTAAGGGGTTTTCATTTATTAGTGTATGGGGGGAGGGGGGGGGGGGGGGGTTCGGCAATGAGTGGGGTCAGGTTATTTTTGGAAGCTATATAGGGGGGGGGGGGGTTGTTACAAATTGTATGCTGTTTTATAGGGGTTTAGAAAATAACTGGATGAAATATAGGGGGTATGTTATTTTCCCAACCAGGGAGGGGGGGGTCGGGTAAGATAAGGCTTTTCATATCTTAGAAGTTTCACATGATATAACCTATCATCAATTAGATGTATAGCATAAAAGGCTTTTCATTTCTTAGAATGTATTCTGTTTGATATTGCTAAATGTTTAGTGGCAGCACGTCCAAATAAAATCATTTTCATTTCTTTTTCCTTTCTCTTCATTATCAATGAAAATTTGGTCGTTTAGTCTGTACAGCGTCCCTTGGTAAGGACTTCAGCGGATGAAATTCTTCACCCCCCTGATCTTCAATCCCTTTGTCTTCATCACACAGATGCACTACAATACTAGGAGCACTCGTGTCAGGGGGGTGCAGTTCATATGGTTCTGATTTATTTAATGAAGCCACAGCTTGTAAAAGATCATAGTTAATAACAGGGTGTGATTCACGTGTTTGCTCCCAGCCTACGGGAGGAGATGTTGGAGGCGATATCAGGAATTGCTTTGTTAATGGTGGTGGACGTAGTTGAGAGGATTCGGCACTTGATGTACTGGCTTGAGTCTGTAAGAGAAATGAAATTATTACTAGTTTTACTTTTACTTGCTGTGGTAGAGTTAGTAATTAAATAACAACTATACAAACCCTGGTTCATACTAACTTAGCTCATCAACCTGCATTGTGGGAAGTAAAAGAACCACTGGGGATGTAGCAAACCCTGGCCGTGACCACCCTCAGTGACTGGCTCATACTAACACACACCACACGCACTAACCTGCATTGTGGGGGCATAAGCAAATCACTGAGGATGTAACAAACCCTGGCTGTGACCACCCTCTGTGACTGGTTCATACTAAAACACACTACACTAAGTAACCTGCATTGAGGCGGCATAAACGAACAACTGAGGATGTAACAAACCCTGTGTGTGACCACCCTTGGTGACTGGTTCATACTAACACGCACTAACCTGCATTGTCATGACGTTAAAGAACCACTAACCATGTAAGAACAGTAAAAAAAAAAATGTGACCACAACTAGTAACATGGGCAGACTAATACATATTACATTTGCATGATTTTGTTGCTGATAGAAGTTCAATACACAGTATGTTTACCTGAACAACATAAACACCTAATTCACACCCTCGGTATGTGCATCCATGCAGTACTAGCTTAGCGTCACTTGCATGTTCAACCTCATTGTAAGTAGCTCTTACTCTGCGGAAACTCTTCAGGTATGACAACTTAACTTCTTCATCAAAAGCAGTAAATAACTGTGCAAATTCTTTCTGTAAAAGAAATAAAATATAGATAGGTTATAAAATGATATGGGTTGCCTGTGTTGGGAAAATTAAGTGTTTGTTAAAATTAAGTGGTTTTATACACCGAATCGAAATATGACGGCCAATTTGAATAACAATTCTTCTTGACTACCCAGCCTCGCATACATGTGAAAACTCTATTGTTTTCCAATGTGAACACGAGGCTAGACAGTCAAGAACAATAAAAGTACGCCATATTTTAATTCGGTCTATATAGGGGGTTGTATCATCATTTAAGGAATAATATCAAAAATACCTCAAATAAGTTATGTGCTAATTGTTTCATTAATTATATTGAGACCCACATAAAATGTAAATATTCAGACAACTACAAACAAAAGCTTATATTTGTTAACTTATATTTCTTAAAGAAATTTAAGAAAAATTTTTCTTAAAGACAAAAAAAAGTCAGATCTTCATATTAACTAAATCACATAAAAAAACAGCATTTTTTATATTTCATTACTTTGCCGTACTTCTAAATGTCAACCGAGTTTGCTTTTCGTGTCGCCTTCAACATCAAAACTGTCAACTTCAATTTAGCTCGCATACATACATGTTTTTTTCGACTTCTTTAGCCTTAATTCGCTCACCTTGATAATATCATCCTCAAATACAGCAACAGGGACATTAGTAATCGATAAAACACAAGAAGTGTTATCAGTAGACGGCGGTTCATCGATCATTTCTGTATCCTGGTTGTCAACATCGGCCATGTTTGGCTCTTGGTCGATTGTCATGTCATCTTCCAATCTCATTTTTTACGAACAATTGTGACAATTTGCCAACGAAAAACCTCAAAAGGCGGTTATTTGCGCCTATAGGTATATATAATTAGATGAAATAAAAAACAGATGAGATCACAGCTTATTTTTTCGGCATTTCTTGACGTCAGTTGCATAAATGTGTTGATTGTGTATTATCCATGGATGGTAATTACTGACAACGCTCGGGAACTGGGTACGAGCATAAATATTTTTGACGCGCGCGCGCGCAATGAAGGCGATGTTTTCAATTCGTTCTTATTTGATTCATTTATTTATTCATACACTTTCAATTAAAAAGTATTTACAAATCAATTACTGTTTATCATCAGTGTGAATTCCTTTCACATTTTTTTATCTTTTCATTGAAATAATTTTCAATTTTTTACTTTAAATCTATATTTAAAAATAACGTGATTTATCAAATCTATTTTATTTTTTTCTGGGTGAAAATCATTTTAAACTCTGTAAAAGACATTGGATATCATTGTCAGTAGCTTCAAGGAGACGTGTGACTAGTGGTTTTGTTGACATTGCGAACTTTACATCCATTAAACATGAAACCATGCCTAGCTTTTGTTGGAACAAGACGGTTTTCTAACAAAAAAGAAGAAAATCTGGTTAGAAGTAATTGGCCAATACCAAATCGAGTAGAGGACTGGGCACTAGTTTCCCTGATTAACGAACCTCATAATTAAAATAGAGCACATCAAGATATATAAGATTCCTGAGTATGGTTGCATTTGGTTGTATTCTGACCAAGATACAGCCTCATAAAAATGCCTAAAAATAGAAGGAAATGTATGGAATGTATACGCCTGTCCTTCCAATCAATACATTCCTTTGTAATTCTGGGCAGTTTGAATGGCTGTAACTCACTCGATATCCATCCAAAAGCACAAAATCTCAGGAATCTTATATATCTTGATCTGCTCTTTTATATCATGAGGTTCATTTCTTAATTACATTAATAAGGGGAAACTAGTACCCAGTCCTCTACTCGATTTGGTATTGGCCAATAGGCCTTTTACAACAACAGGTCATGTGACCCTAAATCATTCAGCTGTGTCAAAATGAACATCAAAAATGAAAAGAGCACCTCAACATTAGTAAGAAGGCGAAATATAGAAGTTATATATAAGTTATAAGTTCATTTTATAAGGATTTGTATGGAAAATATGCTTTATTTTCCATACAAATCCTTATAATATGTTCAACATTATGAGCTAAAGCTTTAGCTTCTTACTAATATGGAGGTGCTTTTTTCATTTCTGATGTTCATTTTGACACAGCTGTTTGATTTAAAAGGGGTAGGGTCACGTGACCTGTTGTTGCAAAAGGCCTATTGATACGGCTGAAGGGAAAGGATAGGACAGTACTATTGTGTACCTTTTGAAGGGCTTTAAGTTTGATAGGATCACGAGTCTGCTTTGCTTGAATCATCTCATTCTGTTCAAAGATGTAAACATCAGCATAACATTGTTGATAGTATGTCTGTACTGGGGGAGGGGTGGCGACATTGTTGCATTCAAATGTGAACAAGCAAGTAAACTAGTATAAGGGGCTTTCATGTATTAGTGTAAGGAGGGGGAGGGGTGGGGACAGCTGTACACAGGCAACATTGTTGCATTCAAATGGGAACTAGCAAGTAAACTAGTATAAGGGGGTTTCATGTATTAGTGGATGGAGGGGGGGGGGGGGGGGAGGTGATCAAAATCACCTGTTGTCTTTTCTAAATTTTATCAACCCCCCCCCCCCCCCCCCCAAATATCATAACCCCATTATATTTTGTCTAGTGGTTACTCATACCCTATAAAACTGTATACAATTAGTAACAACCCCCCGATATAACTTCCGAAAGTAATGTGACCCCCAATATTTTCTGCCCCTCCCATTTACTAGTAAATGAAAGCACCCTAAGCTGCATCTAGCCTCCTCCGCAGGTATGTCTTTTATCTCTTTCCATCAGGCTTCCTGACAAATATTTCAACACAGGAATCCCGATCACGTCAACAAAGGAATCCCTAAGGAGTAGCCTGCGGAGGAGGCTAAGCTGCATCAGTGTTAGTCAATACAATGAAACTCTAATGAAACTTATGCACCTATCAATGTCTTGCCCCAACAGGGGGAGGGAGGGCAAAGACGGGCTATTGAACATAAACTTTACCTGGGGCTGCTCAATGTTTTTTGACAATAATAAATTATTCTGCGTCCACAACAGTAAATATATGAGTAAGTATATGAATTTGAAGTCCCCAGGATATGGACTATTGACAAAAAGATATGAAAAATGTCAATAGCCCCTGGGTATGACCACACTCCCCCCATTGGAGCAAGACATTGAAAGGTGCATTATTTTGACTGATGTATCAAGCTTTAAATTTCTTCATCAGGGTAGAAGAGAGCATTCAAATCAGTTTGATTACAATGATATCAATGATTAACTCACCTGGAAAGACTGAAGAGGACAGCCAAGCATCTCCGTCAGAACCTGACAACATCACAGCACCAAGTTATTAATAATTTACAATTCAATATACTTGTTGTTCTATACACCAAATGAATTAGACAAACTGTTGAAACCAGAAGAACTGTATTCTCTCTAAACTATGCACCTTTCTACCAAAACTCAATACATGTGGAAATGCCCAGCAAGACTCAATCATTTTGATTTTAGTAAACAAAAGCACCATGAGTCAGAGCAAGGGATGATGAGCATTTACATACAATTATCTGCTTAATTGTGAGAAAGTTCCATTTTTTGTAATTGTACTTTTCACAGTTCTTATCCACCAACCTCAGCCTGGATGTTGCATATTAATATATTCTTTAGAATTTGCCACAACCCATTTTTACCACAGCCCATGGTCATTTAAGGTAATGTACACATTATCAAACAGTTCAAACACTTCCACAGGCTGAAGTCAAATTCTAAAGAATATATTACACGCTATCTAGCTGAGGTTGATTGACCAGAACTGTGAGGTGGTCTATTAGACTTGAGGACTCTATAGGAATGCTGGTGCCACTGAAGTAGTCAAATTCTAAAGAATATATTACACGCTATCTAGATGAGGTTGATCGACCAGAACTGTGAGGTGGTCTATTAGACTTGAGGACTCTATAGGAATGCTGGTGCCACTGAAGTAGTCAAATTCTAAAGAATATATTACATGCTATTGAGGCTGAGGTTAATCGACCAGAACTGTGAGGTGGTCTATTAGACTTGAGGACTCTATAGGAATGCTGGTGCCACTGAAGTAGTCAAATTCTAAAGAATATATTACACGCTATCGAGGCTGAGGTTAATCAACCAGAACTGTGAGGTGGTCTATTAGACTTGAGGACTCTATAGGAATGCTGGTGCCACTGAAGTAGTCAAATTCTAAAGAATATATTACACGCTATTGAGGCTGAAGTTGATCAACGAGAACTATGAAACGGTCTATTAAACTTGAGGAAACTAAAGGAATGCTTGTGCTACTGAAGAGGCTGAGACATACCTGTTCACCTAGTTCAGCATCAATACTACCCGTACCATCATTGATTTTCACAGTCACTCTCCATCTTTGGTGTAAGTCTGACACTTGTGAATGTGATAGCAAGGTCGCTATATAACCCTGGAACACAAGTAAGAAGTGTCACTAGGCTTAGTTGTAAATAGATGATAATGATATGATCATAATGATGATAATAATGATGATAATGGCTCCAGTATGGTAATCAAATGTTAATAATGAATATGATAATGATCATAATGATGATGATTATAATAGTGATGATGATAATAGTGATGATTATAATGATGACGCTGATGATTTTAATGATGATGCTGATAATGACTCCAGTTATAAAATCTGTAGCTGTATCTGATGATGAATATGATAATGATGACTAAGACAATCATGCTGATGGTGATTAAATGATGTGATGACAACAAGTAGTGGTTGATTTCTTGTTTCCTTGTTCCAAAGAAAACATTAGTCAGTATTATTACCTTAATTCTGACTGTTCTTTCCTCTGGAAAAGGCAGCTCTTTAAGAATAGAAGACAAATACTGATATGGCCTAGGTGATTCCCCACTTGTACTGGCAGCAATGTATTCACTTTTTACCTTGACTTGTTGCACATTATTTCCTTTGTTTATCATTGTCTTTGGAACTAAATGAGACATTAAACTTCCAGTCTTAAGTTTCTTTGATCCAAGTGGTTTATTCCCCATAGTTTTCGTCAATGTAGTTTGTCTTTTCTTACCCACATTAAAGGCAATATTAACTTGATTATTATCATTATTGATTTGAATCTTCACTATACTGCTTTTAGCTGCTGTTTCTGCTGCCTCTAATGCAGCTGATGCTTGCTCATTTACTGCAGTTTGAAGTTGTGATGCCATAGAGAAATTCTTCTGCTGAAGTCTGATTAGTTTATTAGCTTGTTGCTGTTGTTGTTGCTGCTGCTGTTGATTTTGTTGCTGTTGTTGTTGTTGCTGCTGTTGTTGTTGATGATGCTGTTGTTGCTGCTGCTGTTGTTTTTGTTGCTGTTGTTGTTGCTGCTGCTGTTGCTGCTGTTGTTGCTTCTGATGTTGTTGCTGATGTTGCTGCTGCTGTTGCATACTTTTAGTAGTGTTCACATTATTATTGATCCCATTTGAGCCAAATACCGTAGAATAACTTTTCTGAAGAGGTTGTTGAGCCTTTGTTTTGTCCTTTGAAATACTGTTAGTATTTTCCATTTGCTTTTCCTGTTGTTTTGTATTCCTTGGTTCTACCTTGGAATGTACAGTATTTATCGATGTGTTAAGATCAAAGTCATCAAGGTCCATGTCGGCAGCTTCATAGTCAAAGTCGTCTTCCACATCCTCCAATAGCTGATCATCAAGTTCTTCCATGTTGGGAGAATTCACTGCTCTGGAATTTAAAGGCTTTGTCTCTGAAATTTCTTGCTCCATCTGATCCAACTGATCAAAGTCAAAATTCTCGTCACAAACTTCATCAAAAAAGCTGTCTTCCATTTCAAAATCTTCCATTTCATCCTGGAAACCTGTTTCTGTTTTGCCTTGGATTACCTGAGGTTGTTTACTTGAGGAACTGCTATTTGACAAGGTGTTGTTATTTCCAGTTCTACTAAAGTTTGCACTTCTCTGGTTCCTACCATTTACCTGTTGATTGTTGGTCACCTCTTGTGTTGAGTTAACTTGACGTGGTATGATGCTATTGTTGCTGGACGATGGTTGTGTTTCTGTCAGAGTTTCTTCTATTTTGATATTTGTAGGTTGCTGAGGTGCTTCCTGACCACTATATGATAAAAAATGAGTATTATTTTAATAATGTATTGATTATGCGCCAATTGATGAAAATGTATATTGATATATGGCGCTTTATATGTTTAATAGATTATTAATTTTATTATTATTATCATCATCATCATCATCATCATCATTATCATTATCATCATTATTATTATTATTACTATCAAAACTGTCATTACATACATTCACACTTACTACCATTATTGACATTTGTCTTATTGATTATAATTACAACCATCACCATAACCATTCTAATACTGGTTCTCATCAATAATCATTACTATCATCAACATTATTTTTACTATCATCATAATCATACATGCATTATCATCATCATTGCTATTTATATCATTAGACATCATCATCATCATCTTATCACTATGTTTTGATAGATAGAGAGATAGACTTAATTGCTCTTTTGAACTATCTTTCTTTTACGGTTTTCAATTGTTTAAAGTTTTCTTACATTGCATGGTGTAACATATTCCACACAGTATTGTTTTCAGCCAGGTCGTCAACAGATCCTCCCAGAATGTGAATATTTTGGGCTTTAAGTAGAAGAACTCCAAGTCGACTGTCAACTGGACCTTGGATCTGAACCTAAAAAAAAAAAAATTATAATATATTAAATAACATTGAATATTTATTGATTGATGTAGATTTAATATAATTTAGTTGATAAACAAACGAATAAATATAATTATAAAACTTATTCATAATTCATAAGAAAGGTGACCTTTAACAAGTGTTGAAACGTCCTGATTTGCATTATATTCTTCTTTTGCAATTAATGACACCTGTTCTTGGGTTACTACTAGTTGCCGCTGCTCAAAATGTAGGCCGTAATGCAGTAATAATTTACTTATTGTCCTTTTGTTTATATTATTATGTTTTATATTGATGTCTAGGTTATAGGTGTAATTCTACTTGTTTGACAATCCACAACTCTGTTGGAAGTTTAATAAATAATAAATAAATCAAAATGATTACTTTAGTTCCTGGTAGGGTGGTCAGTTTTAGACAAGGTATCAGCTGATATTCCATGGCTTGTATGGTCTGCGATCCATCTGTCATCTGTAAGTATAGCATTCTACTGGGCTTTATCTTTTTCTCCCACTGTAAAGAACACATTTCAAGAAGAACACATTTAATATTTAACATAGACCAATATCATTAGTACCAATAAACAGTATCTTTTTAAACTGTTTCAGTACGAAAATGAATGAAATAATATACATCAGTGTTTTAATACATACATACATGTATATAAGTGATAGTACAAACACTAAAAGGATATGGCTTATAAACTTTTAAGTCACCCTTCTGTTCAATGGTGCTCATTTTTTTCATATGTTTGTGATGCTGTGCAGCTTTGATTTAGAAATGACTTTTGATCAGTCAGGGGGGGGGGGGATTGCTTGAAAATCAACAAAATAATTTGTCTATAGTGTATCCACTAATTATTTTAAACAGCTAACTTGTGCAGTGTCTAAACAATTTCAATGTTGATTGCAGCCAGTCATTTTGTACAAAAAGTTAAGTTACATACAGAGTCTTTATTGGAACTGTTTTCTTTCAAGGTCTCAGGGTCATCCTTTCCTTTCATCTTCTGTATCTGAGAGTATGCAGATTGACCAACATCAACAAGAGAATTAATCTGGAAAAATAATGATAAAGAAATACATATTGATTAAATTATATTAAATAATGAATGGGACTGATTTTAGGTGATTCCTGATTTATCAAAAAAGAGTATTATTTTAGGAGTGGACGATACTTCAATAAACATGATTTTATTGTTGTATAAATTAATCATTTATAAATTCAGAGATAAAGGCATACCTTCGCTTCTATCTTTTAAGAATTTTGTTAGATATTTTGAGAATATTGAAAAACGAATAGCAAAAGCGAGGATTAAAATGAACGCGCATAACAAAAAAATGGAAAAATATAAATGATGCTTTAGCTCTCCTTTATGAACAATTATTACATTTATATTTTCTTGTTTTATCAATCTATTATTATTAATCTATTATATCTGTTGTAACAATATGACTATTAACTAATAACGTAGCTTTTAACTATTTGTTGTAACAATATAACTATTAAGAATATTTCTATTAATTGACTGAATTGTAAAATCTAATATGTTGAAATGTGAAATGAATAAAAAATGTAAAAAAAAGAGAGAGGACGTACTGATTGATCGATCAATTGATAAATAAATGCAGAGGTAGATAGATAAATGAATGAATAAATAATTGGATGAATGAATTAATTTTTAAATGAAACAATGAATGAATGAATGAATGAATGAATAAGTCAACGGAATAATAGATGGATGAATAGATGGATGGAGTTAAACAGTTGACCAATGATTGGAGAGATGAACGACTTCTTACCTGCAGGGTGTGTTTTCCTTGTATTGTCGCCATAAGTTCTCCTGAGATGTTTGGTAAAGAGCCAATAGTCATATCTTCAAAGTCAGCCATTAGCAGCTGCTCAAAGACCAGGCCATTCAGATGTGATTGAGAATTAAATCTTCCCTGTAATGAAGGCAAACTTACTGTTAGCAAGAGGAGAGAGAGACCCACACACACACAAAGTAGATAGGTACTAAAAGAAGAAGAATTGCTAATAAATTTCAGTTCAAAAAGAAAATTAAATGATATCAACCTTTTCCTTTAAAGAAATATTCCTTTTCGAAGAATCCAATTCATTATCACAAACTTGCACGTTCATTAGAAAACATGCAAATGTTAAACTTTCTATTGACAATAAAATAGAACAGCTAACATTTTTTATTTAATTTTATATACATTTACTTTATCTCATTCATGTTATTTGGAGCAAAACAAAACAAAACAACCGAAACAACGAACAATAACAACAACAAAAGTGCCGCAGAGTTTTCGCGCAATTCCACAACTTTCCCAAGTTACATCAATTTACTCCATTGAATATAGAAATGCGCGGCTATAAAGTAAACTTACCCCATGTTCTTGTTTCAAGAATTCAATACAAGCTTCTAGCCATTCCCGTTTAACGTTTAAATTGTAGTTTTTCTTCAGCCATTCACAACAAGTTCCTTCACTCACTGCCGCCATTTTGAATTTGCCTCCAAAACCGCGGTGGGTCACGGGATAAATACCATACCGCATAGCATTGTGGATGCTCATAAAATTGTTTATGGCAACTGTGAGAAATATTTGAGTAAGAAAAAATCGCGAGAAAGAAACCGTTTTTATATACTTTTTGATCATTTTTCGGAGGCATTTAGATCTCTACAAGTATGCTGTCTTCTGTTCACTTGGTCGGTGAGGAAGAAGACGACGATATTTATGGCGGATTCAATGTTTATGATCCTGCCTTCGCAACCGAGGTAAGTTTGAACATGAATTTTCGTACATTTTATTTCATTCTGTGATTTTGTGTTATAATCATCGTTATTGTCGACGATGGTCGACATATTATATAAAATATCTTGCTTTATTTCAATGTAGAATCTTTGTTATTTGGTTGCGAATCAGTAGTATTTACATATTATGTAAATTTGTATTTTGGTCGATCTAAATCTACGAAGGTTCAGTCGATTTGTTTTCATTTTACTTTGTTTATTAAATCTTATTATTGTCAATATTTTTTATTAACAAACAAAGAATCTTGAAGAAGATGAAGCATTTCAGCAAGCCTTGAAAACCAGTCATGGTCAAAGACCTGGAGTTGTAAGTCAATCAATTATGATCACTCACTCATTTTTCAGTTTTCACTGAAGAATAATTTGCTTGATTTCATCATCGTAATATTGTATTTATTTATATTTATTCAATTCACAGAAAACTGGGAAGCTCTCAACTGCAGCTGCCGTAAGTATTTCAATGTTTGATCTGGCTACAAATTTGCCCATTGCTGGGTTTCCTGTGTTGTAACCCATGATTTCCCATACTCCTTTTCTCTGAATATTTTAACTATTGTTTTTTAGAGAAGCAAAGTTCCTGGTTCATCGATGGGTAGACCAACAACTGGAATTGCAGCGGTAAGTATATGATGTGTGTACTACAAACATTTTTTATTTATAGTATACAGTGCCAGTTATTGACAAATGGGATTTGTCAAAATAACGAATGGCAATGATGATGAATGATGTTGATTATGATAATGATGGTGATAATAATAATGATGATGGTGATGATGATAATGATGGTGATGATGATAATGATGGTGATAATAATAATGATGATGGTGATGATAATGATGGTGATAATAATAATGATGATGGTGATGATGATAATGATGGTGATGATGATAATGATGGTGATAATAATAATGATGATGGTAATGATAATGATGGTGATAATAATAATGATGATGGTGATGATAATGATGGTGATAATAATAATGATGATGGTGATGATAATGATGGTGATAATAATAATGATGATGGTGATGAAAATGATGGTGATAATTATGATGATGGTGATCATAAATGATGGTGATAGTTATAATGATGATGGTGATAATAATAATGATGGTGATGATGAAAATGATGCAATGATGATCTTGCTGATAATGATAAAAGTGATGGTTATTAATTGTTGATAGCAATAAAGATGATGATGATAATGTTGTTGGTGATTATATATGGTTAATGATAACATTGACAACAGCAATAAGGATGATGATTTTGGTGATCATGGTATAATGATGATGTCGATGATGGTGACATTTGTAAATGATGATGTCAATAATTGATTATCATGATGATATTGATGATGATGATGATGATGATGATGATGATGATACACGTCTTGCAATTATATTACAGGACACAAGCCAGGCTCGTCCAATGACAGCTGTGCGCTCTGTTGGATACAGCTCCAGTGGAAACAGAGGTAAAGCTCCATCATAATCATCATAGCTATCATCACCATCATTATAACATGATCATGTTATGTTTTTCAGCTGCAACTGGTCCATATGACCCTCTAAATCAAGCAAGAGGACCTGCCCCACCATTGGAAACAAAAGCAGAAGATAGGTAACATGAATTCTAGAAAGTATAGCACCATAATCATTTTATATATAATATCAATATTGATAGTCTATAATGATGTTTGGTGTTTCTGAATAGTAATATTGACAGGAATTATGATGATGGCTTTTACAATTTTTGGTTACCAATTGTGATGGACAATCACAAAAGACATTCACACGCCAAATTTGACAAGAATCTGTCAAATAGCAGCTGAGATATGGCTTCTTGAATATATAATTTCCCCATACAAATCATTGTAATTTAATCTCTAGCTGTTCCAAAAGTTTTGAACGGAGCCGAAAATACAGTGATTTGTATGGGGAAATTATATATGCAAGTGACCATATCTCAGCTGCTATTTGACAAATTCTTGGCAAATTTGCTATGTGAACATCTTTTTTGATTGCCTATTAAAAATGAGAACCAAAAATATAGTACAGGGGTATAGAGAAAATATTATTTTATGACGTCATCACTTGAGTACTCTATGATGATAATGAATGACTTGCACACTAGACTGATAGTATTTGTTTTTTATGTTTTAGCCCTGAGGAGAAAGTCAAACAGCTTGAGAAGAGAGTCAATGAACTGATAGAAGAAAGCTGTATAGCCAATGACAGAGGAGAACTTGCACTAGTAAGGAAATTCTATATATATTATATAACCATCTTGCACTTAATAGCTGCTGTGATATGTGCTCATTTTCAGAATGTTGTATTCATTCATTCAATCATTCATCCATTTATTTAATATACAATCATTCATCCGTTCATTCAATCATTCATTCATTCAATCAGACATCCACTTATTTATTCAATCATTCATCCATTTATTTAATAGATAATCATTCATCCGTTCATTCAATCATCCATTCATTCAATCAGACATCCACTTATTTATTCAATCATTCATCCATTTATTTAATAGATAATCATTCATCCGTTCATTCAATCATCCATTCATTCAATCAGACATCCACTTATTTATTCAATTATTCATCCATTTCTTCAACCATTCATTTATTTATTCATTCATCCATTTACCCATCCATCCATCCATTTTTTCAACAATAATAAATTATCTATCTATTAACATGTTTATAGAATTTGTTACAAGTAACTATGGAACACATACAGCTAAGGAAAAACAAATGTGATAATAGTTAAGGGAGCTAAAAGCTGTCAGGTAATTCCTTCACATCTCCCCTGCTAAACATTTTATTGTTAATCTCCAGGCCTTAGAGAAAGCTAAGGAAGCTGGCCGTAAAGAGCGTTCATTGTGTAGACAGCGTGAACAAACATCACTGAGTGAACAGATGAATCTTGACCTCACATACTCTGTAAGTTAATTTATGAAATTAATTATTATATTAACATGCAGCACATCCAGCTGGTTTACTGACTGGTCAGTTAGCTGATAAATAAATTGATTGGCTGTTTGGTTATTTTGTTGGTTAATTTGTTGAATGACTGGCTGCTTTTGATTGGTTGGTGGGTGGGTGGGTGGGTGGGTTGATTGACTGGCAGGTTAGTTAGTTATTTGGTTGGTTGTGGTTGGTTGGTTTGTTGAATAACTGGCTGCTTTTGATTAGTTGGTTGGTGTGTTGGTTAGTTTGTTGAATGACTTGCTGCTTTTGATTGGTTTATAGTTGATGTGTTGATTGACTGGCTGGCTAGCTTATTGATTGGTTGGTTGGTTAGTTTGTTCTTTGGTTGGTTGGTTGGTTAAATGAATGGCCAGTATATTTATGTCTAATCTTCTCTAATCTGACCATTGTAGGTGTTGTTCAACCTTGCCAACCAGTATGATGCTAACCAGATGCACAATGAAGCTCTCAATACCTATCAAGTCATTGTCAAGAATAAGATGTTCAGTAATGCAGGTAGGTGACGAACTACTACACATTCATTCAGGAACAAATGTAGCTAAGTTGGTTAGTGCACAGCTTTCAGAGCGAGAGGTCACGAGTTCGAACCCTAATGGCCTCACACTTGTGTTGATTTCTTTCCATTCAGTGTAGCTTTGAGTAGCTTTAAATACCCGTAAAACGGAGCATTGATTGAGAGAGAGGGGAAAAAGCGCACAGTCAGCTTCATGAGGGACCAGCTTACAGCTTACTGCTTATATCTGAAGGAGCTACCGATGCTAAATAATAGTACTTTTCCTTTTCCTTTTCCTTAACATTCACTGAGATTGTACTACAGTATAATCATCATGAAGATTATTGTCATCAATTGCATCATAATGGTACTTATCATGATTAATCTTATATCCATCAAGATCATGATAGATCATAACTATCTTTATCATCATCCTTATTATCATACCTATAATCATCATCATCATAACCATCCACGTCATGATAGATCATAACCATCATCATCATCATCATAATCACCATCATTATAACCGTCACCATCATGATAGATCGTAACCATCTTTATCATTATCACCATCACCATCATGATAACCATCACCATCATGATAGATCGTTACCATCTTTATCATCATCATTATCATCATCATAACCATCACCATCATGATAGATCGTAACCATCTTTATCATCATCATCATCATCATCATAACCGTCACCATCATTATAGATCGTAACCATCTTTATCATCATCATCATCATCATCATAACCGTCACCATCATGATAGATCGTAACCATCTTTATCATCATCATTATCATCATCATAACCGTCACCATCATGATAGATTGTAACCATCTTTATCATCATCATTTATCATTATCAACATAATCATCATTATTACCATAACCATCATCATCATCATAACCATCATCATCAATATTATCTTTATAATCATCACCATTGTCTTCATCAGCATTAATATTTGTCAGAGATTCAAAATAATGTTCAATATGATTGTTATGTGTACAGGTCGTCTGCGTGTCAACATGGGTAATATCTACTTTGAACAAAAGAAATACCCACAGGCTATCAAGCATTACAGAATGGCATTGGATCAAGTACCTAATACACACAAGGAAATGAGGTTAGTCTGATAGACTAAGTATACAATTATCTATCCATCCACATCCTTTTATCCATTCATCCATTTATTTGTCCATCCATTCATTTGTTCATTTATTCTTTTATCCTTCAATTCATTTATCCATCCATCCATCCATCCATCCATCCTTTCATTTATCCATCCATCCTTTCATTTATTCATCCATCCATTCACTTGTTCATCCATTCTTTTATCCTTCAATTCATTCATCCAGCCATCCATCCTTTCATTTATCCATTTATCCATCCATCCATCCTTTCATTTATTCATCCATCCAATCATTTGTTCATCCATTCTTTTATCCTTCAATTCATTTATTGATTTGATCTTATTGTTCATCATTCATACATATATATCAATATATTTACTAGTTCATTCTTTTATTTGGTGATTATATATATATTTAGTCATTCATTATTTATCCATCTATTTACTTAGTTATTGATTTGTTCCATCCATCCATCAATTTTTTCATCCATTCATAATTGTATTTGTCTTATTTAAATATCAATTGAAAGTACAATAATACCAATATTATGTGGCTGGTATCTTTACCAGGATCAAGATAATGCAGAACATTGGGATAGCGTTTGTACAAATGGGTCAGTACAGCGATGCCGTCACTTCCTTTGAACATATCATGGCTGAGAAAGCTAACTTCCAGACAGGTATAGCATAAGTAATGGGTGTTGTATTGGTTTAATAACCACTCGACCTCTTACTGCTGTGGTCCAGGTTTGAGTCCTGGTTTGGGCATGTGTTGTTCTCTCCAATGGGATTGATCAGTTGCCAGATAAAATAAATAAATAAATCACTTTTTGAACATCTCAATCTTCTACAAGTGCCCAACTAATTTGAGAGACTCAGACCCACACTCACTACCTCTATGTGGAATATGTTGGCACACAACTCCACTCACATGTTCATTTTTGCAGAGGGAGGAAAAAGACATCAAACAAACAAACTCAACTCACATATAATCCATGCCTGAGCCGGAACTTGAACCTGGATCACTGTGGTGAGGCGTGTGGTCAATCACCACACCACCAATACCACCCTTTCATATTATCATAATCAATAAAATGATCAGTTGCCTGAGTCTTGGAAAGTTATTTTTTGATCTACTAACTGGTTGTCTTTTATTAATTATGCTTTTATTGGTATACTACATGTCTAGACAATCTTACTGAAATACTTATCATTGTAATCATCTCTAGGTTTCAACCTTATTCTGTGCTACTATGGCCTAGGAGACAGAGACAAGATGAAAAAGACATTCCAGAAACTACTGTCTATTGATCTTGGAATTGACGATGAAGATAAATACACAGCCACAACTGTATGTAGTTACTTGTTCTCACTATTGACATCATAGCTATTTTGAGAGATAGGACAAAACATTTGATATTTTTGCAAGCTATTTTTCAGCAGTTGTTGTTGAATAAGAAGAGACTCATGGGCCAGTCTCAGCTTAAAAACATAACATGCATGGTCATAATATCCTGATAAAAAAAACCCACCTCAAGTGGCTTGGCCACTGCATCCGAATGGAAAATAACTCTTTTCAAAAACAAACCCTATCTTAGATTAAACGTCTCAAAAAGATCACCGGAATCGAGACAATTCAATTGAGAAAAATCATGATGGCGCTATACCTTTGTTCCCACTGGAACGCACAGAGCGCACAGCTGTCATTGGACGAGCCTGGCTTGTGTCCTGTAATACAAGGAACATTGATTCTGAATAGTACTTACATTAACTAATGATCTTTTTCAGGATGACAAGGTACAGATGATGGTCCTTGAAGTCATAAGAAATGACAAACTTAGACAGATTGAGAAAACGAAGTGAGTACTACTAAAAAGATCATTATTCTGTTCAGATTAACCATTCCTTCATTCCTTCATTCATGATCCATTTGTCAATTCAGTCATTTATCAATTTATTTCATCAATTTTCCAGGAAATCTCAAGCAGAAAAGTTCATCATGAGTTCAGCTAAACTGATTTCTCCAGCCATAGAGAACAACTTTGCAGCAGGCTTTGACTGGTATGTTATGTAACAGGGTTCGTGCTACTCCTTAAACTCCTTGAAAACTCCTTAGATTTGATTTACGTTTTTAAGGGCACTTGAAAAGCCCTTGAATTTTAGAAAATCAGCAAAAACTCCTTAAAAACTCCTTAATTCTAGCTAAAGTAGGGTAAATTGTGATAAAATTTGTTCATTCTGTGCGACGTTAACAATGACAGGAATATCATTTCTATATCAAAGTTGTTGCAAAAAGTGCTTAAAAATTACTTTTTGGTCCTTGAAAACTCCTTGAATACTCCTTAGATTTTTTTTACTGACATCAGCACGAACGCTGATGTAATATCATGATCATTGTCATCATGATTATTATCAATAATAATATATCATCATCATTGCCATTGTCATGACTTTCATTATCATCATTCATCATCACCTTATATCATCAACATTATCATCATCATCAATATTAAAACATGGTCATCTTCATCACCATCATTAAGCATAATCTCATTATCATAATTATATCATTACCATCATCATCATCATCATCATCAACTTTATCACCATCATTAAGCATAATCTCATTATCATAATTATATCATCACCATCATCATCATCATCATCAACTTTATCACCATCATCATAATCTCATTATCATAATTATATCATCACCATCATCATCATCATCAACTTTATCACCATCATCATAATCTCATTATCATAATTATATCATCACCATCATCATCATCATCAACTTTATCACCATCATTAAGCATAATCTCATTATCATAATTATATCATCACCATCATCATCATCATCATCAACTTTATCACCATCATCATAATCTCATTATCATAATTATATCATCACCATCATCATCATCATCATCATCAACTTTATCACCATCATTAAGCATAATCTCATTATCATAATTATCTCATTATTATATATCATTACCATGATCATGATCATGCTCATCACCATCATAATCATCATCTCATTGTTTTGGTTGATGTTTTAATATGCCACTTTGCCTGTAGGTGTATTGACTGTGTCAAGGTTTCACCATACATGGAAATGGCCAATGAACTGGAGATCACTAAAGCTGTTACTTACTTGAAGCAGAAAGATCTGAAGAAGGTAGGAATACCAACAACAACATAGACTGCAAAACAGTCCCTACTTTTATGCGAAAACTACAAGGAAACAAGTTGAATTGCGAACGAATGAAATTCTGGCCGCAAGAGAATGAGGAGAGGATTAATTTTGTGCATCACTCCTTGCTCGGCCGTTAACCTCTCCTCATTCTCTTGTGGCCAGAATTTCGTTTGATCGAAATTCAACTCGTTTCCTCAGAGTTTTCGCAAAAAGTAGGGACTGTTTTGCAGTCTAACAACAACATTGCAACCAGTAGAATGTTATTTATTTGTCTCATGAATGTCTAGGTTTTAGGACCACAAGGTTTCACCTGCTACTGCTAGTCTTCATCAGGCAATGGGTAGACTTGAATGTTGGTAGATCTTGTACACCTGTTGTCGGATTCATTTGAGGATCATGTTCTGATAACATTGTGACAGTTACCAGACATTACAAAATATATAAATTACACTTGAATGACTAGACGAGGAATGGTCTTAACAATGTGTTATTTTACTTGTAGGCTGTTGAATGCTTGAAAGGTTTTGAGAAGAAAGACTCTAAAGTCCAATCTACAGCTGCGACAGATCTGTCTTTTCTGTACTTTCTGGTGAGTTTGAAGTTTACTTCAATCTTATTTTTCATTCATTTATTTATTCCTTTGATAGTTGACCTGCTGTGAAAGTTTCTTAAACAGGTTCCCATTTAAATCTGTACTTTCCCATTTAAATCTGTACTTTCCCATTTAAATCTGTATTTATGCAATTTTTGTTGATGTGTGCTAAACACACAGATCAACCAATCAGAGAAATTCACTTCAGTAATATTATATTGTGATTGGTTGATCTGCGTGTTTAGCACACATCAACACAATTTGCATAAGTACAGATTTAAATGGGAAAGTACAGATTTAAATGGGAACCTGTTCTTAATACATTTTCTATTTGATCTCCTGAAGGAAAATGACATCAACCAAGCTGACAAGTATGCCGAGATTGCCATGACAACAGACAGATATAACCCTGCTGGTAAGAATTGAACCTAGCTCAAAAATTTGCCAACAACAATTGTTGTAAACTTGAAATTTGTGTAATTAAAGCATAATGCATATATTTATGTTGATAACATCAATGTGGCCTTTGTATTTATTGCAGCTCTTGTGAACAAAGGCAACTGTCTATATGCCCAGGGAGAGTATGAAAAGTCAAGAGAGTTTTACCAGGAAGCTTACAATGTTGAGGCCACATGTACAGAAGCATTGTACAACTTGGGTAAGAGAGCTCTTTAACTTATGGCAGTAGAAGACACCATAGTATGAAATGTTGAAAGGACCAACAAATGTTATTTAGAATTCATAATTGGATTATTTGATATTATTAGTAATGATTTTAAACAATTAAACTAATATGAACATGCAAACATTTACTAAATATTCTAAAACATTTGAGACTGACCAGAAGCTTTGTTCACTGTAACAAGACATGTGATAAAGTGGTTTCTGTGAAAAGTAAAGTGCCATGTGCATGCCTTGCCGCAGCCATGATGTTTCTAAAATTTTGTTGTACCTTGCTGTGCCTTGACCACGTTCATGCTGTGAGCCAAAGTCATACAAAATCTTCTCTAAGAACCACACCTTATTATGTTTTTTGTTCTTGTGATGATGAGTGTTTTTTTTTTTTTTTTCAGGTCTTGTTTATAAAAAGCTCAACCAGTATGAAGATGCTTTAGATTGTTTTACTAAACTCCATGCCATCCTAAGAAACCATCCACAAGTTATATATCAACTGGCAAACATGTATCCTTTAATGCATTATTATCAGCATCATCACCACCACCATTATCTGCATTATCAACACCACCATTATCTGCATTATCAACACCACCATTATCTGCATTATCAACACCACCATTATCATCATTATCAACACCACCATCATGACCATCGTGACTTTCTCACTCACGACAAAAATTGAAGAGAGTTGTATTTTGTGAAATATGTACTACCCTCTTCGACGCCACATGACTTTGACGTGCGAATAGCTACAGGAATCCCATGCACTCAATGATTAACTAAAGATCAATATGATGCTATGCACGTAGTAAAAATAACATTGTTGTCATTAAAAAAATAGTCAGATACAATATTTGGACTGCCTGTGGCTAGCATTGTGCCAAGTGCTTTTTTCAAAGATACAAGTAGTTTGCTAAATATGTTTATGTTTCGGGTTGAGTGATGGTGACTAAATACCAGTAGTCACTAAATATAAACTATTAGTTAGTTACTATTTTGTTTTTATTTCATGGTTTTAGTGTTTTAGCTCTAGTACTGCAATACATAGTATTTCTTTAACATCTTTGTAAAGATATGAGTTATTAGAGGACATGAACCAAGCTACTGAATGGTATATGCAGTTAGTGTCTGTAGTTCCAACTGACCCGTTTGTGCTGGCCAAACTGGGTGAGATATATGACAGTGAGCAAGACAAATCACAAGCTTTCCAATACCACTATGAGGTAAGATGAAAGTGATGATATTGATGATGATGGTCATCATGATTATGATACGGTGGTGGTGATGATGATGATGATGATAATGATGAAAGGGATGAGGTTGGTAATGATGATATTGATGATGAAAGTGATGATGATGGTAATTTCAGGATTGGTGATGATGATAGTATTGATGAAGAAGGTGATGATGAAAAGGATGATGTTAGTAATGATGATATTGATGATGATGGCAATGACAGTGGTGATGATGATATATGATGATGATGGTCATGCTTATTATTGTGATAATGATAACGATAATGATAACAATGGTGATTTATGTAAGGTCTCTATTTTCAGTCTTACAGATACTTTCCGTCCAATATTGAGATCATTTCATGGCTTGGTGCTTACTATATTGATTCTCAATTCTGTGAAAAAGCCATCCATTACTTTGAAAGAGCTGCTGTTATACAGTATGTGTTTACAATAAATACTTTTACTTATTAATATGTATAGTTACTTGTGTTGCATTGAATTGTTAGAGATAAAAAATGATTCTTCACCTCACTAGATGTATCTGCTTGCCATTTAGTATTTTCTGTATGTGTAGTATAAATAAAAAAAAGAACAATACACCATTTATATACATGTTCATGTGCGCACATAGTTTGTACTTAGTTTGTTTTGATGTGATTTCTTAGACCAAATGAAGTGAAGTGGCAGCTGATGATAGCAAGCTGTTATAGACGAAGTGGTAAGTACTTTTTGCAATGGGTACAATGTAATATACTATGCGCTATAGAAATGATATTTAATTATTAAATATGTCATCAACTATTTTAGGAAACTACCAGCAGGCCTTAGAGACCTATCGAAACATCCATAATAAGTTCCCTGAGAATGTTGAATGTCTAAAGTTCTTGGTTCGTATTTGTACTGATCTTGGACTAAAGGATGTACAAGAGTATGCACAGAAACTTAAAAAGGCAGAAAAAGCAAAAGAACTTAAGCAACAGGTATATAATAGTTAATACTAATGATGATGATGATAGTAATGATGATGATGATAGTAATGATGATGATGATAGTAATGATGATAATGATGATGATGATAATGATGATGATGATAATGATGATGAAGATAATGATAATAATGATGATGATAATAATGATATTAATGATAATGATGATAATAATAATGGTGATAATGATGATAATAATGATGATGATAATGGTGATAATGATATTATGGTAATAATGATGATGATAATAATGAAGATGATAATAATATTGATGATAATTTAATACACATCTATAAAACTTATTTCAAAGTGTCATTTACCATAATAATTATTATCAAAAAAAGAAAGGTCTTTTTGAGAAATTACCTGAAAAAAGACATTGAGTGCTCCAGGTGGAAATCAAACCCATATGCTTCTTGTTTGTTTTCAGAGAGCAACTAGTGGCAGCAGTCGTAAAGGCAGTGGTCGAGGTGGTAGTGCAAGCAGACCTGGAGCAGCAGGATCACGCAACAACAGTGCAGGAAGTGGTAGGTCTCCCATAGGTCTACAATAGGAAGAAGACTGAACAGATTCATTTCTTAGCCTTTATATATTGCCTGATGATGGTTTTGAAATAGCCTGCTGGCAGACTCTTTTTTTTTGCGCTCAAAAATTCGCCAAAAAAGTAGAATTTTTGAGCGCAAAAAAAAGAAAAGGCTAGTTTTGAAATAAAACCAAAATTGAAGAATATTAAAGTTGTCCTTCAGTAGCATATTGTGGGTATAATAAGAGAAGGTTTAAAAAGGTTTAAGAAGGTTTAAAACCAAAATATTGTGGACATTTCCTTTCAACATTGTCTTCTCATTTCTCTAGTTGAAAACTAACTAAGAAAATTATATATCTATTGTCTTTCCTTCATTCTATTTTATCTAAAGTTCTCAGCTGGTTTTTCACATATATAGGTACAATGTACAATGTATTGAGTAAATGTTGGCTGCAAATGTTTTGATGAAAATTCATTGTTTGATAGCCTGCTGTTCAGACTCGATTTTTTGTGTGCAACATCGCTGGCTCTGATTGGCCAATCTAGACAATAGCTTATGCATATTGGAAACTGATTAGCGGCTCAGTTCAGCACTCTTTTTTTGGCAAATATTTTGAGTCTGACAGCAGGCTAATTGTTTGATTATGATTTCCATTGTGTTACAGATTCAGGTCGTATCAACAGTGGTACAAGTCGATCAGGAGGTAGTGCTGGAGGCAAGAACAGTCATAACAGAAACACTTTGCCTGAAAATAATGAATCATTCGCTCTCAACAGCTCAAAGGAAGTTGGTTAGTAATAATAGATCAATGGATCAGTGTAATTTGAGAACAGCACATCCAAGTACAACTTAAACATCTAAAAAATTAATGATTATTGGAATAACACTTTAAAAATTGCTTTACATTTTTATGGTTTGTTTTATAAGATGCAAATTTTTCAAATCAATTTTTGATATAATTTTTAGTTTTTCCACTTTAAAAAAAAGCTCATTGTGTGCTGTTTTTATTATATGTGATTTGCTCTTTGTGAAATGCTACAGAACCCACTAATTAATTACACTTTATTTGTATCGTACCAGATGCGACATATGCAGATCCTCTAGGAGAGGCACCAGCAAGACCAAAAACTGCAGGACGTCAGCGACATCAAGTAGTGGAGGATGAGTTTGGTGATGAAGAACTTGGCGACGATCTTCTTCCAGAGTAGACATCCCAGCCCCTCCCTCCCTAAGGACACCAGTGAACTATTCTACCAGACTCGTGTTAAATATCCCCACCCTTCCCTCCCTAAAGAGAATTGTTGTTTTCAATTCAACTCCTATGATAATAATATTGGTTTTAATTTCACTCAGTGTAGAAACGGTTTACAAAAATATTTATTGTGAAATCTTGTAAATTTGGACATCAATAAAATTGAAGTTATAAAGGAATTTTTGTGTTGTGTTTGATCTGTTTTGTTTACTAATGTTAATCTGTAGTACATTTAATTAGTGATATCAGGGAAATGTGAAGGAAAGTTGGAGAAAATTCTCAACAATATATTTGAAGGAAGAACTATTGTTTTGATGCTTTTGTTTTACACTCATAACTGCAAATTTCAAACGAACCCTTTAACTCTTTTGATGCCCGACAAAAGCTCAAGAGAACTTTACAAACAGAAGTGTATGGCCTCAATCAATTGTTATAATTATCTTTGAAGGAAGTTTATTCAAATTTTTGGGTAATGTTTATATTACAACAGGATAGTGCATGCCATATATCAATAAAACTTCATATTCACATTGCATTAACATATGCACTGTTTGTTTTTATCAAACAACAATCTTTATTACGAGAAACCAGACTGTAATTTCAACATCAGGAAGCTATTACTAACTAACTATTCAGTTAAAAATACTTTTAAAAATACTTTTAAAAATACTTTTAAATATTATTTGATTACAAAACGTTTTTGTAAGAGCAAAAACACTAAGACCTTGAAATAAAAACAAAATATTACTATCATACCACAGAAACAAAACCTCATTATAATATTGTGGTACTAGGTACCACTGTATTCCATAGTATCAATTTGGTTCAGGTTTTATTTCATGGATATAGTGTTTTTAAATTCTATGAAGGCTCTTTTTAACAAAATATGTTATTACTGCATGGAACACACAGAATAACAAAGATCAGTGATGTTATTCTTTCCCCTTGGGGTCAGCCTGCTATCAGATATTTTGTGAAAAATAGCCATAAAGGTTTTGTAAGATCATGTGAAGAGTTTTGAACATGACTATTATGTTTGTTTCTTGTAGAGTTTTGTGTCTTGTTTTATGAAGTTTCATGGATATATAGTGCATAATTCAGCAAATCTTTCCTCCCAGTATTACTAAAACCCTGGTCTAAGGTTTTGTAAGATCATGCGAAGAGTTATGAACATGACTGTTATAATGTTTGTTTCTTGTAGAGTTTTGTGTCTTCTTTTATGGATATATAAATTCAGTAAATCTTTTCCCCCAGTATTACTAAAACCCTGGCTTATGTTTTCCCTTCCCTCCCTTTTTCTTCTTCCCTTCTGCTCTTTCTTTCAAGTTCTTCTGTCGTCGTTTTTGTTTGTCTGCCATTTGTTTATTTTGCTGATCTTTTCTTTCATCCCATTGCTTTTTACTTCTGGCTTTCATTTTTTCTTTCCTCTTTAAACTCTTTTTCAAAAGTTTTGGGTCGTCTTTGATTTTATTCCCTTCAGCCTTTTCCAGTGCAGCTCTCCATGCATGTTTCTCCACTAATTCTCTTGCTTTATTTGCATCTGTGCCTTTCAATTCTTCAATTTTCTTCTGCCTCGTTTCTGCCTTGGCTATAAGGTTTTTATAGTTGCGCGCTTTACTGCCATGTTTAGGGTTCTTCGATCGTTCCATGAAATCAAACTTGCTGAAGACAACTTCTCCTTGATCATTTGTGACCTTACTACCAGTTAATGGTCGTCTGTCTTTGCTAGCTTTGTCCTTCTTCGTTTGAGATATCTCATTCATTTTCTTGTTATCGCTTTTAACTTCTGATTTCATCTTTTTCATGGGTCGTTTAGAATGTTTTTCAGATGTTGGTTTTCGTTTTCCTTGCATGACTTGTAATCGTTCGTGTAATCTTGCTCTCAAATCGGAGATCTTTCCGCTAGGGACTTTCTCTACGCTAAAACCTCGATTATTATTATTACCATCGTCTTCAGAGTCGCTCCCGTCGCTATCATTATCCACAGTTTCTGGCTGTTCTTGCAATTCAACTACATTTTTAGCGTGGTTTGGATCCAAGCGTTTTTTCTTTGCCTTTCTCGAGGCTTCTTTTATCTCTTGTTTTGGCGCAGCTTTGCCGCGATTTTTGTGATACTTATTGCTCTTTTCTTCTTCATCGTCGGGAAGATAAAATTTGGCAGGAATAAGACGAACTAAGGAGTTAAAATATGTTGAATGTTCCTTCAAACGATTTAGCAACTCTGAAGCAGTTTCGTCCGCCATGTTGCATGTGCTCCGATAATTTACTATCAGTCGATACTCTGCCGTGAATTTCACGACATTTTACCGACTACTTATCGACTTTTTTCATACAAAGCTACTCTTGTTACGATATGTTGCCGAACATTTGCCGAAATATTATAGGCGCAAAATCGTATAATTATTGATTGAAAAGAGCTCTCAATGAATGATGGGTAGCAACACGTGAAGTCGCTTTGAAGGAACCAACATGGCGGATGCGGGTTTTTTCAGAGTGAGTAAAATGACCTACTATTATACTATATTCTCTTGTATTTCACTGCTAATTATAACACAATTATAAACATTGTTTATCCTTCTAGGGCACTAGCGCAGAACAAGACAATCGCTTTAGAGATAAGCAAAAAAAGCTGCTTAAGTCAATCCGATTCGAAGATGTCCTTGCACAAAAAGTGAGTATGCAATTGATTGTAACTCAAATTTCAAACATCGCTGCCATTTAAACACACACTTAAACTCCAATTGAAAAGTTTTATTGATGATTTATGTTTTATTGTAGATTGATATGGAGAAAGTTAACGTTGATGTAATAAAGCCGTGGGTTACAAAACGCATTACGGAAATGTTGGGTTTTGACGACGATGTCATTCTGGAGTTTGTAGTAAATATGCTTGAAACCGATAAGGTAAACTATAAATCTAATAGAAATTATCCTGAATCTCGTAGTTGTGATTAGTTTAGGATATTTTTGGGGTTATTTTAGTTTCATTTGTAATTGATGTAATTACCATATTTCATTGTCTGGTCCAGCTGGCTTGATCTCATTATGTATGCTAATTCAGTTTGCTCTGGTCAAATAAGATCAAAGACAATTGTTTTGGTTTATACAGCGCGACGTGCAAAAGTATGACCACATTTAATGTATTTGCATACTTCTATGTACAGGAGTTTGTACTTTAAACAGACACATTTGATGTGAAGTTGTCTGATTTTACTGAATAAGGCGTGTAAAAACTTGTTTTGCAGCATAAATTCTGTGCATGGAAGTATGCAAATATATTAAAAGTGATCATACTTTTACGCCTGCTGCTGTAATAGGTTCTTTGTTTTTACAGTAATATTTGGGTGGCATGAGTGGCCTAGCAGTGAGAGCGCTGGCCTTTCACCACTGTAACCTGGGTTCAATTCCCGGCTCGAGAGTTTGATGTGTTGTTCTCTCTCATGCCACAAGAGTTTTTCTCCGGGTTACCGGTTTTCCGCCAAAATCAACATGTGAGCAGAGTTGTGTGTTGTAAATATGGAATGTAGTGGTAGAGAGTGTGAGTGAACCTCACGGAAAAGCCCCGACGGGAGTGATGGTTGTAAAATAGTTGTTTAGTGTTCTGTTCTTTTGGTGTTACCCACACTCTAGAATATGTTTCCTTTTATCCGTTCACACGAGAAGTCAACCCAATTTAATTGACTCAGATAGAATGATGATAACAATATAAGCCTGGGTCAGTGTTTTAAAAAAACGAATATGTTGCTATAGAGCGGATTTCGTATGAGTGGGAAACTGGCCGTAATATTTACCGCACAGTTACGGTACTGTTACTGTAGAATTTTCAAATGTACAGTACAGTACGGTATGGTCAGTTTCCCACTCGTACAAAAACCGCTCTATGTTATTCTGTATGTTTGTTGCTTTTATAGCATATTTCAAAAACCTCTCAATATGCTTTACAATTATCATGTGCACAGCCTATGGTGGCTTAAAATCATCAAAGGAAAACTAACCTAATTTAATATGTGTAGTTGAGAAATTTATTTATTTTGCAAATCCTTTTCTTACCTAGAATCCAGATCCCAAAGTAATGCAGATCAACCTGACAGGGTTTCTTCAAGCCAAGAATGCCAGGATCTTCATGGGAGAGCTTTGGGAGCTTCTTGTTAGTGCCCAGGAAAACATTGGTGGCATACCACCACAGCTACTGGAAAAGAAGAAAGAGGAAATCAAACAAAGAAAGGTAAATTTCCTTGAAATGGATTATGGTCAATGGTCATACAAATAATAATAATAGTATAGGTTAGCGGTTAACAATTCTTACAGTGCGACTACTGAAACCGGGGCCACCCAAACAAATGTCAAAATAAATAGTTTTTGAGATCAAACAAAAAACTTGTAGAGGGTTCTCACAGGCTAAGATGTTTCTTATTCGATCTCTATCTATTCCGTTTACAAATAATGAAAATTATTAGCATTTTAAGCAAAAAAGTCAAACATTTGTAGAGATTCTATTGTTCATATTCTCAATCGTGATTGGATAATCATGTTTTGGTGGCCCCGGTTTCAGTAGTCGCAATATAATAGTAAAGTGCATTTTGCTGGTCAAATGAGAACCAATGGAATGCGTGTTTAGAGCAGATTTTACATGACTACAGAAAGCTCACGGCATGAATGCAGTCAAGGCAAGTCATTGTAAAAAAGTTAATAGAAATATTACAGTTGTGGCAAGGCACATACACTGCACTGAACATTTTACAGTCAGACAAACTCTGCTCTATCAATTTAAGCAATTGCAAGTTTCAGAGTTGTTATTATTAGAACTATTTCCTCTTTATTTCCTCCAATCTAGCAGATTTTGTCTGATAAACAAACTTGCTTTGCTATAGTATTTTCATACCTCTCATATCAGTGCTCTAATAATCTAAGAGACATCCATGTTTTTTTTAAAAACATTGAATGCATAATTAGCATTCATTTTACTAGCTTGAGCAGCTTGTGACTCCAAGTTTAATTCTCCTTGAAGTTTACTAAATTTCCAAGGAGAATCTATACTTTGATCAGAAGTGGCTCTGTTTTTGCATTACATAAGCAAACTGCCACAAATGCAGGAGTATTTCATAGTACTTATTGTCCATTTTTGTTTTGATTATTTAGATTATTTCTTTATCTTCAACATGAAAGGTAACCACACTGCCTTGTTTTCAAAATCTCTCCAAAAGAAATAAGTGCCTTTATCAAGGTTTTTCCTGACTTAAAGAAATTCTATATAAACAGTCAATAAAAATTATATCAATCAAACATTGAATTATTCAGACTTTTCATTTGTAGAAAAATTGAAATATATGTATGAACAACATGTTTTTATAAGTTTGTTCATTAGCTAATTCCTTTGTTCATTTAAATGATATGCAATGTAGCTTTTGATACAGTCATTTGCATCTAAGCATGAACACATGACTCTAAAGCATGTTCTAATTGGTTGCTGAAACATAGAAGTTTGTCAACCGGAATGTTCATGTTTGGTGTTCGTATTTCACTAAATCTGTATCTATATAATTTAGAAAGTCTGCTTTCATGATTATTTGTGAACAAAAGCAACTTGCTTTTTGCTTTGTGGAGCTTCAAAAGCTTATTTCAAAGAGCAAGCACAGAACATGAACATTCTGGTTGACAAACACCTACGTTTAGAACATGTTTTAGAGTCAAATGTTCATGCTTAAGGCCCGGGCAAACGGTTTAAACATTTGCTTCAACATCTGTTCAATTTAGTTTAATAGCAATGTTGTAGCCGCTCAACATTTTTGAAAGGTGTTGAATCTATGTTTAATTGTTGTTGAAAGAGTTTGAAAGCGTTCAAACATTGCCATTCAACAAAATCAAACGAATGTTGAAGCTGTTTGCAGGGGCCTTTAGATGCAAACGACTGTATATTTTGTAAATTGTCACATTAAAAGGGAGAACTGTTGTCTATTTTAGATGGAGCAGGATAGAATACAAGCCAACTTAAAGAAGCAAGGTGAATCCCTTCAAGTAGAAGCAGACAGCACAGGACTTGAAGAAACATCAATTGGTGAAAATCCTGATGATCTACCTGAAGAAGTTCGCAAAGCAAGACAGGCTGCTTCTAAACTAGCGGAAGGCATGGTATGAAGGGTTTTTATATTTATTGATGGCTATGTGTAGTTAGAAAACACTAGTGTTATTTAAGTTAGTGTTATTAGCCTATTGAGTAAGATTTTAGACAATTAAGTATCTACACTAGTAGCAATAATTGTTTGAACAAATTATCATTATTATGGGTGGAATAAAAACAGGTGGAATGGGCACTGAGTGCAAGACTTACCATAAACGCTTAGCTGAATTAATATCGATTAAGAAGGGAGAGAACTATGCTAATACGATGTCATGGGTTAGGGCCAAAGTTTCCTTTGCACTGATACGCTCTGCTTTGCTATGCCTTAGAGGATCAAGGTCAATAAGAAGAACTGTTGATACTACAAATGTAGACATTTCCCTCGATAACGCTATTGCCCGAATAAGCTAGACTTTTATTTATTTTTATATCTTTTTATATTATTATTATTCTGATCTGTATTATTTGTTTGTATAAGTTTGATCAGAACATTCTTAGATGATCCTTTTTATAAATTGAATGCATTGTAATTTGTATATTTATATATAATCGAAATTGTAAATTTTTTAGATAGTTTTATATATTTTTATATTAATATTATATTATTATTAAAGTGATTATTATTAAAAAAAAATTATTATTATATAATAATAATAATGATAATTTAATTCTGAGCACACTACACTTTTTCAATTAATATGGGGAAAAAAATAAGTAACAAATAGGAATAATGAATATGCATGTACATATATACATTTGAGTATTTCTGGAAATATATAATAATAATTATATTTATGACTTATATTTCTAAAATAAAAGACAATAACCAATAAACTAAATATGTTTACTGATAAACAGCATATATCAGTTAATAATAAAAGTAATAATTTGTTATAACTTATTTCTATAGCACTTTAACATGCACAAAGCACTTAACAACAGCATAAATATCAATGTAATATATAATTAATTAATCTGTATTAATAATTCCTTAGTCATACACTAATTCATATATACTTTTATCTAGATAAGTTTAAAGAAATATCTGTTATACAACCAAAACAATTATAATGTTTTTGTAGTTTAATAATCTAGAATAATTCGTTCATAGAGTACGCAAATGCAAAGCATGTCTGTGATATGCAATGCACAAAGATGTGAACAAAAAATCCCATCCTACCATCCCACCATTCACTTTTCTTGTTTCTGGTCTTCGTGCATTTCCTCCCACATTTTCGACCTGGACATATCTTTGGTTATTACAGACAAGCTTCTGCAAGAATTAATGGTTTCCATGGTAACACCATGTTTTCCATCCATCAGGGCCCTGATGCAAGTGACAGAAAAGAGAAACATGACCTACAGTCGACTAAGAATGGTTCCCAATCAGACTTTACAGACACTGATGCTAGCGAAAAGGGAGAACCAAGACGAAAGAAGAAACGAAAGTGGAGTAAATCGAGCTCCGAGGAGAGGTCAAGAAGCTTGTCCGTTCCAAGGATAAAAAGAAATCGCTTAGTACTTACACCAGAGAAAACGAAGAAAATTGTGAAAAAGGAAGTGCCAAAGACAGAGCCAAGAAAAGTGAAATTAGGATACAATAGTTTGAGCTCACATCGGCGTGAAGAGAGAGCCAAAAGGTTTGGTGATATGCTTGAATCAAGAGAAAAAAAGATACAACGTAGAAGTTATCAATGTACAGCTACTATACCTGTAGATCGCAATAAACCTGGCTGGTTTGACGATCATTACAATTACACACAAATGGTTCAAAGAACTCATTGCAAAATCCTTTTACTCGGTGACTCTATGGTCAAAGGTTTAGGTCGCTATCCTAAAATCTGGCGTAGTCATTTTGCAAGTCTTGGAGCTCTAAACTTTGGCATTGGCGGTGACCGCACACAACATGTCTTGTGGAGGATACAGAACGGAGAGCTAGAGTTCAGCCCAGAAATCGTTGTAATTCATGTTGGTACAAATAACGTCAACCAAGATCCTGCTGAGGATATCGTACAAGGCTTGCTTGCGATAGCTGACTTTATTGTCACTAAACTACCAAATGTCAAAGTGATTGTGACTGGTCTGTTGCCAAGAGATCGGTTTCCTTCATTTAAACGCAAAAAGATTGATGAAGTCAATGCAAACCTAGAGGAGACAATAGACTTCAATGATGACTCTAAGTATGACAATGTCTACTTCTTGAAGCCTGATAGTGACTGGGTTTTGGACGGAGGAATGATTGACGAGTCATTGTATCATACTGACTACCTCCACCTGATTGAGGCTGGAGACGAGAAATTTGCCAGGGCAATTGTTGGACTTATTAAACAAGTAAAGGATGGTGGCAAAAAGAAAGTTGATTCTTCTAAGGTAGAGTAATTGTTATTACTCAAGAGAATACAATGAAGTACTACTTCATTGATTTTGTTAATAATATATCGGAGTAACCAAAAAAATTGCTCCACCAAAAAAATACAAACCTCTGTCAGATAAAATTTTTGTTTTACATTCATTATAAGCATAGTTTTTTACATTCTTGTGAGCTCAATAGTTTTCTTTTTTCATTCATGAGGGTGCATTAGTTTGGTTTTACATTCACAAACATGCAATCATTTTGTTTTAAATTGAATGAACACAATATGACATCCAAGATGCTGCTGAAGGATACCTTGCTCTGACTAAATCAAAGTAATTATTATTTTAGTGTAGCTAATTGTTCGTTACTGCCTAGCTACACATTCTTGTGAGAACACAATATGATTTTTTAACATATTATATTTGAGAGGCTACTCAGTAAACAGCAGTATCAACACATCCCATCAAATGGTCTAATTTAACATTTAGACTCTGTATACTAACTTATGAATATTCTTAATGTAATAAATCATTATTTGTCTGTATAGTTCTCGATTGAGAGATTATAAAATATGTCATTGTAAAATAAATCAATAAAAACGTTTTCTGTGAAGTAGTTATGAATATAAAGTAAAAAGTAAAGTAACCTTATTTACCGTCGGTAATTCGTGACAGTCATATACTGATAGACAGTCATATACTGATAAACTTGAGGCCGACGGTGCTCATTTTATTACCCTCTCTCCATCAGTGCTCCGTTTTACGGGTATTTAAAGCTACGATGATGATGATGCGAGGTCGCTGAGAATCCAACCTCTCGCACAGAATGCTAAACCAACTGTGCAATCCTTGCTCCTATAATATAAATTCACACTCACCTTATCTCGTACACTTCAGACAGGCTCTTCCACCTTACAAGATCATTGTGTACTATTTCTAAACAGTTCTGTTCTCACCATTGCCAATGGTTCTCACTAAAGAAATCAGAAATAAACAATGAATTGGTAAAAGCAGACCATTCATTTATTACACAGCACAAGTGAAGTTCAAAACAAGAATAGACCTTAACTTGAAACAATAGATTCAAGTTAAGGCTGGAGCAGTTAGTAAACAGTAAATTTATAGATGGAAACTAGCGTGTAAACTAGTATAGGCTGTGTTTGATATAAACGATAGGTAATAGAATGAAATTTGTAACACCGTAAGAAAAGGAAACTAGCGAGTAAACTAGTATAGGCTGCGTCGGTGTTTGATATAAACGATAGGTAATAGAATGAAATTTGTAACACTGCAAGAAATAGAAACTAGCGAGTAAACTAGTATAGGCTGTGTCGGTGTTTGATATAAACGATAGGTAATAGAATGAAATTTATAACACCTTCAGAAAATAGCAACTAGCGAGTAAACTAGTATAGGCTGTGTCGGTGTTTGATATAAACGATAGGTAATAGAATGAAATTACTATTACAAGAAACACATAGTACACAGGATATAGAAGAAAAATGGAAACAGCGCTTTAGGGGAAATATTATTTATTCACACGGATCCACAAATAGCCGAGGAGTAGCCATACTGTTAGGAGAAAAACTGGATCATAAAGTAATATCTAAATCAACAGACGAGGAGGGGAGATTAATAATATTGTTATGCGAGATTCAAGGGAAAAACTGCTTGTTGATAAATTCATACTTTCCAAATGACGAAACCAACCAAATCAAATTTCTTAAAACGGTCCTTAAAAAAATCGAGGATATCAATATGCCAATAGATACGTCCATTATTTGGGGGGGAGACTTTAATTTTATACAAAATATAGACATGGAAGCGGCTGGTGGAAACCCAAAACTAAAAATTGGATCAATTGAACAATTACAAGTTTTACAACAAGAATTGGACTTATGCGATATTTGGCGGATAAGAAACCCCGAATCAAAACGGTTCACGTGGAGCGGATATGCTCAAGGAAAACTATCAAATAATAGTCAAAGATTATTTCGTCGTTTAGACTATTTTTATATATCAGATTCAATTCAACCTTCAGTTCATGACATAGATATAATACCAGCTCCAGCCACAGATCACTCCGCATTACTATTAAGTTTGAAGTCTTTACAGAAATACGCTCAAGGTCCATCTTTTTGGAAAATGAATAATTCCTTACTCCAAGACAAAAATTACATTCAAATGATTAAAAGATTAATAGAGGATAAGAAAAATGATTTCAAAGAAAATAGTATTAATAACTCTCATTCAAAATGGGAACTTATGAAATATGAAATTAGAAAAGAATCGATATCCTTCGCAAAAGCAAAGGCTAGAAAAAATAGGAACAGATATAAGGAACTTGAAAATGAAATAAAAGAAATAGAACAAATTAAGGATTGGCATTCCAGTGACATGTTACTAAAAAATTATGAAAAATTAAAGCAAGAGTTGAACTTGCTTAGTGATCATATAGCAAAGGGTTTAATAATGAGAGCTAAGGTAACATGGTTTGAATACGGTGAAAAAAGCAATAAATATTTTTTGACATTAGAGAAAAGACGGAAAACAAAAACACACGTGAGAAAGATCTTAGAAGATCAAGAAGAAATTATAGAACCATCTGCCGTATTAAAGAAACTTGAAAACTTCTATAGTAATACTTATTCTTCAAAAAATAATACGTCTGTTGAAGAGATTTTACAGTTTTTGAAAGATATTGATACACCAAAGTTGGAAGAGGAAGAAAAAAGCCATTGTGGGGGGCCACTAACAAATAAAGAATGTTATGACAGTCTAAAAGAAATGGGTAATAACAAAACTCCTGGAATGGACGGATTAAGTAAGGAATTCTACCTAGCCTTCTGGAATGATTTAGGTCAAATGCTTGTTGATTGTTTGAATTATAGTTATGAAATAGGATCTTTGTCAACTACTCAAAATCAAGTTTGTGTTATGTTATTAGAAAAACCTGAAAAAGACGTAAGGTTCATTGAAAACTGGTGCCCAATAAGTTTGATAAACGTAGATGTAAAGATTTGTAGTAAAGCCCTTTGTAATAGAATAGTTAATTTTTTACCCTCCTTAATTCATCCTAATCAATCAGCGTTTGTAAAAGGAAGACATATAGATGATCCCATAAGGTTTATATCAGATTTGTTTGATTATTCTGAAAATGCAGTTAATCGATCATACATTCTATTTGTAGCTGACTTCCAAAAGGCTTTTGACTCGATTGAGCATAACTTTATTTTGGCAGTTTTACAACATTTCGGTTTTGGTAATGATTTCATTAACTGGATTAGAATTCTATTATTAAACACCAGAAGCTGTATCTTGAATAATGGGTCAGTTTCCGATTTTTTTTATATAAAAAGGGGTACAAAGCAGGGAGATCCAATTTCTCCGTACCTGTTTATATTGACCATTGAAATAATGGCTCAACTAATCCGTGACAACGAGGAGATAAAAGGAATACAAATTAATAAGGAAATGGAACAGACTAAACTAGTTCTATTTGCAGATGATGCAACTTTTTGTTTAAGGGATACGAATTCCCTTAAAGAAATTTTAAAATGTCTCGATAATTTTAAGACCTTTTCTTCGCTTCAGCTTAATACGACAAAATCTGAAATTGGTTGGATTGGATTAAAAGATAAAGTTCTAACTCAGCATGAAGTAAGATCAATTAAAAAAATAGATTTCCATACTGATGGTGTGAAAATTTTAGGAATTTTTTTTTCTCATAATAAAATACTCATGCAAAATAACAACTTCTCTAGACAGTTTGAAAAGTTTAAGTCTATACTATCAATATGGAAAACAAGAAATTTAACAATTTATGGAAAAGTACATATTATCCGATCCTTAGCAATATCACAATTGTTATACATATCTTCAAAACTCCCTATTCATCGTGCATTTATTACAAAAGTACAAAAAGAAATTATCGATTTCATATGGTATGGAAGGAAACCCAAAATTAAATACCGAACTTTAATAGGAGACATACGAGAAGGCGGAATAAGGCTCCCTGACCTCGAAACAATGATAGAAACAAGTCGAGTTAAATGGGCGTTAAAACTTCTGGATTGCAAAAATACGGTTTTTTGGAAATGCTTTGCGCAGAAAGTTTTTGAACCATATGGTGGGTTTGGAGTTATAGGAGAAAATTTAGACCATGCTCTTATCAATGATATACCTGAGTTTTATAAAGAAATTCTTTATAGCTGGAGTAAAGTAAGCAAATGTTATGTCGAAAAACCAGAGGAAATTATTTGTCAACCGATTTGGCTAAATAGGTTTATTAACCTAGATCTTTATCATTTTGATATCAAAAAGTTTGTAAAGAAGGAGATAATAATAATTAAGGACATTTGGGATTGTACAGACGGGCCGAATTGGAACTCGGTTAAAGCCAAAGGAAAGTGGTGTGATTCCGACTATTTTACATGGAGAGGTATTATATCAGCTCTACCAGATAACTGGAAAACAATTCTAAAAAATGCTCAAAAAGAGAAACCCGTACTCTGTCCTAACGAGGCTGGCAAAGGTTTGAATATCTCTAACACTTATGTTCCTCTTTCTAAAGTGAAAACTAGAATGGTTTATTGGAAATTGATCGAAAATAAATTAACCAAACCGACAGCACAAAAACACATAGCTAATAAATTAAATAACCCAGACATTGAGTGGTCAGAAGTTTACAAAAAAATGTATCATGTTACTAATGACACTAAGTTACGAGCTTTGCAATATAAAATTTTAAATAATTCCCTCTTTCTGAATAAAGACCTTTTTAGATTTAAACTAATTGATTCACCGAGTTGTACTTTTTGTAAATCTTCCATTGAAACAATGGAACATCTTTTTATTGATTGTTATTTAACAAAGAATTATTTTATTGAAATAAGAAACTGGTTACATACGGGGAATATAAACCTACCAAAATTAAATATAAGTAATATTATCTTAGGAGGAGTTAACGATAAAATGGAAGAATTTCTATTTTTGTTATATAAATTCACAATAGTTAACTGTAGAACCAGAGGAATGGTTCCCAATATAGCAAATTTCAAATCAAAATTGCAAGAATACGAAAATATCGAATACGAAATTGCAAAAAGTCATGGAAAAATAGATATACATCTAAAAAAGTACAATAAATTGAAAAAACTATTGCCTTAGATAAAACAAGTCCTATGTAGCAGACGTAGAATTGTGTTGTAGTTGTGTTATATGTATGTTAATTAAATGCCATTAGTATAGTAATATATAGTTGTTGAGTGATTGTGTTTGTTTGTGTGTATATATATATAGTTAATTATAAACTTATTTCATTGAAACTTCAATTATTGTAAAAACTTTTATCTTCTCGTGAGTCACAATTATTGTGGCTCTCTTTACTTGTAAATATTTTTTGTGTGTGTCTTCTAGTGTGTCACATTTATTGCGACACTCTTTAAGTGTAAATTTTGTGTGTGTCGTTAATTAAAATAAAATTAAAAATTTAAAAAAAAAAAAAAAAAAAAGAATGAAATTTATAACACCTTCAGAAAATAGAAACTAGCGAGTAAACTAGTATAGGCTGCATCGGTGTTTGATATAAACAATAGGTAATAGAATGAAATTTGTGCACCGTAAAAAAACGTTGACTTAACTTTACTGTAAGCATTACATTACATAGCATTACATAGGATTGCATTGCATAATAATTTTCATTTATTTTTTTTGTTCAGATTTCATGCCCATTTGTCTGGGCAGTAGTGTTTTAAGATGGTTCTTATGTAGTGGTTCCATAAACTCACGAAACAGTGAAGATTAGAACAGTACCAACTATCATTAAATTTATGGGTTTAAACCACTCTGGTGGTTATATATGTGTATTGACATAGTCAATGTTGATCTATTGCAGATGCCAGGCTTGTCATCACGATCAGCCAAAGGTAAATATATTGAGCTGTATTGTATAAAAATAAGAAAAGTTTAATCCACATACACACACACACACAAACACTACTAGACTCTTCTGTCAAGTTCACTCAACACACACTACCACTAAGCTTAGTATAACCAACCACCACTCTTCATCAGGACTCTTCCGTGAGCCTCTCTACACACACTACCACTACACTTAGTATTTACTACCATCACTCCCCATCAGGGCTCTTCTGTGAGCCTCACTCCACACACTCTATCACTACACTTAGTATTTTGCAACCATCACTCCCCATCAGGGCTCTTCTGTTAAGCTCACTCTGCACACACACTACAACTACACTTAGTATTTACAACCATCACTCCCCATCAGGGCTCTTCCACACACACTACCACTACACTTATTATTTACAACCACCACTCCCCATCAGGGCTCTTCTGTTACGTTCACTCCACACACACTACCACTACACTTAGTATTTACAACCATCATTCCCCAATGTGGATTTTGGGGCTCACTCCACACACTCTACAATTACACTTGGTATTTATTATCATCACTCCCCACACAGTTTCAGCCCACACACACTACCACTACACTATTTACTACCATCACTCCCTACCTCTGCTGTCGCACTACCACTAGCATTTAATGCATATACTTGACTCACAAATCAAGTAAAAGTTTTGTCAAAGTATAATGATAGGTTTATTATTGCAGATAAAGATGACTATAGAACCAAAAGAAGGTAACATTTTGAAATAAATTTGGATTTTTTCATGATGGCTATTAAAGAAATGGTTCATAAGTAGCGTGCATCCATCTGTGTTATGGATGCAAGCGGGAGGTTGCTAAGCATGAAAGAAGCGTAATGAGTTGCACGATGCCAAGCAGAGGGCAACTCTAAAATCTTGAGTGCTTAGGCAACCTCCAAAGTGCATCCATAACACGATGGACTCACAACTACTTACGAACCATTTCTTTTATAACATAGATAAGACAATCGAGGCCATAAAACATTCTAGCCAGTTCTTCGGGACATTTGCACTGTAGAAAATGTTTCTTGTGAAACTTTTCTCAAAACTGACTACTAAGCGCGCAAAATGTCAAAACGAAAGACCATTGTTGTGCGCACGCGATAAAAAATGGCGTTTAATTGGTTAGCCTCCAATCAGAACGCACGTTCTATCGAAGATATTTTTAGAAAGAAATTTGACGTGAGCGTGCTCCATACGCATGCTCTATACATTTTTTTTGTTCATAGCTATAAAGCCAATCAGAGCGCGCATTATAACATCTCTATGTTATAATACACTCTAAACTATGAGTTATTATTTTTTTAAATTATAAATAATGAATTACTATTAAACCATATCTTTTCTAAATTCCAATTAGGTCCAGGTCTAGGTCTAGATCCAAATCACCTGACAAACGCCGTAGCAGCAAATCTCGTTCAAAGTCACGTTCTCGTTCATCATCTCGTTCACGGTCAAGAAGTAGAAGTCCCAGACGCAGACGGTCACGCTCATACTCACCTCGTCGAAAATCACCACCACCGTACAGACGGTCACGATATTCTCCAGTAAGACGTCCTCCTCCAAGACAAAGATCACCACCATCCAGGTGGAGGTCACCAAGACGACAGTCGCCAAGACGACAAAGGTCACCTGTCAGAAGGTAAATGAAACGTTATCATAATAAGTTGACTACTTTGGTGATAATAATACTGGTGGTGTATATGTAATGATGTGTTGTTGATCATTGTGGTTGTTATGGTGATAAAAATGATAATGGTAGTGGTGATGTTGATTGTAATAAAGATGATAGTGTTGGTGATCATTTTGATAATAATGGTAGTGGTGATGATAATGATTGTAATGATGCTGATGATGATGGGTGATAATGGTGATGGTGTAATGAAGTTTATAATGATGATGATGATGATGACATTATTGTTTGTGATGATATTGTTTGTGATGATTGATATGTGCCTGTTATCCTCTATGATGATACCATCCTTGCGCACAGAGTACGTACACCTCACAGTGTATGTGTGCAGATAACTAAGGGACCCACTTGGTTGCAGTGTTGACTGAGTGGGCTGAGAGGATACAATAACCACTAAGGCCTGGTTCAAACGAGCAAGAAAGCAAAAGATAATCATAAGCAAGAAAGCAAAAGATTTATTATCCCCTGGGGAATTAGAAAACAAAGACCAAAGTGTTTCCTTTTCTAATTTCTTTTGTTTTGCTTATGATTATGATTACGTAATATGATAATGATTATAATGATACTAATAACAATGATTATAATGATGATGGTGATTATAATATTAATATATACTAATAAAGGTCTAATTCAAACATTTATAATATTCCTAAATAGGTCACGATCAAAGTCCATGTCTCCAAAAAGACGATCAGGACCTTCACGCTCTCCGCCTCGTAAGAAGGCTCCCACGCCTCCTCGCTCTTCCTCCTCGCGTTCCCGTTCCAAAAGTGCCAGTCCCGCACGCCCAAAGTCAAAATCCAAATCCCCTAGTCCTGAGAAAACATCAGAGAAACCTAAGGAGAAGACAACAAACTCCCCGTCCCCACCCCCCTCACATCATCGATCTGAATTCAAGAAAGAAAAGGGCCAAGAATCGCCAGTACGTCAGCCATCACTATCGCCATCGCCGTCACCTAAACCTGAAGAAAAACCGAAAGAGAAGTCTCCACCATTACCTAAATCAACAAAGACAACAAGTCGACGATACAGACAAAGGGCCTCTTCTGAATCGGAGTCCGAGTCTTCTCCAGAACGTGAAAGGAAACCGTCGCCAAGACGTCGCGAGCCGTCCCCCAGGAGAAGACGGGACTTTTCGCCAAGAGAACGTCGTAGGAGAAGTCCTAGCGGAAGTCCTCGAAGACGGCGTTTTTCACCACCACAACGGCAACGTAGAGAACGTTACTCGCCACCGCAACGTCGTAGAAGGTTCTCCCGTTCGCCGTCGCCTAGACGTCGTAGACGTGATGATAGTCCACCTAGACGACGTCGTTCGCCTACCCCCTCCCCTCCTAGGAATAGACGCAGGGTAGACTCATCACCTCAACGTCGAGATAAGAGACGAAGAGACTCACCTTCTCCTTCACCGCCTCGTAGAAGACGACAATCACCGCCTAGAAGACGACCAAAGAGCGAGTCGGCCTCACCGTCACCACCTAGCAAACCAAGACGACGCGATCCATCGCCGAAGCGTAACGTAAAACGAGAAAAATCGTCAAGCGAATCACCCTCACGAAAGAAACGCGACGAATCCCCGCCCAAGAAACGCCCCGAGAAGAAAGGAGACAGCTCAGAGTCTTCTGAAAGTGATGCCTCTCCCGCAAGAAAGAAACGTCCTGTGACACCGCCGAAAAGAAAACCAAGAAGAGAGAGTGCATCTCCTCAAAGGCGATTTCCAAGTTCACAACCTAAGAAGACATTTCCACGAAGGCAAGAACGAAGGTCTGTGTCGTCACCAGAAACTCGCCGTCAACCGCCGCGGTCTGGAGGGAGAGGAAGAAGTAGATCCAAGTCTCCACCACGTACCAAACGACCACAACGAACAAAATCATCGTCGTCATCCTCCGAAGGCAGTCCTGCAAGACAACCTTCTCCTAAACGAGATAAGACAAGACAGAGACGATCGAGATCAAAGACTCCTCCTGCAAGAAGGTGAGATAGAACACATAACGTGTATATTTGTCAATGTTATCATATTTGATTATGATTAAGATTATTATGATGATGACGATGACGATCATGATGATGACGATCATATTGATGGATCGACGACGAGGCTCATAATGGATTGTTTACATTAATCTTGGTCACATAAACGTGCATTGATGACAGTATTATAATTTTTGGTTGTGATTAACGACACTGATAATGGGTCGTTTACATTAATCTTGTTTATATTTACAAATGTGGTTTCAATGTTAAGTTCGTCGTGTTTATTTACCATGTTCATAATATTTCTCTTTTTAGACAGCGTTCTCAGCGTCAATCAAGTTCATCCTCTTCGCCAGACGCGCGTCGTAAATCCGATCAAATGAATAAACGAGACTCAACTCAAACAAGCAAACAACAAGATAAATCCCACTCAAAAAGAGAATCCACCTCCCCAAGACCTCCATCAACACAAAATGACAAGAAGAAACCTAAAGACAGACGGTCACCTTCGTCAGACCGTGGCAGTGTGTCTCCACCACGAAGAAAGAGGTCACCTAGTGAAGAGAAAGAACCACAAGTTAAGAAACCTACCCGGAAGGACTCGTCTGATGAAGACGAAAATGAACCAATTAAGAAACGAAGTGTTTCTCCGGCCAAGGTATAATATTTTGTCTTTTAAGCTACGGTAATACGAGCAACAAATTCGTCCAACTTGTCTCGCAACATTGCTGCAAAACAAGTTGGAAAGCGATGTTACGCGTTTTTCCACCCGCGTACCAACTTGTCTCTCGTCAAAATTGGCTTGTTGCAAGTTGAGTTGAATTCTGATTTCTGATTGGTTAATACAGCGAGTAAACAAACATGGCGGTGTGCTTGACGTCATTTTGCTGCGAGACAAGTTTGGTTGGTGTGGTAATACGAGCAACATCTACAAATTTTGTTGCAAAAAGTAGAACGATCTTCTACTTTCTGCAACAAACTTTTTCAACTTGCAACAAGCCATTTTGACGCGAGACAAGTTTGTACGCGGGTGGAAAAACGAGCAACATCGCTTTCCAACTTGTTTTGCAGCGATGTTGCGAGACAAGTTGGACGAATTTGTTGCTCGTATTACCGTAGCTTTATTTATTATTATTTTATTTTTTATTTTTAATAATACAAATTGATAATGTACATTACATAATTTTAACCATTGATGATTTTGTGGTAGTTATGGTGACAAAATGGCACTTTTCACATTGGAGGACTGACAAATCGTCTCGACGGAAAAATTGGCAGTAAATTTGTTTGTCTAATGTTCATCAAAATCAGACAACGTTTCACACCTGGGACCAGTTGTACGAAGCCTGGATAGAGTTATCCACTGGATAAGAGTTATCCAGTGTATAGAATTTGTATAGAATTTGTATAGGTTTTATCCGTTGGATAGGATATAGGATAGCGCTATTCAGGATTCGTACAACCGGCCCCAGACGATTTGTCTGTTTCCCGGTTTAAAAACCGCTAATGATGACAATAACAATAGCGACGATGATGCTGATGAAAATAGCGACGGTGATAATGATGGTAATGTAATTCAATGTACGTTTATTATAGGAGCAATCGGGAGAGAGTGATGGCGACAAAGATGGCAAAAACAAAAAGAAGAAGAAACATAAGAAGCACAAGAAGCACGGAGAAAAGAAACACAAACGCAAAGACAAACACAAGCATAAAAAGCAGAAGGCTAAAGACAAATCACCTGAGGTAAATAATAACTTTTTTTCACAATTCGCATTGCCATGCAACTAGTTGATCATCCTCGGGAACCCAGGGGTAATCTTCTGTCGCTCGTTTCTCGCTTCTGGGAGCGAGAAACGAGCGACAGAAGATTGCCCCTGGGTTCGCGAGGATGCTAGTTGTCTTTCTATTGATAGAAAGCTTTCGTTAGTTTATTAAGCACATTTCTAATATTCACTTCAATTCTGCGTTTCCATTTACGGTATTCAAATTTACCTAAGAGATTAATATCGTCCTGGGAACCCCCACAGTTGCTCTATACTACATCGTCCGGCTGCGTATCCAGTGTGGTTGGTCCTTGTGGTGTAGTGGTAACACGTCGGACTAGAGAGCTGAAACCGTGGGGTTCAATTCCCGCTAAGAGCATATGATATTTTTCTCATGTATCTGTATTTCACTTATACACCGAACGCATTTCAATTCATTAGACATTTCTAACAATTCGTTTATCTCAAGTCGACAATTTTATTGATTTACGACTTTCGAGACTGGGCTAGCTGCATAGTAATTCAAAAGTTTTAAAGTTTACCTTTTTTTGTTGATGATGTTCTTGATGGATAATTAATTTCCCGCTTTCTTTTTAGAACTCAGGAAGTGAAGACGAACAACCGCCACCAGAAGAAAGACCCGCAGAAGAAGAGGATTTGGAGAAACAGCTCAGACAGAAAGCACTTTTATCGATGGCGAAAAAAAAGCAGTCGGGTCAAGAGTCAAATGAAGACGATTGATGTGATTCGCGTATCGTTTGGGAGCCCTGTGTATCTGCAAAAAAAAAAGCGCGCGAAAAAAATGCACGCGCGCGTTCGTTCCTCATGCGTAAAGATTTTTAAGAACAAATGTCCCGAAATTTTTGTTGTCTAGCCAAAAAGCGTCAAATTATATTATTGCAGAACCATATAGCAGTCATTTTCCTTTCTCTTAGAGTTATTAAACCTATTTGTATAATTTCATCTTATCATTTTGGAGAAGAAACGAAGGGCACATATTTATTTGAACATTGACATTTGAGTGGCTTCTAATACAAGCCAATAAGATGTAGTTAAAAGATGATTGATTGATACTTGACAGTTTGATAACCAATCAAAGTGCAACGAAAGATAAGATTGTAGGTGAAAGGTTTCTCAAAATGTTATGCTCGCGCATGACTATTTTTCTTGTTTCTTCGCCAAAATGCATACCAAAACACACTTTACGTGAAAGTTTTATTTTATCTTTCGTGAAACTATTCTCAATTTAGAAAATATGTAAAGTTTTGAAAGAGAAATAAATTCTTAATCTAAATCATGAGATTAAACTTGGTGTGTTGTTATTTTATATTATCTTATTTGATAATCTTATCAAAAATCAACATGTGAGGAGTGATGTATGCCAGCGGAAGAATAACCATTATGTATATGGCTTTGCTGTGTAAAAATATTATGTATCTCGGATAAGTCCCCCCACTCTGTGGGGTCCCTGTGGTGTATATGCTAATTTCCCTAAACAAAGATGGCGGATGCAAGGTGCATTCTTCCCTAAATCTATGTTTTTTCTTTCGTAAAATGACATATAAAGTATTTTAGCTTAACAAGTAACCCAACAAGATGGGAAATTCTCCCAACACTGGCAGCCAAGAGGTCAATGTTCCAGCTAGATCGACAAAGCCAGGCAATCTTCAACCCGAAGCTCGAGCAAAGTTCGAAAACTGGCTCAAAAACTTTCCTCTTTCTCTAAAACCTCAACAAACACAGGCTGTATTAAATGCGTCGAGGTTTCTAAATATCGAAAGCTCTCAAGTTGTTCTACGAAAGGGCAAAAACGCTGTCGGGATTTTTGTTGTTTTGTCAGGAAAGTTTGAAGTTGTTGGTGATGAACTTCTCTTGGAGAAGTCTGTGTTCAGAGAGGTAGTTGAAGACGACTGCTTTGGAGAAGTATCGGTAATGTATGATACACAATGTACGGCTACTGTACGTGCAACTACAAGGTAATTTCTTGTTCAATTAAACAATAATCAAACAAATGTAAGCTTAATTCAATTAAATTAAACTTGTAAGATTTTTCGCCTGAAATCAGCTGATATCAATTTTTAAGGTTACACGAAGTATATCCCTAGAGAAGTTGACGGATGAGTTTTTATGTACTTAGATCAACAGTGATACAACTCAAAGCTGAAGATGTTCGCAAGTTCTTTACTGTACCACCAAGTATTTCAAAAATGGAGTGGTTTGTAAAAAAGTACAGTTATTTTGACAAATATTCCTTCGTCACCATGACAACCTAACTATGCTCTTGTTCATTTCTTTGTTATTCTTAGGAAATACATCGATTCTAGTGGATTATTTGAAGGTTCTAAACTCAGCAAACAGATTACATTTGATATCTTCACTAAGGTTGGATATAGAAAAATTGCTTTGTTGATTTTACTTTGCTAACACAGGGAGCCCATATCAGTAATATCAACTTTTGTGTGAAAATATTTTTTTACGTTGAAATAATGATTTGCTTAATTTGAACTGTTCTACAGGCTCCTGTTTTTCAAGGATGGGATGAAAAAGCATTGAAAGAGATTGTAGAGTCACTCAAAGAAAGTAAGGCTTATGTATATAGTACCTAGCTAGTAAAAGAAGTTTCGACGTGATCAATTTGTGTGATTTTTCCATGTAAATGTGGTGATAATTTTGCACCAATGAATACTCTAGTTTCATGTTATCTAGCATTGCTGTACTAATTCACAAAATGCACATTTAATACACAGGGCCCAGGGGGGGGCCGTGGGGGGACTCCCTTGAAAAATGGGTAGGGTACGTTGCTTGACAGATGGTTTTGAAAATGACCCTAAAAGGTATGCATAAATTAACTCAGATATACCTGGGAGGGAGGGGGGGGGGGGTATTTCCCTATAATTACTATACAGGCTTGTGTTGCCCGATAGGGTAGGATTTTTTCTGCCTTTAGGTCTGGGGTAGGTTATTATTTTTTTGCAAATTATTTGTCTGGGGTAAGGTAAGGTTTTTGTCTGGGACAGGGTATCTTTTTGACATGTTGTCTGGGATGGGGCCCAAAAAACGAGTTTAGTCTGGGGTAGGGTATGTGAAATCAAAATTGTAGGTCTGGGATAGGGTCGTTTTTTTTTGAAGTTTTTTTCTGTGAGAAGAGACAGACAGACAAGCAATGAGAGACCTGGGAGACATGGCATGCCAAAGGAATCTTTGACAACCATCATGACATTGTTCTTTCAGGGCCGATTACACTCTATCCATCAGGCAGCTGTATATTTCTAGAAGGCTTTACAGGAAATGAAATGTTTCTTCTTGTCAATGGAAGGTATTATTAGGTGTATTGATCATTTATTTATTCATTTATAGATTAATTGTATTTATTTTACATTCATTCATCCATCCATTCATACTTTCATCCATCCATTCATACTTTCTTTCATTCATCCATCCATTCATACTTTCATTCATCCATCCATTCATACTTTCATTCATCCATCCATTCATACTTTCATTCATCCATCCATCCATACTTTCATTCATCCATCCATTCATACTTTCATTCATCCATCCATCCATTCATACTTTCATTCATCCATCCATTCATACTTTCATTCATCCATCCATCCATACTTTCATTCATCCATCCATTCATACTTTCATTCATCCATCCATTCATACTTTCATTCATCCATCCATTCATACTTTCATTCATCCATCCATTCATACTTTCATTCATCCATCCATCCATTCATACTTTCATTCATCCATACATTCATTCATCCATACATACATTCATTCATCCATCCATTCATTCATTCATCCATCCATACTTTCATTCATCCATCCATCCATACTTTCATTCATCCATTCATACTTTCATTCATCCATCCATTCATACTTTCATTCATCCATCCATCCATACTTTCATTCATCCATCCATTCATACTTTCATTCATCCATCCATCCATACTTTCATTCATCCATCCATTCAATCTTTCATTTATCTATTCATTTGCTATGTATTCATCACCAATATATATTTTCATTCAGGAGTGAATCCAGAAATTTGTCAGGGGGTGTCCCAATTGCAAATGAAGGGCTCTTGTGGTGTTAGGGGGTATCTGGTTCCTAAATGTCTGAAATAAAATAGGGGTTATTGCGGCACTAGGGGGTGTTAGGTGCTAGGGACACCCCCTAGATCCATCCTTGTTTTTATTCCTCCATTTATTAGTCCATCTACCCATTTATTTATCCATTCATAAAATTTCATACAAAATCATGCATCCATTTTTTCACATGTTCTATTCCATTTTCTCAGAGTACAGTTTTCAACTAAAGACCAAGACCTTGCTGTCTTTGATGCTGGTGACAATGGGTTTTGTTTTGGAGAAGAAGGTAAATTAACACAAGCCCTTCCATGCAGCTCCTTCGCCGTGTACCAGAAACCTATTGTATTCTTTGTTAGCTTTGTTCATTGTTTAATTTGGAGCCTTTTGTTATTTTTATTGAATTATGGAAAAACTAACGACTTATTGAAATTCTGGGTTTTTTTTTCTCAAAGGTTTGTTTACTAAAACTAAGAGAAGATCCAGTGTAAGGTACAATATCATTATGTCATATTCTTAAATCTACGAGCAGAATAACAAACATAAGTAGTTTTATTGAACAGGGCCCCTACATGGATACCAGCCTTATGGCTGAATGGGCTATCATGTGTAAATAAAGTCAACTTCAACTTCATATTAAGTGCATGGTAATTTAAATAATAAGTGCTTATACTTTTACAGAGCATTATCCCCTTGTCAAGTGATAACGCTAAGTGCTGAAAACTTCCACAATGCTCTTAACAAGGTGAGTCAGTCAGGCTGGTCGTCATGCAGTCATCTGTTAGTAAGTCAATCAGTCAATCACACACTAGTAAGTTAGTCCGTAAGTTCAGTCAGTCAGTTAGTTGGTCAGTCAGTCAGTCATCTGGCCATGAGTTAATCAATCGCTCAGTAGTCAATTAGTCCATGAGTTCAATCAGTCAGTTAGCAAGTCAGTCGGTCATTCTGTCAATGAATTCATCAATCACTGACACTAGTCAGTTAGTCCGTAAGTTCAATCAGTCAGTTAGCAAGTCAGTCAGTCAATCTGTCAGTGAGTTAGTATGTCAATCCCTCACATGTCTGTTTGTCCATAAGCTTAATCAAAAACTGGTCAGTAAGTCACTCATGCATGAACTATGAAATGCATGTTTGTTTATTCTGCTATATCTACTAAGCTTATTGTAGAATCATATAATAATGGCTGGCTAGTTCCTATATAGCGCATTTCCCGAACTGCTCAATGCGCTTACTCAACGTGTTCAAGTTGAAAGTATATCAAGGCGCATTAAGCTGCCACCATACAACCCATGTCTGAACACGGAGTTCTTTTACGTTCCTCAATGTTGGTATTGAGAGACGGGACCTCCATTTTACGTCGTTGTCCGAGAGGACGTGAAGTTCTAACCATTTGTAGATTTTGAAGAAACAAAGGCAGCAACTTCTTCTCAATTATTTAAAGACCCTGAGTAATGGTCCAGCCAGGGTTTGAACCCAGACCTTCCTTCCTTTAACCCAGTAGTCCGAGGCTCTATCCACTGAGCTAATCGGTCGGCGGTTCACAACTTGTTTTCAGAACCCGGCAGAAAAGATGCTGTTACAGTTGACTCATCAAAAGTGGAAAGAACATCTAACCAAAAGAAATAATGAACTTTATGATGAATATGGTGGTGCATTGGACATGGAGGTAATGATGATGATAATAATGATGATGATGATGATGATTTTTGATAATGATGATGCCAGGCGAGGAGGGTGATGATTATAATGATGATTAAAGTGAATATGCTGATGGTGATAACAATGATGATAGTGATGAATGTGATGCTTGATTATTCAACTCATGTGCGTTTTTGTTATTCCAGATTTTAAGAATGGCTCTAAAACAGGTAAAACAATCAAGATATAAAATAACATTATGATTAATTAAGTGCCAAACAATGTACAGTTAAATGCAAATTATTAGCATATCTGTGAATTATTAGTAAATGCTAAATAGTACAATTTTTGTTAATATACCTCTTTACCTCCATATGCAAATTGCCCATTTCAGACCATGTGTCATTCCCTTGAGAATTGTTCTTTTATGATGAACGTGTTATATCATTTACATGTGAAAGAAACAATTCCCAAGGGTAGCATCAAGTGATCTGAAATGGAATAACAAACAAGGAAGGGTAAAGAGGTCTATTCTGTTTATTGTAACACTATTTCGTACTATTTAGTATGGTTTTTCACAGATAACCAATATTTGTTATCTCCATTCTATCCAGACAATCTATTTTGGCCAGTGTCCATCAGGGTTTGTGTACGTTATTGCCTTATCAACAACTGTCAAAGAAGTCAAAGAGGAACAAGCTGTACTATCGCACAAGCAATATACTGAAGGTTGGTACTCATAGATCCACAATTTGCTTGAGTGAACATGAAACAATTGCGCAGTATTCCCACTGGAATATAGAATGTCCAACAAACAACATGAATTCAAGAGATTTACCGCATTTACTGTTTTTTCCTAACGTACTCTTAGAATACATAAATTCCAAGTCAGACTTATAAAGTTTTCAGCAATCTATGTATATTCGTGCTGTATATTGAGAAAAACGTATTTGGCTTGTCGGTCGTAGCAATAGTAACCAAGATAGAACACAATGGATAGTGGATATAGGAATTACATTGAAAACTTATAAAAATCATGAATAATTAATGAGAATTTTACAAAAGAAATCATGTCCGTGACAAGCTCTGTAAATCTCATACAGATTTCGTCCTGATTTGCATAAGTTTCAAGTTGAATTTTCGTGGCCAGATTTACTGTTATGCTGACAATTTTAGCAAAGTATGAAGTACTATACAATATACATGTCCAATCTATTATTTAGTAATGTTAATATTTTGATTTTGATATTACCACATTGTAGTTAACTATACAAGTCCTTGTTTCAGGTCACTGGCTGTTTCTAGTTCTTAGAGGCAGTGCCATATTGGTCAATGATGACACCAAGACAGAAGAACTTCTCGATGTCGAACAAATATTCCGTAAGTTATAATGACATCAATAATCATGATGAGAGTAAAGATGAGAATAATGGTTACCTAGATACTAATGGTGGTAAAATGATGATGATTGAGGTAGTGATCATAATGTGCTGATGATGAGTTAAACACGATGGTCAGAATGATAGAATTTACTCCCACTGGGTCCACAGCTTTGTGTAACTTTGTGTAAAATTCTCTAAATGTAACCAAATTTGGCATGAAGATAGTTTGAGGCAATCTGCATTTAATGGTATTGATGTCTCACTTGTGATTGACAGGATGACGTCATAACTGACGTATGAATTTGGCGCCAAAGCTTAGAATTTTGAAATTGATTTCACAAAGTAACTGAAAATGTTCTATTCTCAAAACGATGCATTTTAATGAAAATCCCACCTAAATCCGATTAATGGTTCAAAAGTTATCACTAATTAAAAAAACTCAAATTTCCCGCCAAAAGTGAAAGAATGTAACAAAATGACCATATATGGTCAAAATTAAGGGTATTTATACAGCTTTTCCCCTAAACATAGTCAGATGGAAACAAAGTGAATAATGCATTAAAACAAATTTGTAGTTTTTTTGATTTTGGAAATTGTTTGTCACGTGGTGTATTACGTCATGAGGTACATAATGACGTCATATGTATAAAGCAATGACGTAATACACCACGTGACAAATAATTTCCAAAATCAAAAAAACTACAAATTTGTTTTAATGCATTATTCACTTTGTTTCCATCTGACTATGTTTAGGGGATAAGCTGTATAAATACCCTTAATTTTGACCATATATGGTCATTTGGCGGGAAATTTGAGTTTCTTTAATTAGTGATAACTTTTGAACCATTCATCGGAATTAGGTGAGATTTTCATTAAAATGCATAGTTTTGAGCATAGAACATTTTCAGTTACTTTGTGAAATCAATTTCAAAATTCTAAGCTTTGGCGCCAAATTCATAGGTCCGTTATGACGTCATCCTGTCAATCACATGTGAGACACCAATACCATTGAATGCAGATTGCCTAAAACTATCTTCATGCCAAATTTGGTTACATTTAGAGAATTTTACACAAAGCTGTGGACCCATCGGGAGTAAAATATACCATCTCTGACCATCGTGTAAAAGTCGTTCCAGCGTGTAGTCATAATTTTTTTCAATTAATGAACACTCTGACACCATTAATTCAAAAATATATTTTCTCATAGAATGATACCAACGATGTGCTAGTTCAATTCAATAAATGAAGAAATATTCTGATTAAATAATTACAATAATTATTGTTTTCTATTCTAGGTAAAACTCCTTCACTACCATCCAATGGCTGGGTCAAAGCTAATGAGCTGTCTATTGTTGCTTTATTTCCATGGTCTGCAGTTACAGAAGCACAAGATATCTTCCCTGATGTCATTCTGGATGAACAATAAACAACAACAACAACAAATACAGCAACAACAAACATAGCAACACCACCAACAGAAACAATGTCACAAAAGCATGTCAAGATACCTTCCCTGATGTCATTCTGGATTAACAATAAACAACAACAAACATAGCAACAACAAACATAGCAACACCACCAACAGAAACAATGTCACAAAAGCATGTCAAGATATCTTCCCTGATGTCATTCTGGATTAACAATAAACAACAACAAACATAGCAACAACAAACATAGCAACACCACCAACAGAAACAATGTCACAAAAGCATGTCAAGATATCTTCCCTGATGTCATTCTGGATTAACAATAAACAACAACAAACATAGCAACAATGACAAATACATCAACACCACAACTACCACTAGAATATCAACAGCAATATCAAATACATCATCACCAACAACAACAAACATAGCAACAATGACAAATACATCAACACCACAACCACCACCAGAATATCAACAGCAATATCAAATACATCATCACCAACAACAAACATAGCAACAATGACAAATACATCAACACCACAACCACCACCAGAATATCAACAGCAATATCAAATACATCATCACCAACAACAACAAACATAGCAACAATGACAAATACATCAACACCACAACCACCACCAGAATATCAACAGCAATATCAAATACATCATCACCAACAACAACAAAGATAGAACAATAACAAATACATCTACATCACAACAACAGAAACAATGACAACAACAGCAAAAGAACTGACAACAAAAATGCTGTTTTCGAATTTATTTTACTTTCAAAGCTTCCTAGAAAAGCTGTTTTGATTGGTTAAAAAAATATCATACTTGAAGAATTTGTCTAATCAAATATAATCTTCTTAGCAGCTTTGTTCAAAACTCAATTTGAATATCTGATATTTCTGACATTATTATATAATAGACTGTAAATATTGTGCATTGTAAAATATCAACAATCAGAAATATCATAAAGCTCTTCTGACTGATGGTGTAAATTTGTGTACTACATAAAAACGAACAGGAACAATAAACATCTTTTTATGTACAAAGTATTCAAAATAGTTATAAATAGTAAACTGCAAAATAGTCTCTACGTGTTCATGAAAACTCAGGTAAAACAAGTTTATGCAGATGTTTGATAAAATATCCCCTAAAGGCCCAGGCAAACGGCTTCAACATTGGTTTGATTTTGTTGAACGCTGTATAATTGTAGTTGCAATTTGAACATAAACGCTTTCAATGACAATGTTGAAATGGGGTGGCAAATGGCTTCAACATTGCCATTCAACAAAATCAAACGGATGTTGAAGCAAACAACAATCTTGGACAAAAATCTTGACAAAACATGATTTTTTAGTAAAAACTGCACAAAAAAGTATTTTGGTCTATAAAATCACCCCCCTCCCCCTAAATCAATGTTGCATGGCGGCTCCAGCATTGTCGAAGCCAACCATACCAACATTGACCAGGGAGGAGGGGGTTGAGGGCATGAGACCCCCCTTTGAAGTTTGATGCGATAATTATGCCTTGTAAAAAAATTGTCAACTGTTTTTGTGCAAGATTGAAGGTCTTGATTCTTAAAAAAATATTGTGCAACATCAAATAGGGGGGGGGAAATATCAAGCAAGTTTATAAAGAAATATTGTGCACCACTTAAAGGGTGCAAGAAATGGTACAGCCTGGTCTACACTAGTGACATAAGCATAAGCAACAAACAGAGACTCAGTAAAGCATTTCTCAAAATTAATAGGTGTGAGAAAAGGCAAGTGTGGCTAATGAACAAAGCTCAACTGAGTCTGCGTTATTGCTTATGCTAATGTTGCTAGTGTGAACCAGGCTTAAATATCAAGCACGATGGTTGACCCACATTTCCTCATCAACAAATATCAAATGGTCCGTCCCTTACTTGCTTCTCTCATTCTCTCTTGATGCTCTGATCTGCTCATTTTATCAGAATTTTCCTGGGATTGTTTTTGCACTATAGACATTGGATTAAACTCTTTTTCGTTTTTGTTTTGAAGGTCCATTTTCTTGATCACTTTGATTGATTAATGTATCGCTTAACTGTCTCTTGTTACTGTCCTGTGTCATTCTTCTACTGTTATATACGTTATTATTTTCATATGGTGATGATGGAGTTGAATCACTTCTTTTTATGTTGTTGTTCAGTTGGCTTTCAAGATCACTTAGTCTTTCACTTAGAGTCACAACAACACTTTGAATCTGAAACGAAACAAGATTGTGTGACATGGTAGTGATTGTGTGACAGCACTTTGAGTTTGAAACAAAACAGGATTCTGTGACATGGTAGTGATTGTGTGACAGCACTTTGAGTTTGAAACAAAACAGGATTGTGTGACCTGCTAGTGATTGTGTGACATGCTAATGATTGTGTGACAACACTTTGAATCTGAAACGAAACAGGATTGTATGACATGCTAGTGATTGTGTGACATGCTAGTGATTGTGTGACAACACTTTGAGCTTGAAACAAAACAGGATTGTGAACTTTGAGTTTGAAACAAAACAGGATTGTGTGACATGCTAGTGATTGTGTGACATGCTAGTAATTATGTGACAACACTCTGAATCTAAAACGAAACAGGATTGTGTGACATTTTAGTGGTTGTGTGACATACTAGTGATTGTGTGACAACACTTTGAAATGAAACAAAACAAGATTGTGTGACATGCTAGCACATCCAAAATAAATAGCAGATAATTTTGTCCTCATAAACTGTCACAAATTATGCAAAAACCAAGCTTTAGTAAATTAAATTACTCATAACTTGATATACAAAGGTTTGATGTTTTTACAATAGACCAAATTGGCTAACACATTGCTGTGTTTGTTTCCACCCAATTAAAATCTTTTGGGAATAAGATTCTTTGTCTTTTGTATTTCAAAATCACATCGAAAATTTGTTGAACAAAGTTTTTATTCCCAGTGGTTTTGAATTGGGTTGAAACGTACATAGCAACACGTTAGCCGGTTAGGTCAATGGTTGTTATTGTGCTGTACTTACTTTAAGAATTTCATACATTAATGTATGTGCAGTAGGTATTTCTAGTATTTCTTCAGTCTTTAATGATTTTTCTTTGCTCGAACCTAGCTGATAACTAAACACAAAACAGAAAGTAATCAGAAAAAAACTTGTACAATTGCATAGAAGCAACATATAGTGCAAAAAAATTATAGTGATAATAATCATCATTATCATTCATATTATATTTTCCGTCGTTTTGATTGGCCTACAAATAATAGACTGCTCATGCCCATAATGTTGCAAAGCCGTTTTGCTGCAAATAATAGTCTGCTCATGATCATGCGCAGTAACACTGCTTCTGTAAACATGGCTCGTTTCAATTTTCGTCGTTTTGATTCACTATTTTCTTTTTGTGTGTATTACTTTCAAAGATTGCATAAAATACATGTTAAAACAGAATGATAAAACAATTATTGAACTGGGTTATCACAAAATATCAAGATTTGTCACTGTCTCACTATCAGTTATTTGCCTCTTCTGCAGATGGCATCAGCAAATAACCAATAGCTCGCCACTGACAAATCACAATATTTTGCTCAACCTCGTCCAATAATTGCTTATTATCATCATAATCATGTCTTTATCAATAAAACCATAACCATCATTTTGATGACAATGAATTGACAAGCTGTAAAATAATATTGTGGATTCTATAACTAACCTTTTTATACTTGAACAATCCATTGTATACATATCTCTAGAAAAGAGGACGGTTTGTCTTTGTCAATAACTGTTACTGGGGGAGGGGAGGGAAAGGTCTAATAATCTCAACAACATTTGTGCCTACAGGGGGAAGTCTTATTTATAAAGTTTGATTATTAACAATAATATATCATCTTTGTTTATATTACTATTTTGATTACCTTATCATGTCAAGTTGTTTTGGTGTTGTTTTGTAAATTCTTCCTATTTGTGACTGGCATGTTGTACATTTAAGAACAACAAAGGTGCTACGGACATAAACGTTGCATGTTAGTAAGGTAGTCGTACCTATTATCGCGCACATCCTATTATCGTGCTTTTCGTAAAAAAATAATATATATCTTCTAAAAAATGCTTCAAAATTAATTAAAACAATTATGGCTGCTGATTCTGTTGCAACGAACTTTTTCGTTCCACTTTTTTCAATAAACTTTTACGCAGAATAGAAGATATATATCATTTTTTACGAAAAGCACGATAATAGGATGTGCGCGATAATAGGTACGACTACCTTAATTGACTGACTGACAGGCAATAACATGTTACAAACCTTCCAAGATCTTCTCCTTCTGTAGAGATTTCCATGCCATCTTCAGTTGCAACATGAACAAACGGAGTCACAGCTGCAATACGTCCACAACAACAACAACAACAACATTTAATGATCATAAAACTTGCAAATTAGCAAACTTCAACGATATAGTTTCACCTGATAAAGAAACGGTTCTCAAATTTTGATCAGCGCAGACCCAAGAAAGACTATCTCCCAGAATAGTTCTACATCCAATGCAGTGAAATACTAAAGGTACGGCGCCTTTAGCATCATCAACTTTGTCTTCATCTAATACCGAAGTCTCTGTCGAATTTGCCGCCATTTTATTTTTGGTAAATAACTACGCATGCGCATGCTTACACATGGCTCTTTCCCAGTCTCTTCCGCTGTAGTAACCATATCTTATTTTTTCGCGGGAAATCTTTAGTATCCAAAAAAGTGTTTTTATGTTTTTTTTTTAAACACATTTTTTTACTGTGGGCCCTGTAGTACAGTGCTGAGACCGGACTGTTGTGATGGGAGACAATCCCTTGCTCTTTTCGAAGAGCACAACAGGATCTTTTACATCCACCTTATATAGGAATTAGAGTGAAGGCAGGAGGAAGCTTTACGTCCTTATCCGAGAAGATGAGGCACTGAGAGAGTGAAATGTCTTGCCCATGGACACAACGCAATCGCACAGGCCCGGGAATCGAATCCAGACCATTAGCCCAGGAATTCGGTCCCCTGACCACTAGACCACCACGCCTCTCATTGTGATGTGGATGATGATTCATCATCCATCATAATCATCACCATGATTGTCATCATTTCAACCTTCAACATCATCATAATCACCACCATTATAATCATCATCATCGTCATCATACCATCAGCAAAAAAACAACAATATAATCAGTGTCCATTGTCATCATAATCACCATCACCATCACTATCATCTGCATCATCATCATCACCATCACATTGATCATTGTCACAAAATATTCCAGTACAAAACAATACATATTAACATTTTTATTTTTTATACTATTGCTGGACCATCAGACAAATATTACAGACCAGTAATTATTTTATCTTATCTCTCTTCACTTCTCAATAAACTTGGCTTTTACTTCATGTAGAGGACACCTGTTGCATTCATCCTGACTTCATTCGATCGTAAAACCTGTAGTGTTTGGGATTCTACCCAAAGTAAAAGCCATCATTTGTGCTGCCAAAAATTGCCTATGACTTACAGCATGACGCACCTTACCGTGGCCACCTAATTAAAGTTTTGTACAAGTTAACCAATCAGAAAGCGAGAATTTGGCCTTAATATAAAAGACACGCCGAGTGCCAAACGGTAAACACTTTGAAATGTTCAAAACAAAGGCAAGAGTGAAGTTTATAAGTGTCTGGAAAACCTTCCAGGATGTTTAAATTTGAAAAGGTGCAGCAAATAATTTGAAAAGAGAAACTTTTGAACACTAAGATAACTTGTACAAAACTTAAATTGGGTGGCCACGGTAAGGCGCGTTATGCTGTAAAACAACCATAGGCTGCATTACAATAGGGCATTCAGCTAAACAGGCCTCTTACAATCATCAAACTTTTATTGTATTTGGTGGTGAAACATTGGTAGAATGTGAAATGGATTTAGTGAAAACAAGGACCAATTGTACAAATCAGTAGATAAATTTATCAGAAAATATATAGAAACAATCAGTACCAGATAAAAGTTATACAGTGTAAATGATAATTTGTACAAGTTTTATCTGATGGATAAGGATTTATCCATTGATAACGCTATTCAGTCTCCATACATCCAGCCCCAGGCAAGAATTGTCCAGTGTAAATGATAATTTGTACAAGTTTTATCTGATGGATAAGGATTTATCCATTGATAACGCTATTCAGTCTCCATACATCCAGCCCCAGGCAAGAATTGTCCAGTGTAAATGATAATTTGTACAAGTTTTATCTGATGGATAAGGATTTATCTAGCACAGCCCTGATACATGTTACCAAAGATAAGAATTCCTCAATGTGAATATTATTTTTATCCGCTGGATAAGAAATAACCCAGTGAATAATTTGCACTATTCACCCTTTGTACAAAGAGGGCTTGAAATATGATTATTCGTACAAGTTTTACTTCATTTTTTTACAAGTGCTATTCCACTTTCCCAAAATGGACATTGTGCAAGATTTATCACTGGATAAGGGCCCAGGCAAACAGTTTCAACATTTGCTTCAACATCCGTTCGATTTTGTTGAATGGCAATGTTTAAACGCTTTTTTTAATATGTTGAAATAGTTTAAAAGTGATTAAACATTGCCATTCAACAATATCGAACAGATGTTGAAGCAAATGTTGAAACCGTTTGCCCGGGCCTTAAGGGTTGAAATAATAGATTACACTAATAATTCAGCTTTTGTACAACTGGTCCCTGATGATTTAACAAAGTACAATAAAAGTTTAAAAAGTGCCTGGCAATTAATACGATAAGTTCATACATTTTATGTTAAATATATATCTCACTTTTCTCTCAGTTCCTTCTTCCTAATTTAACAGAGGCTTTGCAAGACGGTGAAGTGACCTGTGATTAGCATATAAATTCTCCTTACAAATGTCAGTAAGTTTTTATCGACTTTGTGTACCATTGTATAGTGTCTATAGGGATTGAGCATTAAGGAGAAATTAGAGGTACATCCCAAGTCATCATCACCATCAGGACAGAGTATTATTCATTTTGTTTTTAAAGAAGAAAGTTTTCATTGAAAACCTTCATTATTATGTGTAGTTTACTTTTCAAAGTAGCATAAATAGAGAGCCCAAGGTTCAAGTTGCTGAAGCTCTTGATTCATTTCAAACAAGCCTTGAACAGATTCTTGATAAGCCGTTGCTATTTCACACCATTCTTTCAGTCATCAGTGGTTAGGTAGTAGGACACGTCCAAGTGTTCATACACCATCACTCCGTGCCCAAGTGTTGCCATGACAACAGTCACACTATGTTTACATTCATTGTATCTCAGAATTGGAAGCCTTCTTGTGGCATGTCAACATTGTCACCACCAAACTGGTACTGCGAGGAATCAGCGTCTGTTGCAGGCACAAGTTTCTCGTCGTCTTCTTCAGCACCAAAGTAATTTTCAATAATTTCAAAAGCTTTTCTATATATTTCTTCATTGTCGTGGCCTTGCAGGAATTCTATCTTGTCTAATCCTGGAAAGATAGTTTTGAATGGTATATTAGCACAATAATCACAAATATTGTCACTCACGTAGTAGCAACAACTATATTTTATAATCCTATTCAATGATGAAAACCACAATTTTGATCATGGCTATTAATACTATCGCCATTACTAACAACATAATCATCATCATCATCATTATCACCATCATCATCATAATCAACATCATCACCACACCATCATTACCGTTATCATCATCATAATCATCATCATCACCATCATAATCATCATCACCATCACCATTATCATCATCATCACCATTATCATCATCATCACCATTATCATCATAATTAACATCACCACCACCATCATTACCGTTATCATTATCATCATCATAATCATCATAATCATCATCATCACCATCATCATCATCATCATCATCACCATTATCATCATTACTATTATCAACCATCATCATCATCATCTTCACCACCATCATTACTATTATCATCATCATTGCCATCATCATCATCACCACCATCATCATCTTCCCCACCACCACCACCACCATCATAATCATCTTCACCGCCATCATTACCATTATCATCACCATCATCTTCATCACCACCACCATCATCGTCATCACCACCATCATCGTCTTCACCATCACAACCATCATCATCACTGCCATCGTCTTCATCATAATTATCACCACCATCATCATCATCGTCAGCACCACCATTACCATCATCATCACCATCATCACCACCATCATCATCATCACTACCATCACCGTCGTCATCATCACTACCATCATCACCACAAACGTTATCATCAAGATAATGATGATCATCATCATCTCCATCTAACGTCACATTTCAACCAAATGTGGGTTTTACAGACCCAACCTCCATTTCTGCCAGTCACCACCATCACCACCATCATCATCATCATCACTATCATCATTACTAGCATGACTAACCATAAGCTTCTTCTACCATGATTGCATATTGATTGGGTTTTCCTTCTTGTTTAGAGTCTGTCTGACCAATTTTAAGAATGTTATCCAGTGCATTCAAGCCAACTTGAACAATCTTAGGATTGAACACGGTTAACAAATCGCACAAAGGACGTATTGCTCCTTGACTTACAATGTACCTGAAAAAATAGTAAAGTAACCTTATTTAACGTTGTTAGCTCATGACAGTCATTGACTGATAAACTTGAGGCAGAAGTGCACTCATTTAACTCCCCTCTCTCCATCAGTGCTCTGTTTTACGGGTATTTAAAGCTAGTTAAAGCTACATGGAAAGGAAAGAAGTCTGGGAATCGAACTCGGAACCTCTCGCACAGAACACTGCACACTAACTGTGCCATCCTTGCTTATGAAGCAATCAAAGTAACAGACAGAGTGAATGGATGGATTAAAATATTAATGGGTGGAAGAGTTTTTGGAAAGTTGATGGAAGGATGATCAGCATTGGGATGTATGTAGGTATAGATGAATTTATGAATGAATGAATAATTGTACAAATAGACCCTTTTAGTTCTGTATGCAAATTACACATTTCAAAACACATTGCATTCCCCTGAGAGTTGTTCTTTTATGTCAAGTATTAAAATATTTACACATAACAAATGATTAACTCCAACAGGAATGAACATGTGGTTATAAATGGGAAAATAAACATTGAAGTTGAATGAGCCTATTGATGAGTAATTGACTGAATGAATGAACGAACAAACAAGTGAATGAACGAACGAAAGGACAAGTGAATGAACGAATGAATGAAAAAAAATGAATAAAGAATGAATGAATAAATGAATAAGGAATGTATGAAGGAATTGATGAAAGAATAAGTGAGTGAGTGAATGAATGAATGAATGAAAAAAAAATGAGAAATGAATAGATGGAAGAGGAAATGGATAAAATGAATGTATGGATGAATAAATCAATAAAATGATGGAAGGAATCATCAATCAAAGTTAATCATAAAAGAAGATAGTTCTTACTTAATCTGGTCTGGCGTTCCTCCTGATGTTGCATTAGCTACAGCCCAAGCCGCTTCCTTTCTTGTCTTGAACTCAGCTTTATTGAGTATTTCTATCAACATTGGAATAATATTTGCATCGATAACTGCCTGTATTGAGAGAGAAACAAAACAGTAATAAGATATTGAAAATAAAATGATAAGTATTATACATAGTGGATATGAGATAATTAGTATGCTATTCATTTGTCTCACAAATGTTGAAGGTTTGAACGGCAACGTTTCCACTGCTACTGCTAGTCTTCATCACAGGATGAGTAGAATATAAGTTGAATTTGTAACATTTCTTTCAGAAAGAGATAGAAATTCAATTTTCTTTTTGGACAACCTCAATGAAAAAGGTGTATTTCTGTGTTTTATAATACATTGTACAAAATTACTTGATTCTGATTGGACGAGAGGAGTACAATTAAATACTAAATTGTACTCTGCAGAGTATTAATTAGTTTTTCAGTATATTATAAATAAACAATTGCACAATCTTCTCATACAATTTGTAATTCATAGATACTCGTGATGTTTTGAGAGTTATCAAATTGGACACGCCTAAAAGGCTCATCACTCATACCTATTAATTACAAATTGAACTCAAGATCATGCGATTTCCTATACGAATATGCTTCATCAACACAAATGTTCAAAACAATTTAAATCTTAAATTTAAGAAATGTAAGTGTACTCAACCCTGAAATGAAACCAACTCGCAACCATAAATTATTTTGAAGGTGTATATCGATTTACCTGGATTTGTAGTCTGTTTCCAGCAGTCACATTAGATATGGTCCAGGAAGCCTCTTTTCTAATGCTTTCCTTTGGACTACTTAATAAGTGAAGAAGACTAGGGAGGACATTGCAGTTTAAGATAACCTAAAACACAACATTATTAATAGGTAAAACAGCAGTTTAAGATAACCTAAAACACAACATAATTAATAGGTAAAACAGCAGTATAAGATAACCTAAAACACAATACTATTATGTAAAACAGCTTATCTTATGCAGGCTTTTACTTATAATGATAATGATATTGATGTAGTTGACAATGATGATAATGATAATGATATTGGTGATGATAATGATATTCATATTGTTGTTGTTGATGATGTTGATCATGATCATGATAATGAAGTTGATGATGATGATGTTGATGATATTGATGTTCTTGTTGATGATGATGATGATGATGATGATGATGATGATGATAATGATGTTGACAATGAAGATGGTGATGAAGGCGATATAGTTGATGATGATGATATTGATGATGATAATGATATGATGTTGATGATGTTTATGATGGTGGTGTTGATGGTGATGTTGATGATGATACTGGTGATTATAATGATGTTGATGATATTGATGATGATGAAGGTGATGATGGTGGTGGTGATGATGATGATGATGATAATGATATTTATGGTGATGTTGATAAGAAATGTTAATAATGAAGGTGATAATGGTGGTGGTGATGATAATAATATTCAAGATGGTGATGACAATGCTGCTTCTAGTACCTGCGTCTGTATATCATCTCCTGTTACAATATTTCCAACTGCCCTTAAACCTGCAGATACCACATTATTTTGATTGTGCCTGGAAAATATTAACATACCATCATTGAAATGAATTAATGAATGGCAATAGAGGTGATCAATGATGATGGTTATTATAATAGACTTTCCCCTGGGTTTGTTTTCCTTGTGTTTGAAACCAAAATAATCAAATCATTGACTTACATAAGTAATTCTACAAGTCTTCTACAAACACCAAAATAATGAAATCATTGACTTACATAAGTAATTCTACAAGTCTTGTACAAACACCAGAATAATCAAATCATTGACTTACATTAATAATTCTACAAGTCTTGTACAAACACCAAAATAATGAAATCATTGACTTACATAAGTAACTCTACAAGTCTTGTACAAACACCAGAATAATAAATCATTGACTTACATTAGTAATTCTACAAGTCTTGTACAAACACCACAATAATCAAATCATTGACTTACATTAATAATTCTACAAGTCTTGTACAAACACCAGAATAATCAAATCATTGACTTACATAAGTAACTCTACAAGTCTTGTACAAACACCAGAATAATAAATCATTGACTTACATTAGTAATTCTACAAATCTTGTACAAACACCAAAATAATCAAATCATTGACTTACATTAGTAATTCTACAAGTCTTGTACAAACACCAGAATAATCAAATCATTGACTTACATTAGTAATTCTACAAGTCTTGTACAAACACCAGAATAATCAAATCATTGACTTACATTAGTAATTCTACAAGTCTTCTACAAACACCAAAATAATCAAATCATTGACTTACATTAGTAATTCTACAAGTCTTGTACAAACACCAAAATAATCAAATCATTGACTTACATTAGTAATTCTACAAGTCTTCTACAAACACCAGAATAATTAAATCATTGACTTACATTAGTAATTCTACAAGTCTTCTACAAACACCAGAATAATCAAATCATTGACTTACATTAGTAATGCTACAAGTCTTGTACAAACACCAGAATAATCAAATCATTGACTTACATTAGTAATTCTACAAGTCTTCTACAAACACCAGAATCAATGACGGCCTGAATCTTTTCATTTGGACCATCAGATAGATACGACAAAGCCCAGCATGTATCTGCCAATACATCAGGGTCTGTGCTGAATAAAAGTCTACTGAGAATAGGCAAACATGGAGAAACCTGTTGAAATAATTCAAATATAACATAAATACTTAATGAGAATTTTACAAAACACAATCAAAATTATCTTCAGTTGATGTTTATGTGTTGTGATTGTATGGGTTTGTATGGTATTAAGAAAGAATGTTGGGGTTATTGCTGGACATTTCAACAACCTGTCATGAGTGGAAGTCATCTTCAGGGTAAAGAAATATTACAATCACTGTCATCATCATCACCATCATTACCATCAACATCATTATCACCATCATCATCATCGTTACCATCATCATCATCATCATCATTATCATCATCATCTTCATAGTCATCATCATCATCACCATCATCATCATTACCATCATCATTACTATCATTATCATCTTCATCATCATCATTACCATCATCATTACCATCATCATCATCATTATCATCTTCTTCATAGTCAATATCATCATCACTTACCTTTGCAAAATCAGGTGGGGGATGCCTGCCACGGCAAAGATTTGATAATGCCCATACAAGATTTCTTGTCATTGACAGACGAGCTGACTTAGTTATTAAACTACACAAAAACAAACCGTAAATCAGTAGAAATTGGAATCAAGTTAAGGAATACTGTATTTACTCAAATAAGCGCTGACCCTGAATAAGTGCCAACTTCCAACTTCCAGGGACTGGGTACGAGTGTGAAAAACTAATTTAATTGTGGTTCCAGAAAAAATAACCCAGTCCCTTGCTCGATATAAAAAAGGCTAAAAAGCGCTGAACTTTAACGCTATAATTATGCTACTCAAAAACAGCATTGGAAATGAATTTGTTTCAAAATCTATATTCTTTAGTTCAAAGTACAGTGGTAACTCTATTAAGAGATCACCCATAATTAAGCGGTCACCCTTTATTAATGATTTATTTTACATACTTTAAAAATGGAACAAGCACATCACAGTTAAGAACATAATCTCGACATTCTGCACTGTCTCCTGCGATATTCCCAAGGGCCCATACTGCTTGTTCCTGGACATCTTCATGAGTTGATTCCAGTAACTTGATGAAGCATGGTACTGCTCCTGAATTGACCGTTTCTCTTGTTTGTAAGGATGTACCTGATGCAACATTGGTCAACGCCCACGCAGCTTCAAACTGTTGAAAAGAGAGGCATATTAAGGGCTAAAGCTCAAAATGACAGTCATGTTGTCTTGCAGTGTTCATAAGAGTGCACTCACCTGTAACGAACTGTTGTCTTCTCTCTGTAAAAACTCCACAAATTTAGGAATGACTCCACATTTGATGACGTCGTCAATAGGTGGGTTTGGTTCTGTACAAAAGCATTAATTTAACACGGTCCATAACGTAGCTAATTGTAAATCAGGCAAAGTTAAAACTGAGGCGTAGTTGGCCAGCGGTCTCTATTGTGTGCGGGGTGCCCCATTAGCATAGCAGGGGCTCACATGCATCAGATCGCAGTGGATCTTAGCTCTGACAGCTTTGGTGCTCTTTCAAGCGAGTATTCTACCCATCTATATTCTTAGGTAGTATTCCACTGGCTGTCTGTCAGTGTGACAGCATTAGCATCATCATCATCCACATTATCGTCATCCACATACATTCAATTCAATTTATTTACAAATATATGTTGTACATTTGAGTGTGCATACATGTATCATCACTATCACAGCCATAATGAATAGCAGCATTTAACAATCATCAATACCATCAAAAGCCATCAATATGTTACATGTATGAAGTTGATATTCCAACCTTTAGATAATATTTTTCTAAATCGTTGAGTTGCTGCTAATTCTCTTGTTGGGTCATCTGAGAAAACAGCTTGTACCATGTCTTGAAATAAAGGTCCCTGAGATAATAACATACAAACTTACTGGCAAAGGGTCAAAACATGGTATTTTGGTTCTCTGTTCCCCTCTGTAACACTTGACATTTGTTATTGTGACCAAGATACAGATGTTTGTATATGATACCTACCAGTACTACAGGCACATGAGAGTAAACAAATATACAAACATCTGTATCTTGGTCACAATAACAAATGTTACGGAGGGGAACAGAGAACCAAAATACTGTGTTTTGACCCCAAAACTACAATGAAAGTGAGCTTATAGTTTAACAATAACACAACAGCTGTGAACAATCTTTTGGCTTTTACTTTGTGTGGACAACATGGTGTATAGAGCGGTTTTTGTATGAGTTGGAAACTGACCATACCGTACCGTACCGTAGCCATAACCATACCATAAGTTCTATAATAAAAAATCGAAAATTCTACAGTAACAGTACTGTAACTGTGCGGTAAATATTACTGCCAGTTTCCCACTCATATGAAAACCGCTCTATAATACAATAGTGACAACAAAAGACTCCATCTTATACAATAGAATGAAACTAAACAATGAATGTGGTACTTTTGTGAAGTTGGCAACCATACAAAGTAAAAAATCTTATTTTTTATTTATAGGTTTCTATTGTATTTTTGTCCAATAATAATAATATTAACGTCTTTATTTACCGAGGTTATAACATGAAATAGTGTAAAAACACTAATAAACTTTTGGCCCTCACTAAACTAATAATTACAATTTAACCATCTTTTTAATATACTCTTAGTTTGACCATGTACAAGTTATAATTTTTACTTTCACAGAGGATTAACACCAATAATAATACTATTAACAAACATTTTATGTTTTATATTTAATTTTAAAATTAGAAATTCAAAGGGAGTTAATAATTTATAGAGGATTAGGATTAGCCATATTACTTTGTCATGTCATGTCTAGACAAGAGAGTCACAAAATGATGTGAACTTGGAAATGATTAACCTATAGAGCCACTTCATGTCTTTGTGTGCAGGGTACCATGTGCAGGACACGGTATAACAAATTTGACAGGAAAAAACTCAAACAAACACAAGAACAAGCTAACAAAATTCAATAAGTTTCCAACTATGTGGCAGAGTAACACACATTAGGTAATAGACTTCTGAATGAGAACCATGGGGTTCAATTCCCCAGGGATGGCGCAGCGGGGTTTTTTAATTGGGAGGGGGGGGCTGACATTTGAAATTCTGAAATTTGTCCTGAAACACTTTTGCCTCAAACCTCTCAATTTTTTGAAAAATATAGTGTATTAGACTTATGAATGCATAGTTGCATGTTTACCAATGTTGACATGCTCATTGTCATAATTGCAAACAATTGTAATCTTAAGTTGAAAATAGAAGGCTTATATTTTTCAATTTTTAAAGTCAATAACCACCAATGGATAAGTGAAGATTAAGACTCAAAATATTGATAAGTTTTTACTCACTTTTTATAGAAACTGTTAATTTTAATTTTGTTATTACAATTTATTGCTTCCTTAGGAACAGATGCAATAACCCACTAGTGGATATCGCATATAGAGTACTCAAGTAATTACGTCATAAAATAATATTTTCACAATATAATATTTTTGGTTCTCGATTTTAATAGGCAAATCACTGTATTTTCAGCTCAGTTCAAAACTTTTGGAACTGAGCTTAAATTACAGTGATTTTTATAGGGAAAATATGTATTCAAGTGGCCATATCTCACCTGATATTTGACCGATTCTCACCAAATTTGGTGTGTGAACATCTTTTGTGATTGTAACCAAAAATTGTAAAAGCCAAAATTTTATTTTTTCGTGACATCACAGTTGAGTACTGTATAGCAGTAGAAAACATCATTAAATATCTACTATATAAATGGAATGTTTTTCAAACCACAACCATAATCCTTTGCTTCATTAAAGGATATTTAGTACCACAACCATGGTCATTTTCTCGCGTTTTGATTGGTTGAGAAAAGTGGTAAATGGATCATAATCAGCACTGAGGCGCATAGGATAAAAAAAATAGACAAACCAAAAGTTGCTTAGGTAAGCAGGTTCTCAACAAAAATTAAAAACAAATATTTGATGGTTTAGTGTGTTAACACGTCTGTCAACAGTTAGTCAGTTATGCACGCACTCGCACATATTGGATTGTCTAAAAGCAATGTTTAAACATCAACGACGTAAAGACCTTTATATCATACAACTTATCATCAAATGTTTTATGAAAGTAGAAATGACTATAATCCAATCATGAATTTTATTTCCTCGCCATCAATAAAGTTTTTGTATTTATTGCTGAAGATATTTTGAAATTTGAACATGTACATGTATGTACATTATTTTAGCATTGTAAAAATAGAGAATTTTTGAAAAGTGTTTTGAATCATAAAGTATAATTATTATTGTGTGAAGAATTTGTTTTTAAAATATGAGGTATTGCAGGTTTTAGCCATGATATGTCTGGTACTAATATGGATTCCACCAGTAATTGTCAAAACCACAACTATTATACAACATATTAAGAAATACTTAAAACAACACAAAAGAGAGGAGAAACTGAAAATAAAAAAATAGATATTGCTCTTTTCGGTTGCATTGGCCAATTGTATGTTTCCGAGAAGTTGTACATTTCGTGAAATGAAATTAAGCTTAGACGACGGTTCACGGTTCAACACTACCAGTGCAAATTCCAAGTTTGCAGCTACAAAATGTACAAAAACAGCATAGCGACTTGAGAACATTACTAAATAAGTATATTACAGTGTAAATATAATATATTATGAAGAGGTTAATGTAGTTTTAGTTTATTATTGACTATTTTGAAGGTTTGTACCGACCTGCTGCCAGTCGTTGGTTAACAGGCTTTCCAGCTCGCTTGCATGCTGTCCTTCTTTGCTAACTTCGACATTACGTCGTTTAAACATCTATAAAGAACAACACTGATGTATTAGGTACGCTGCAGTTAAGATTTGCCTACTTAAAAAGTATAATTCATTGACAATTTGTCATGTCCAAGTTGTAAATCATGTTGAATGACCTGTTCTTCACGCTTAGCTTTTCTAAGTTGGACGCCTTCCTCTTCTCGTCTACGACGCATTTCTGAAGTATCCATAGCCCTGTTCTTGTAGGCTTTCAATCGAGGATTCTCTTTAGATGCCATTTTGTAAGAACAGAAGGCCTTTAGCCTTTGAGATTAAAAGCAAACAGACCCAGATCTACAGGATCTTGCAACCTTGGAGAAAAAACTTCTACAGCAGGCTCAGGCCACCACTATGGACTGGTCAGTTATCATCTGCACTTAGACATGCGCAAATCTGAATGAATAATATTTCCCATTTCTTTCCCAGTATTTCTATATTTTCTTCAACACGTTTCAAAAATATATCTCACATTTTTTTCTTTTTTTCCTTCCTCCCATTTAAGTTATTATTGTTTTTTCCTCTCCCATCTGTCTTTTGTCCATTCTGTCCATCTGTCCATTCTTTTCCCATTTCATAATTTTTCTCTGCTAATTAAAATTATTTTATTTCTGTTTTAATTTCCTTTGTTTCTTTCTATTCAAATATTTTCCATTTTCGGAAGCAAACGTTACGTAATTATTACTGCAGCGTTGCGTTACTTAGTCTTGGTGACACACTTACAGGAAACATTTTGGTCACGTGTGATAATGTTTACTGCTTTTAGTCGCAGTATACAGCATGATTTTAGTTAATTGGATCTGAGGCACATCTAGACGGATATGGACGAAGGACATTGCGATGGATATCATGAAATGAAGGTATTGTAGAGAAGACCGTCGTCCTCTTCCCTGACAGAAATCAATAATGGCGGCTGTCAGTAACCATCAACAATTTTGCTTACAAAATGTTCAAAGCGATAACGAAGAATACATGGATTTGGACGAGTTTTTCTCTGCCTTACAAGATTGTAATAGTATCACTCCATTTGGGAAGTCAACACGACAAGAAACTGGCTTGAAAAAGAGAAATATCGTTACGAAAAGCTCGATGAAGAAAAACACTATTATACAATCACAACTGAGCACCGGAAAAGTTCCTACGAACTGTAAACTAGATAGCTGTCCTTGTAGTGGGAAAGATCAAATCAAGTCAGAGGACGAAGCGATTTACAGGCAGTTTTTATGTGACTCCATCCTCGTCAATCATCTGCTGACACTTTTACCAGCTAGCAGCCAGCAAAACGTCGAGCAACATCGACAGAGTATTCAAAACCAAAAAATTTGTATAACGTTGTAATGGAGTTTACTTACCGAGTCCACAGACGCAAAAATCACAGCGGAATTTATGGTATTTAATTTATTTAAAAAGTTTTATTTATTTTTCAAAGCAAATACATATATGGAATATTATTCACTTCATTCGTTCATTAGAGCCACAAATTCATAAACGAAAAAACATCCCAAGATGTCATTAAAATGTCGTAAATTTATTCATTTCTTTAGTTCAGAAATTACAAATTAATAATCGAAAAAAATCAAAAAAAATGTCATCAACTGTTCAGACAGGTTATGTAATTTTGGTTATGTAATTTCTTGAGTAGTTACAGTCCAGATTTTTTTCACAAAACGTGACTGGCATTTTGTGCTGAACGTGACTCCAGCATATATCGCACATCGGGAAAACGTGGAATTTGAGCATACGTGATCACGGGTCACGTGTCTTGTCTGTTTTTCAAGATGTAGCTAAAAAATACCTCACTGATTTAGGAAATATAGTAATTCAGTGTTTGTAACTAAAACATACTATAAAGGGAAAATACTAAAATCTTGATTGAAATAAAAACAAAAAAGTTATTCATATTTTAACTAATAGTTTTTATTTAGTGACTATTTAGTCAGTATGACTCACCCAGAAACATCAAACTGTGCAAAGGGAAAAAATGCCTTAATTGTTACAACTTTACTTGTCTTTGATAGTGACTAATAGTCACTAAATTAAGAATTATAAAATGTGATTTAATTTCATGGATATTGTCAGTGTGGTACCTCTATTAAGCGGTCACCCATTAAGCAGTCACCCTCTACTAGGCGGCCACAATAAAAAGTCCCAAATCTATTCCTATACCTATTCTATACCTCTATTTAGCGGTCAACCTCTATTAAGCGGCCACTCTGGAAAGTCCCAAGGGTAACTGCCTAAAAATAGAGGTACTACTGTAGTGTTATCGCTCAAACTAGTTGTCTGTATCAAATTATGTTTCTAATATATAACTACACAGTAAAATTATAAATACCAAAAAATAGGGTAAATTATTTTTATTTTTAATTACAAATATTATAGAGTTGTAATGTGTATAAACAGCATTTGACGTTTTTCTGAACTTAATATCATTTTTATTTGATAAAGGATCATATAAATAAATTGTTGAAAATAATTTAATTGTACAAGATTGAAAATAAAGTTTACATCTATTGTTAAATATATTTAGTATATACACAATTCACAACCTCATAAGAACGCATATTATATCCACTATAAGCTCTGTAAAAAAAACCTCTCTCATCAGCAAGTTGTAAGCAACAACTTTCCCCTGATCCCTGGGTGGTCGCTTATAACGAGAGAGTCAACTGTAACTTATAGATTCAAGTACCATAGAGGCTGGGGTAGATACCCAGGGGGGAGGTACTCCCTTTGTCCAAGTGGTAGGGTTGATCAGCGGACAGCTTTGAAAAAAAAACCTTACAAGTACACACAGATAAAAATAACTGTTAAAGCCTTATTGATTTCAACCCCTAAACGGTACAGCTGTGTGATGTTCTTGCCAGCTTTTAGCAACAAAGCAGAGTGAAAGACCCTTACAGGTATGACGTCATGTTACGTAACTGACTTTTGAGCCAGAACCCTAAAAGGTACGCACAGGAAATATTCCCAACCTTAAAGAGGCTCCAATCACCCCCATTGACCACTTGGACAAAGGGAGTTCCCCCTGGGTAAGATAACATACAGTGGACATAATAATAGATTCATCCACTCCAGCCTTGTCAGACTGCAATGTAAATATTAAATAATATATAGTATGTGTTAAGTTACCATCCCCTCCAGCCTTGTCAGACTGCAATGTAAATATTAAATAATATATAGTATGTGTTAAGTTACCATCCACTCCAGCCTTGTCAGACTGCAATGTAAATATTAAATAATATATAGTATGTGTTAAGTTACCATCCCCTCCAGCCTTGTCAGACTGCAATGTAAATATTAAATAATATATAGTATGTGTTAAGTTACCATCCCCTCCAGCCTTGTCAGACTGCAATGTAAATATTAAATAATATATAGTATGTGTTAAGTTACCATCCCCTCCAGCCTTGTCAGACTGCAATGTAAATATTAAATAATATATAGTATGTGTTAAGTTACCATCCCCTCCAGCCTTGTCAGACTGGAATGTAAATATCAAATAATATATAGTATGTGTTAAGTTGCGTACTGCAATTTCAGCAAATACTGACTGATCAAAGTCGGAGCTTTCCCCATTCTACATGACTTCCAGATACAAACTGAAAGAATGCATATTGCTACGCGAAAACTTCACATAGTTTTGACAAATAAATTATTGCTGTTTCCAAATCATCTTATTTTGGGAGTTTCCGAATGTTTTGTACTGGTTTCCCTAGTTGAACCTGTTTTGCTGCTGAGCCAAAATTCAAAGTACTCAAAGTCTCGCTGAGGTTACTCTCTGCAGGACTGATGTTAACAAACATACAAGCCTTACCATCCCCCCCTAGGGCACCTTGTAGCAACTGTGTGAGCTTTGAGTTACGGTAGGGGACATGCATGGCATTTGTTCTTAGCGCTGTGAACACTTGTCCAAGGGCTGACAATGATTTATTGATAGCTGCTGCTTCTACTAGTCTTTGCCCAGTTGCTTCTGTTTTGGAGATTCGTTCTGATCCAGCTAGGTCGACTAGAGTTAATGTTCCATGCGATATAGAGTTGGATATAAGGTCGACGCCCTTGATATTTAAGATAAGTACAAGGTGGGATCGAGAACTGTTTGTGTTCATTTTGGTTTCACCGACAGAACGATTTGCATTGCCTATGGAGAAAAAATGGCAATATTTCTTAAGACATACAAGTATAATCAAAATATTTTTTGTTAATAAGTAGTAAATAAATGATGATGATAATGATGATCATAGAAAACACAATACTGATGATGATGATGATGATTATATACAGTAAAAACCCGCATAAAAGAACAAGTAGATTAAGAACACTCAGGCTGAAATTTGGTCAACAAAGTACCATATACATAAGAACAATAATGAATGAATGAATGTTTTTATTTGCTCATTTTTTTACATGTATTTTAATATTTTTTTATAAACTTGTTATAGATTACATATATATAATTATGTATATTACCTTTACTTTATCTTACAAAATTACAATATATAAGATATATAAGAACAAAATCAGCCTGAACCGAAAATAGTGTGTTCTTTTATGCAGGTTTTTACTGTAGTGACAATATAATAGAAAAATGCATTCAGTTAGCCAAAGTCATAGTTTCAATCATGATTATATTCGATCATGATGGTAATGTTGTAGCCTCCTCTGCAGGCATCTCTTATATCTCTCTCTCATTGGGCTTCCTGTGGTGAGGAGGGAAAAAGAGCGGGGGAGGAGGAGAGGCAGAGAGAAAGAAGAGAAAAAAAAACCTCTGCATTTCTCTCTCTCCTAACTCGTCCCCAGTTCTTTCCTGACAAATATTTCAACACAGAAAACCTGATCGCGTCAACAAAGGAATCCCTAAGGAGTAGCCTGCGGAGGAGGCTAGTAATGTTGATGAATACAATGATTTTCACTACTTACATTTAAAACAATAACTAATAGATACAATAATAAGAACATTATAATTATATCATCAAAATATATAGTACCTCTTGTCATGATTTTGGTGATTGAGTCTTCGCTGTTCACCTGTATCTCCGTCAAGTCATTAACAACAACCACTTTCCCTTTCATATAAATGTTCAGCTGTGATTTAACATTATCACTGAGAAGATCACGCAGAGACTCGTTATAGACCTCTAGCATTGATACTGTAAGTGTATACTCAACATTCTCTCTTTGTTTGCAAATACGAAGTAGTTCCTTCACTGAACGGATGTTGACGCCTGGGTTGTTGTCCGGTCCCATCATGGTGTAAGTTTTTCCTGAACCTAGAACAATACAATTTTTAAAACATGTTGAAAATTACTAGTAGGTAGACAAATAATATTTACGATAGGTAATATAATGAAAGTTGTAACACCGTAAAAAATGTTGACTTAACTTTACTGACGTTTTGAGCTTAATTTAGCCTATCGTCAGAGTAAAAGAGTTAGACTGAGTCGAAGTCAAGAGTCAAGAGTCTAACTCTTTTACTCCGACAAAGGGGTAAAGCTTGAAACGTCATGCCAGTAAAGTTAAGTCAACATTTTTATGGTGTTACAACTTTCATTATATTACCTATCATTTATATCAAACACTGATGCTGCCTATACTTAGTTTACTCACTAATTTCCAAATGTTATTTAGCTAAAGACACTTAAAGCTATCGATCAATAATTGATATTAACAACATCCCAGCTGGCTTGGTTGAGTGTAGCATATTACCATGCAGGAAGTCAAATGGTTCATGCACAGGGCCCAACCATTAACCAGGCTCTTAATTAGGGTCTTGTTAGCCTTTTACCTTTTCTGACAAGAATATTGAACTGTCTCCTGTCTCCCAAATACTCACTTATTAAACTGCATTTATTGGGGAAAAAAATACACCAAGGATGTACGTACTACAAAAAGTGGTCTTAGATAATGTGTATGATTGATTATAAGGTGCATTGAGAGTTATATGAAATGCAACTTCTTGAATACTTGAAAAATTACCTGTTTGGCCATATGCCATGATGCAAACATTATATCCATCTACGCATGACGTAATCAATGGCAGCGTATCCTCAAATACTTGCTCCTGTGTGGTACTTGGTGTAAATATACGATCAAACATGAAAGTCTTATCCCCCGACAGTGTCTTGGTCTTGACTTCAAACTGTGATGGAAATCCTACAGCCATCTTAGCTTCTTGGTCAAAACGACATCTACAAAATACTCGAATGTTCCCGTTTAATTCCTGTACTTTATTGTACAGCAACCTTCGATGTAGCGCTTCATGATTGTATAATCGTCTTAATTCAACTATACGTCCATCAGAGGATTCATTTCTTGATTTAAGCTCATTCATACCAGCAATTGCGCTATTAAACATCTTATGGATGCTCTCTTTCTCCTCCAACAGTAGCCCTTTTAATTGCTTGGTTGAATTTGATAAGTAACTTAGCGACACCTTGACAGCAAACACCGTTTCTGTTGATATTTTTCTCTGCTTTGGAGAAGGAGCTGTTAAAGAGTGAGATGAGAAACTCTGCTGTAAATTGACTGTTTCTTCAAGTTCTTTGCGTGCTTGCTCAAGCTCACTTTCCATACATGAAAGCTTGATTTCAAGTTGAGTTATCAACAACTCTTTCATTTCTAACTGCTCTTTTAAATCATTTTGTTTATGCAATTTATGTTCCTGGTTGGAGAGTTCATTTTCTTTCAAAAGTAGCTTACTTTCAAGCAGTGCAATCTGCTTCTTTAGTGTTCTCGTTTCTCTGCATTTTGCGTCCATCTCTTCCTGAGAAGGGCCTGACCGGACTATTCCTTGATGTCTCCAGGTGTAGTCATTCTCCAAAAGAGAAAGATATGTTGCAATAGTTTCATCGACATCATAATTGCATTGTCGCAGCAGTGCAAGGACCTCGTACTCATCCTTCCAGTCTGGAAGTGTCTGTTGTATGGTATGAATCATTGTTGCTATGTGCGGCGAATGCAGTTCCCATGACAATGGGAGTTTAAGCCACGCCCCTGACGACGGGTCAAACACACAATGAACATGACATTGCTCATCCATAATGTATGTTGTTAGTTCACCTGGAACAATATAATGCAGTAAAAAAACATCAGAATAATAAAAGCCGCAAGTTAAATATAATATTTATGAATTTTTGGTGCTTCTTATAGAATAATGATAATGATATAACAATCCTCTAGTTTTCCTTCTTATTGACAAAATACAAAATTCTGATATTTTTGCACACACCAATTCACTCATGGATCAGTACAGGTTTGCCCATTCATCAGTACTATTTCAAAACTTTACTGATCAGAGGGCGGACATGGGGGATTGTGTTGTGGTGTTGATGAACATATTTTTTCAAAATTTTCAAAGTGCAGTGCTGCAGAGATGTGAATGCCTTCAGTGTATGGTGTTTGCTATTCCACACTGCAGTGTGCAGTGTGCTGTGTGTGGTGAATAGTGTTTGGTGAGAAATATTGTGTTGCTTTGTTATAGAAACATTGTTTGCAGTGTCAGGGCCGTAGCACGGGGAGGGGCAGGGGGGCCGTGCCCCCCCAAAACAATGATTTGAGTGTATTGAATGGTAGTTATTTTGAGGGCTATTTTTAGAAATCAATGGGTGAGCCCCCCAATCATTTTGTGGGTGCTACGGCCTTGAGTGTTGAAGACCCCCCATGTCCCCCTCTGATCAGACTGCCATTCATTTAAAACTGCATGACTGATTGATATGTAATAGAACTCATGGGCAAGGAGATTTGTTTTATTTTGTGGTCTCCTTCTCCGTGTACTGGACACAGTCTACGTAATTCAATAGACATACAAATAAAAGACTTAAGTTAAACAATGAACAAAGCTAACAAAGAATATAATAATAGGTTTCCAGTACATGCAGAAGGAGCCATTTTGTGCTTGCCTTTAAGAGGATGATCTAATACACCCGTTCTTTCATCATCTTTATTCCGATGGTCATTGTTATCTAATAGTATGTCACTTGTCGATACAGCATCTGTGTTCATGGTATTTCTGTTCTGAGTTTCAATATAGCCATAGGTAAGCCATTCCTCTGGGAAGGGTTGCCATTCTCCTAGAGAACATTATAGAAAGAGAGTAAATAAAAGAATACAGTGGAACCCCGCCTTACAGCCACCCACTTGATATGGCCACCCTGTTATTGTGGCCAGTTTTTAAGGTCCTGACGAAATGCATGCCCATACATTTTCTATAAAATTTACCCGCTTAATATGGCCACTTTGGGCTGTATTAATGGATAAATAATCAAACTTTAATTATGGCAAAAATTGATAGACAAGGACAAAGTGGCAATGGTTTGGTGAAGATGATTATGGTGATATCAGGTGATGATAATAAATATGGACATCAATGCATGACAATGATGATGATGATAATGATGACATCAATGATGAGCAGTTCAATTACAATGATAATCATTACAATAACAAAAATTATGATGACCGAAGTTAGATGATGGTGATGATAATGGCATTGACATCAATGCTTGACAATGATCATGATGATGATTATGACATCACTGGCAACAATGCCGAGCAGTTCAATGAAAATGATCATCAAGACAATGATAACATGATCATGATGAAATCAGTTGATGATGATGATGATGATGTAACATCATTGCCATCATCAGTCACTATTCAGCTGCAACCAGGGGCGGCGGATCCAGATATTTGTCAGGGGGGTATCCCAATTGGGGTGTCCCCCAGGAAAGGCTCTTATGGTGCTAGGGGGTGTCCACTCCCTAAATGTCTTGAATAAAATAGGGGTAATTGTGGAGCTAAGGATATCCGGTGCCATTGGGGACAGCCCCCTAGATCCGCCCCTGACATGGTCACAATCACTATTTCTACCTGAGGGGGACCTAAGGAGGTGTTGGAAACCGCACAAAAAAAATAAACAAAATCGCACGAAAATTTGATAAAAACCGCAACCGCAAGATTTGTAAAACATATAAATGGGGGGGGGGGAAAAACGAAAAAACCGCACACAAAAAAAAGCGAAACCGCATCACCGCAAACCCTTACACCTACCTGTTTCCCACGAATCAAGATAAAACCGTGTCCCTTCATCATTCAAAACAGTACATTCTTGTCCACCAGCAAAAGATCGATAAACTTCAAACACCATTTCATCACTAGATTGTCTTGGTTGTTGTTGTGGTAACACTTGTTGTCTTGTATGTTTACTTTGTGAATTCCTGTCTGCCTTCGATGACGATTCTTGTGAGAACTGATAGTGAGAGATGCCTTGAGGTGCTGCTGCTATTTCTATGGAATTGTCCAACTCGATAAAATCAGATTGTTGTGGACAACTCGGCTGAAGTGTAGGATTATGTCCGACATGTGTAACCCCATTTGACAAGCGGTGATGTGAAGTTTGATCGTAAATACTTCTAGCAGAAGGAAAACTTGTTTGATTTGTCTCTGCTGGGCGAACAACCACGGTACTTGACGGTCGAGAAGCAGAGGAGCCGTTTCCCATACTATTAAGGCTTAGATTTCAATTAAATTGTTCTTTTGCTTTCGAATTAAATGTGAAGTTTGACGATGTCTTGTCAAAATTGATTACAAAACGTCAACCGAAGTGCTAAACAAACTAAACAAAGGCTAATACCTCCTTATAATTGCATTTTCGTGATTTCGCTTAACTTCTTATCAATTCCTGAACAGCTTTTTTCAAGTGGTTCTTAAAATGAAATATTTTGCATTAAGTTTTTTACATCGTCACCATCGGTCACCAAGGGAATGTTTGCTGATCAAACAAAGAATTCTCACTTCGCAACACGTGTTTTCACACGATAGCCAGCTGACTAGAAATACCAGCGGGCGTTGTGTGGTAATTCAAGATGGTGGACATATTCAGCGCTGTTTTCGTATTTTTGTGGATCGTTTATTTATGGGAGACGTATCTCTCTCAACGTCAGGTAAATAGCTATGGATTTGCTAGCATATATAGCTAATTATACCAGTTTTTTGTTGTGTTTCAATTTGTTTTTCTTGCGTGTTTTTAAGCGGAACTCGCTGACAAAGATACAAATGCCAAGCTCTGATTATCCGTGAGAATATTGAAAGACACTGTTTTCATTTATGTCTTGTTTAGCTCTTCTATATATGAGAAAATAATTGCATATTAGAGAAGAAAGTGCAGATGGCAAAAATTTGATTGATGAAAATTTTTGATAGTGGAATGTTGACACAAAATTTGATAGATCAACCATGTTTTAAAACTAATTGCATTGGATCAGTGATTGAATGTTAAACTGAGACAAATGAAATGAGTTAAGATTAATATTGTCACAATGGATGTTGATGACTATGATGATGATGATGATGATGATGATGATAATGATGGTGATGATATGAGGCTGTCTGACTAGTTTAACGAAAGTTATTTTAGACAGCCTCCACCCCTCTACTTAGGAATAACAAAGATAAATTAAATTTATAATAAAATACAGATATATGTAAATAACAATTAAATTTTTCACTTTATTTTTTTTTCTCTATATGTAAATATTATATTTGTATTGTTATTTATATGTACTAAGTATTGTTACAATGTGTGGGTGAAATAAAGATTGACTTGGATGGTAATGGTTCTGAGGATGGCGATGATGATGATGACATAATAAAGATGAGAATTTAATGTTGATGGTGATGATGATGATGACTATGATCATTATAATTATGATGATGATAATGGTGATGTGAGGATGGTAATGGTTTTGAGGATGATGATGATCATTAGTAATCATACTCAGATTGTATCACTATTGCTATTGCTCCTGATGATTTTTATGATGATGATAATGGAAATGGAAATGACAATGATGATGCTTATGGCAATAATGATTATGATGACAATGATGATGCTTATGGCAATAATGATGATGACAATGATGATGATAATGGCAATAATGATGATGATGACAATGATGATGCTAATGGCATTAATGATGATGATGATAATAATAATGATGATGTTCTATATTCATTACAGCGCAAGTTATTTAAGAGTACACAGGATGTCCCTGTAGAACTGAAGGATGTCCTGGACAAAGAGACGTTTGAAAAGGCCAGGCTGTATCAACTTGACCGTAGCTCTTTTAGCTTCTACCATGGCGTCTATTCCCAGATTGAAATGAGTGTAAGCCATAAAATAAAATTAATGTTTTTATAAGAAATCTAATTTTCCACCACTCTTCCTCAATATGTAGGGTCTCCATTTCTTTTTAATCTCTTTGTTGTCCTTAGTCACTGTAACTGAACCAGAAACAGCAAATATAAGAGAAACCCTTGTTACAACTTTATGTGTTTTTGATAGTGTAGTAGACTTTTAGACAGCTGCTAAATGAAACCAATAGGTGAGCATAGTGTTTACAAGTGTTGGTATTGTGATGCTAATTTGCCAATCATTTTAACAATAGATTTGTTAATTTTCTTTGTTCTAATAACAATGGTTGGTTGGAAAAACCATAACAAACTACATCACTGCACCCACCTATAGGTAGTAAAAATTCTGATTATATTTTGTGTTTTTTGTGTCTGTTCTAAATAAATATTTTATTGCTATTGTAACTGCAGTTGATTCTTCTGTTTGGTGGGATCCCCTTCATGTGGTCCATAGCTGGAAATGTTCTGTCAACATTAGGTTACTCACATGAATATGAGGTAAGAAGCATCTGGATTTATCTAATTATATGTTAATGGAAACTAGTGTGTAAACTAGTATAGGCTACATCAGTGTTTGATATAAATGATAGGTAATAGAATGAAATTTGTAACACCATAAAAAATATTCACTCTGATGAAGGGCTAAAGCTCCAAACATTTGTTAAATTTAAGTCAACTTTTTTATGGTCTTACAAATTTCAATTATATCACCTATCATTATTAATTATATATTATAATTATATATTATTTGCAAGCAATCTGTGCCTTCATATAGCAGTCCGTTAATTCCTCCAAATTTCTAATTACACTGAGACGTCTGTTGTCAGTTTCTGTTATCCCTGCTTAGGGGGGGGGGGGGGGCATTTATTTATTTGTATAATATTATATATTATACTTATTTAGAGCAATGGAAGTGAAATTTGTGAATATTTTAACAACAAATTGAGGCTTAGCCTTTGCTAATGCGCCTTTTGTCAAATAGAACAGCAGTACTAGATAACAGGAAACTGGAATATTGCATGGAGTTGGAAAATTGCAGTTTTATTTTTAGTTTTTTTTTGTTTTCTATTTACCTTAGTATGTGGTTTCTCTTTGTAATATTGATATTTTATTGTTATAGATTCTTCATTCTGTAATGTTCTTACTATGTGCTATGTTGTTCAGTACTGTAACTGATTTACCCTGGAGTCTGTACTCAACATTTGTAGTCGAAGAAAAACATGGCTTTAATAAACAGGTTTGTCCAGTTTTATCTTTTCTCTGGGTAGCCAATATTGTATATTAACTTTTGTAAGTGCATTATTAATTTGAGTATTAGGGAGTGGTCATTAATTACCCGGGAGGAGTATATAGAGGAGGGCTGGTAAAATTTCTCAAACATCATCCAAAAAAATATTGTCCCTCCCCAAACCAAAGCCCAAAAAATCTTACTACCCCCTCCCCCCTAAACGTACCGGCCTTCCCCCCACAGTAATTAATGATCACTTCCTACATGTATAGAAATCAAGTTATTATTATTATTTATCATGATTGATGTTATACTAATAATATCATGATAATAAAAATAAAATAAATAACTTTTTTAACGTCTCAATCTTCTAGCTGGACGCAGTGCGCCCTACTAATCGGGGAGACTCACTCACACTCAATACCTCTACGTTTTAATATTTTGCACACAAATCGGCTCACATGATGATGATGGTGGTGACAATAATGATGCTGATAATGATAATTATGATGTAGAGAGTGATGATGTGGATGATTACGATGTCAATGAAGATAATGATTATGGTGATAATGATGTAAATAATACAATGTAGTTTGTTGAGGATGATTATGTTACAGCATAACGTGCCTTACCGTGGCCACCCAATTAAAGTTTTGTACAAGTTAGCTTAGCGTTCAAAAGTTTCACTTTTCAAATTGTTTGCTACACCTTTTCAAACTTAACATCCTGGGAGGTTTTTCAGCCACTTATAAACTTCACTCTTGTCTTTACTTTGAACATTTCAAATTGTTTATCATTTGTCACTCGGCGTGTCTTTTAGTTTAAGGTCAAATTCTCGCTTTCTGATTGGTTAACTTGTACAAAACTTTAATTAAGTGGCCACAGTAAGGTGCGTCACGCTGTAAACAATAAAATCAATTTCATAAGTTTATATATATTTACATCAATCACCATCTGCAAAAAAAATTATTGTTTTGTTCAATGTCCATTTTCTGTTTTTGTAGACATTGGGTTTTTACATCAAAGATACCATCAAGAAACTAATAGTAATGTCGGCAATTATGCTACCCATTACGGCAGGGCTTATATACATCATTAAATGGGGTGGACAATACTTCTTTGTGTACGCATGGCTCTTTACAGTTGTGGTCACTTTGGTAAGATATGCATGATCCTTTTGATGATAATAATGATAATATATAATATGTTAACAGGAAGACCCAACAGTGTAAAGAAACACTGCTGCAGGGCTCGAAATAGCTGCCTGCCAATGGCCAGATGTCAGGACAAATTTAGGTTTGGCAGGCAAAAATAATTATGAACTGCCAAAAATTGCAGTCAAAATTTACTGGAGATCATATTTCATGGTTTCTGTATCGGGAAGTGGCAGGCCAAATTATTTTCTTAGTTCGAGCCCTGTGCTGTGAATTGTATTTGCCCTCACTGACTCCAAGTTCCTTCCTATTCCTCTGTATACAAACAAGAAACCTTTAACAAGTGGGTGGCACGGTGGCCTTACTGTGAGAGTGCTGGCCTTTTATCACTGTGACCTGGATTTGATTCCTGTCTCAGGCAACAAGTTAATAGACTTTGGTTTAAGTTTAAGTGTTGTTCTTTCTCATGCGAATTTTTTCCCTCTGCAAAAATCAACATATGAGCAGAGTTGTGCTCTGTAATGGTAGTGAGTGTGAGTGTGCTCTGTAATGGTAGTGAGTGTGAGTGTGCTCTGTAATGGTAGTGAGTGTGAGTGTGCTCTGTAATGGTAGTGAGTGTGAGTGTGCTCTAATGGTAGTGAGTGTGAGTGTGTTGAATACTTACCCATTAACTACTGGATACTGTCTTGGGAGATTTGGTAACAACTCTTGTATTTTGATGTAATTAACAATGATTTATTTACACAGTAATTTCAACTAATTCTTTCTTCTATCGCCAGGCTGTAGTGACTATCTATTTGGACTACATAGCACCTCTATTTGACAAGTTTACACCATTACCGGATGGATTACTGAAAACATCCATTGAGAAACTTGCAGATAGTATCAACTTCCCTCTGACAAAGTTACTTGTAGTTGAGGGATCTAAGAGGTAATGATTGGGATGGGGTTGATTATGATGGTAGTGATAGTAGTGATGATGATGATGGTGATGATGATCATCATAAGGATGATAACAATGATTATAATGACATTGATGATGGTGACGGTGATATTAATATTTATTTATTATGATGATGATCATGGTGGTGATAGTGATGATGATGATAGTTATGATGATCATTTTGATGACAATGATAGTGATGATAATGATGATGGAATTGATGATGGTGATATTGATTATGATAATGTTGTTAATAATGCTGTTGATAGAGCGGTTTTCGTATGAGTGGGAAACTGGTCGTAATATTTACCGCACGGTACTGTTACTGTAGAATTTACGAATGTTTTTATAGAACTTACGGTACGGTTACGGCTACGGTACGGTACGGTCAGTTTCCCACTCGTATGAAAACCGCTCTAATGTTGTTGATGATGGTTGTGGATGTGGTGGTTGTAGTTATGGTGTGAATTGTTAAATAAGATGTTGGGGAGGAAACCATTGTTAATCTCAAATCTAATTATTTTTTTGTTTCCAGGTCTTCTCACAGTAATGCCTATTTCTATGGATTCTACAAAAGCAAGAAAATTGTTCTCTTTGATACTCTCTTGGCCGATAGTCCAATCAAGAAAGATGAGGTCAAAGATGATGACAGTAAACCTGAAGATAATGAAGAAGACAAATCCGACAAGCCAGTGAGTTCAGATACAACAACAGATTCAGATAGTGAGCCCAAGACTAAGGGATGTTCAAATGAAGAGGTTTTAGCTGTTCTGGGCCATGAACTTGGACATTGGAAACTAAGTCATAACTTGAAGAACCTTGGCATATCACAGGTACTTGATTGTTATTGATGATGGTAATGATGATGACGATTGTGATTGTGATCATGATGATGGTAGTGATGATGATGATGGTGATGATGATGATGGTAGTGATGATGATGATGGTAGTGATGATGATGATGGTAGTGATGATGACTATGATTTAGATGATGATGATGGTAGTGATGATGATGGTAATGTTGAAGATGACAATAATTATCATAATACCCTAATAACAAATTATGAAGTTCTTTACTTATGTGATCATTTATTTTCATTCATCCATTCATTCATCCATCCACTCATCGATACATCCATTCATCATCCATTCATTCATCTATTTATTCTTTCATTTATGCACCCATTCAATCATTTATCCATTCTTTCTTTATTTAATTTATCCATCTATTCATCCATCCATTCATTCATCCATTCATTTATCCAATCCTTCATTTATTCATTCTTTCTTTCTTTAATTTCTCCATTCATTTCTCCATTCATCCATCCATTCATTCATTCATCCATTCATTTATCCATTCATACATCCATTTTTTCTTTCATCCATCCATGCATCCACCCACGCATTCACCCATCCATCCATGCATCCATTCATCCATTCTTACTTCCACTCATCTTATTCTCATTTTCCTTACAGGTCAATACTCTCTTCAGCTTCATGATGTTTGGGATACTAATGCACCAAAAGGTTCTCTTTGACAGTTTTGGTTTCTTTGATTCCAAGCCAATCATCATTGGCCTGATTATCATCTTTCAGTTTATCTTCTCCCCATACAATGAGGTAAGACTGAACATGATATAGACAAGTTCACAATCTTTAACACTGCATTGCAGGGCTCGAAATAGCTGCCTGCCAATGGCCAAGTGCCAGGCCAAATTTAAGATTGGCAGGCAAAAATACTTATGAACTGCCAAATAGATAATGAAATTAAAGTCAAAATTTACTGGAAATCATCTTTCACTGTTTTTTTTATCTGATAGTGGCAGGCCAATTTGGTTTTCTATTGTTAAGCAATAACATTTTTTCATGCCTTGCTTGGAATTTGTGAATATATTAAAATATGAATAAAGATCACTCCACTATGGGCTGTTGACTAAGCAATATAGTACATGCTAGCAAAGCTCAAGTCGAGCCACAAGAATTGTGAATTGGGCTGTTACATTTTTTGTGCTTGAAATAGTATCTATATGAACTCTTCATATATACATATATATTATTCTTTTTACATTGATTTTATTTTCATATTCTTCAGCTTCTTGGTTTCCTAATGACGATGCTCAGCAGACGATATGAGTTCCAAGCTGATGCCTTTGCCAAAGAACTTGGTTTTGCAGCACATCTCAAGTCAGCGCTCATCAAACTCAATACAGATAACCTAGGCTTTCCTATTGCTGATAAGCTATATTCAGCTTATCATTACTCTCACCCCCCTCTAGTAGAACGACTGAGGGCTTTAGGAGGATTGAAGGAAGATTGAATAAGAACACCCCCCTCTAGTAGAACGACTGAAGGCTTTAGGAGGATTGAAGGAAGATTGAATGAGAACACCCCCCTCTAGTAGAACGACTGAGAGCTTTAGGAGGATTGAAGGAAGATTAAATAAGAAGTGAATGTTATTACAGTCAAAGGACATGAAGTGTGCCCCCCTAGACTGCTTTATTCATTTTATTATTTGATTCTCAACTTCATTCTTTATTTTCCAGAATTCTGTTAAAGTATTCAAAAATAAATGAAACCCCTTTAAATCTCACAGAATTATTAGATTTATTATCTATAATAATATCAATTATTTTTGATATCATAATTATTTATATGAATTTTGAAGAAGTTTGAAAAATGAAGAATGAAGTCAAAAATCGAATAGTGAAATGAATAATGCAGTCTAGACCGGCAAGCTTCATGTCCTTTGACTGTAAAATAGATAGAAATATTTGATGTTCATTAAGAGTGAAACTTTTGTTGTTCAGCTTTACGTGAACTGGTCATACGAACTGTCAATCAAACAAATCTAAGAGTTATTAAATGGAAAGGCCAGAATTCGAAAGAGAATATTGAAATTTAGTCAGTTTTGAAAGTGTTAGCCTAAAGTATATCTTTAAAACTGAAGCTCTAGGAATTTTCTGAAATGTTCAAAAGTGACTATAGAGTTTGTAATTATTTCAGCTAGGCTTGGTAACCAGCCATCAAGCTATTTACATTTTTTGAGCATTTTCAAGACATTCTCCCTTCAGCCTCAGTTTTAACAATATAAAATTTCAGAGAATAATTGTTTTTACATTCTCTCTAGAGTTGTGCCTTCTTTTTTTCTATTCATACCTTCTTTGATTGACAAGGTCACATGACTAGATCCTAATGTTAGGTTTTTTTTCAATTGGGTTACCTGTGTTGCATGTTAACACAGGAACCCCACACATTGTGCTACTATTTTAAATTAAAAACTAGTATTGCAGCATTTGTTGTTGCATTCTTTCCTTTCTTCATTTTATAACATATTTCATCTAGTAGTCAAAAATAAAAAAGTGCAAGCAACTTCTTGAAGTTCATTTTATTTCTTTTCAACATTTGTAGACCAGTTTCATGTTATCTAGCAACACTGCACTATTTCACAAAAGACACATTTGCACATGGATAGCCTCAATTCAGAGTAAATAAATATGTTTTCAATTGTTAAGCGATAGCAAATTTTTGTGCTTCTTGGAGTTTAATATTATTGTTACAACAATTCAAGGCTTATATATAGCCTACAGGTGCAAATGCGCCCTTCAAATAGTACAGCGGTACTAGATAACATGAAACTGGAGTATTTAGATATAACATATATATATATATTCTGACATAAATAATTAACCCATACTAACTGTCTATTGAAGTGCTGTAATTCAACTTATATTAAAGTGTATATGTTTATGCTAAAATATCTCGCTCTTCACAAGGCAATTCTCAGAATTTCAGTATTTCAAAACTTACATGCATCTATACACCCAAATCAAAACATCGCGACCAATTTCATTAACTATTATTCTTGACTGGTTAGCCTCTCATATATGTGAAGACTTGACCATGTTCCAACATGAACTTAAGGCAAGCCAGTCAAGAACAATAGGTCACCATTTTACAGATCTTTTCTCTGGCAATTTTGTACATTTGCTACGGTATTCATAAAACAATTTGATTATTGCTTGATAGTTTGTGTGCAATCTGCAGTGCTTGAAATATCGTAAGATGAGGCTGATGAGTTTCTAAGTATTTCACTTATCTGGTTTTCTGTTGTTCAAGAACAATAGGTCGCCATATTACAAATGAGTCTTTTCTCTGATAATTTTATACATTTGCTACTTGTTAAACAAATTGAGTATTGGCTCAGTGTTTGTGCTTTAAATAACATAAACGTAAGATGATGCTGATAAAATTCTAAGTATTTCACTCATCTGATTTTCTTTTGTTCAAGAACAATAGCTAGGTCCCCATATTACAAATGAGTTTTTTTCTCTGATAATTTTGTACATTTGCTACTTGTTAAACAATTTGAGTATTGGCTGTTTGTGCCTTAAATAACATAAACGTAAGATGATGCAGAATTTTGAAGTATTTCACTCGTCTGGCTTTCTTTTAGTCTTCTTGGGATGTCGTGATCTGCTTTTGGCCTTACACAATGGACAAATAGGAGCATTTCGATGAATCTGTTGGTGACAGGAGAGGCACGCCTTCATGGGTGGAGGCTGTTGCTGGCGAAAGTGTCTCTCTCCTGATGGTCCTCGTTTATTGACAAGCTGATGTGCAGCAGCTGCAGCAGCAGCTAGTTGTTGAGCGACAGGTGGTGGTGGTGGTTCTTGTGGCTCGGGTTTCCATGTCGACGGAACTCTTTCTACCAACCTACTGCAGAAAGCAGAATAGATGAACTATTAGTAAATATCGAAGAAAAACCTTACACGATAATTATTGTAGTTGGTCAAATCCCCCAGTAAATGTAAATCCAGAGTACTTCAGTCTGACTGAACCTGGATAAAGTCGGCCCCAGTCATTCATTCCTTCACAATGATGATGATGATTATAATGATGACGATAATGAAGATGATGATTATGGTCCAAGATGAGGATGATAGGATGATGAAGAGAATTTTGTTGGTGACAACGATGATTATAATAGTGATGGTGGTAACGATTATGATGATGATGACAATGGTAACAATGTATGATTACCGTATATGGTAATGATTGTAATGACTACATGACCTACATGTATGATGATAATGAAGATGACAAATGATTGCTAATGATTGTAATAGTAAAGATGGTAATGGTGATGATGATGATGTAATAATATTGATGGTGAAGATATGGATGGTGCAGATGATGGTGATGATATATGATACTGATGGTGAATATGTCAATGGTACATTGATGATGGTCAAGATGAGACTGATTGTGGTTCAGAATCAAGAACAGTTTCTGCACTAAACAAATGAGTAGCTACTACCAAAATGAACACAAATATTGGACATAAACTTTAAAAACAATAAACAGAAAGACTTAGAAACATATAAAAACTTACTGTGCGATAGACTCCTCTTCCTCTGATGCTGGAAGCTGTTCAAGACCAAGTGACAAACGCATCCTGTCAACTTCCATGCGAAGTGGTTTGTAGTCATCATGAAGTCTACGAATAATTTCAAATCCTCTCTCCCTTTCTGATTCTGATTGCTTGATTGTATTCTCCATCTAGTTTAAGAAATTTATTTCATCAGAAACCATATATATTCTATCTATGTATATGACATATAATAATTATATTAAAGACTGTATTATATTTTACAACCATCACTCCTCATTTTGCTCACACTCTGTACTGAGGGGGACATGGGGGATTGCAGTGTTGCAGTGTTGCAGTGTTGATGAATATTTTGCTGTGTTGCAGTAAATAATTCTAAAAGTGTAGTGTTACAGTGATGTAACTGCTTCTTGTGTGGTGTTTGCTTTTATTAAGCTGCATGCAGTGTGCAGTGAATTTTAAAGCTTTGGTGTTCGTAGTATTAGGTGAGAGATATTGTGTTAAAAATGTCAAAAATGTTGAGGTGTGCGGTGTTGAGGACCCTACCATGCCCCCCCCCCCTCTATACTACATTGATCAGGCTTTCCTACCAGGTTAATGTCAGCATGGATGAGTCGTAACTCTTCTACATGTGCCATCTTTTCATGGAGTAGAGCTTCCATCTCAGCTTTGTAATCCTTTAGTACCCTCTCCTCTCTTTCACCTGCTTCTAACTCTTTCATCAACTGAGTTCTTAGCTTTTCTAACTGTGAACTTCTTGCTCTGCAAAAAGACATTCAAATGCAGTGAGTACAATGCTTCTGTCAGAATGTTTCGGTTGTGAATTTTAAGAATAAAAAAAAAAAATTTTAGTTATTTTATTTTAAAGTACATTCTAAGCATTTAAAAAATGTATGGACTATTAGTCAAGTTATAAAAGCTATAATACAATATATTTTACTTTATTTCTTTGTGCTTGGACATTAATGATTTAAAAAACCTTCTGCCAATAATGGCACATGCCACACAAAGCCCTTTTGTAAATAGAAACATAGTAGCAAATAGAAATACTACATGATAGGCACACAATATTATAACACCTCTTAAAGTATTGTGAAATAAAACATTTCCATTCAAAAGAAAAATTATCCATCAACACTTACTGACTTTACTTTTTCAATGTTTTTAATTAACGCTTGATATTTTTATGGTAATTTTGCAGGTTTTAAACCACTTGACAATTTGCATTGACATATCAAATGGATTTTGCATTATAGGCTTGGCGTGTTTAAGTAAACATTTGAACAAAAATCTCAACTTTCGCACACAACCCTTTTTGACTTAAAAAGATAATTGGGTTAACATGAAACTTTTGCTTTTTGTGAAAATTCATATTATGAGTTAACATGTAACAATTAAAGTTTCTTGTTTTGTTTTTTGTTTTTTTCAAATCAGCATGTTACTGAATAAAGTTATTTTTTGACTTTTTTATTTTTTCTTGAATTTGTGATAAAAATTTCATAGTTTTCTTCAAAATGTAATTTTTTCAATACAAACGTGTATTTTAAATTACAAAAGTATATTAAACTTGACTAATTTAAATGCGCACGGAACAACCTTTTTGTTCAATAGAATATATTGTCAGGATCTTTTGTCCATTGTTACAATGCCCAGCTCATGCCATTTCGCGGTCACTTTTAACTTACAAGTTTAAAACTAAAAGTTTTAATTCAAAAAGTGACTTTAAGTAAGCTATTTTAGGTCATAATGATATATTTAGGGTAACGTACGTGAAGCTAATGTTTTTGCGCTTGGTTTTAATTAATTTGTTGAAAGCATACATACTAGAGTGTACGTAACAGGTGAAATAATTGAATTCAAGTTAACAAAATTAAATATACTAAAACCCCACGCTAAAAAGAGCAACCCTTTTCAATATTAGATCAAAGAATAAACCTAAATGTACAAAAAGATTTGTTTTTCGTCCAGGGCGTGTAAATGTTTGAGTTAGAATACACATTTAGGTGAAATTTGTTAAGTTTCTTTACAAATCGTCTTTAACATCTGCTTCAAAAAAGATAAACATTGAGTTTTGTTGAATTGACGCTTTCACAAAACTTAAAATATTTTTTCTATATTTTAAATTAAGATTTTACCACAAAGACGGCTTTGAGTTAAAGTTGAAAAGCCAAAATTTGAGTGGTGCGTTAGGATTTAGGAAATGTGCTAATCGATTAAAGCAATGATCGTCCTCCTTGGGCTTTGTTAGAGAACCAGCTTTCAAAATGGCAATCGTGTGGTTAGAGGAAATTAGCCATATCGTAGAAATTTAACACTCGTTTTCCCTAACAGTACTGAAAGAGCACGATTTTCTTATCTAGTGCTTTTCAAGAAATCTTCAAAAATCCCCAGAAAGTGTATTTTAGGTACAAAATTGGATATCAGGAAGCTCCAACACAACTCAAAAATTGAGCATTTTACGCATATCAAATAACAAGAAGTCTAACTGAGCTAAGTAGCGTTTGTTTAACTAGTTATTTCTTACCTTATATCTTGTATAACCTCAAGTTTTCGCATATAAACCTCATCGTCTTTTTCCATAGTTGGACTTGCAGCCATGTTGGTCAACAACTCAGAAAGAATGAAATTTTCAATCACTTCGAACACCCCGGTAATATAAGCCTGATTGGTTAATGTAAACAATACTTTTGTCTTTTGACCAATCAGCGTACAGATCTTTTGTATAACAATTTTTCAGCTGTGTGACGTAAAGTCATAACAAATCATTGCATTCAACATCCGTAAAAAGACGGCTTTATTTCGAAAAACAGCTGGTTTTTCTAGATATTTTATCTTTTGTACGTACTTAAGATGCACGTGCAGTATTATTCATAACAATTCACTTCAGTAAATGTATGAAAAACATGATCATTTTTTAGGAACATTTGTTGAAATTTATCGAAAAATAAATAAATAAATATATCCTAGAAATAAGAAAGGTATTATTTCTTTTCACGGATAAAAAAAAGAAAAGGAAAGTTAAAAAGGAAAGTTACAAAAAAGAAAAGGAAGATAAAAAGAATGACTTTAGAAAAAAGAAAAAGTTATAGACGCCCGATAAGGGACTTGAACCCTTGACCCTCAGATTAAAAGTCTGATGCTCTACCAGCTGAGCTAACCGGGCAGCTCTTGTTAAGGACCGTTTAATTTATAATCTTTAAAGTCGTCTATAATTATTGAAACCGAAACGTTTCAGCTAAAGATGTTGAATTAAATTTTAAAATCAATTGATGATAATTTTGATTTTATAAAAGTTTATTTTAATATTGAGAGGAATACTTTACCTTTTGGAATTTCTAAAAAAAATAATGGCATTTGATTGCTTTTGGAAACCTAACGTTAAACTAACGTTAGTTTCGCGGGGGGATGAGGAGCGAAACAACGTCTGTTTTCTCAGGCCAACGCAGTAGAAGAAAATATTTAGATGATAAATTAAATATATAAATTATATCGGCGCATGTGATGTGCACGTGATCATTCTCGTCCAGCTAGCAATTATTACCCACCCCTACCCTGTTAGGTTACCTTCGACCGTACATGTGAAGTACAAGTAGCCACGTTTCTCTCTGTAGGAGGGGAGGGGTGGGGACTGCTGTACACAGGCATGTGGTCGGCATGTAATGTGTCTTTTTAAGAAATTATCCCGTAAAAGTACAAATTTTCAACCGGCACATGAATCTATCTATATTTCTCTTCTGTCTGTAAGTGAAAGTGCATTATTTTATTGGTTCTTTTCTTGATAATACACTGCAAAACGAAATAACGAGCAAGCCAGTATACTTTTAGAACGTACTATTTTTTGGTTTCCGGCATCGTATCAAAGCCCCTAGGTATGCCGTCCAACCCGAGGATTCTCACCTAAATTTCGCGCCACTGAATCTGATTGGCTGTAGAAAATCTTCGAATTTATTTCACGCCTCTGATTGGCTGTCGCCATGGAGATGCACGGGCTTTTCTACTTGAGAAGTTTTGGCGCTAAGCGAGGGTCATTCGAAGAGCAGCGAGGGGAAGGAGAGGATGAAGGTGAGACGTTCTCTTGGTTTTTATTGAATTTCTTTTCATTTTATTAATCTTTTTGCTCTATTTTTGCACTTTTCAGGTAGCCTTTTAGCTCATCTTCCTAATGGAAACAGTAAAATTGCAGTTTGCAGTCGTAATTATGTGAAATTTGGCCTCGAAAGTCGCTCATGTCAAAAGGCGCGTGCACAAAGCTACTCGTTGAAAACTCACAAAAAGGTAGAGTAAAGCTCCTTTTCTAACATGTGTGCTTGTACAAAGTACTTTGCTATTAATTTGTGTAGATTTTGAATCATAAAAATCGTTTTTGGAGCATTTTTGTGAAAAAATTCGGAAAGCTTCAACTTCAAAGCAAAGGCGACTTTGGCTGCACTTTGCAGCAAATTATGAAAGAACAAAGTTCCCGCGTGAAATAAAACCTCTTCCTCTTCAATCTACTAACCAAAATATTTGTTTTTATCCATAGAACGAAGTTTTAGTGAAGTTATTCAAGTTGAAAAAACTACTGAAAGATGACCTTCATTCATGGTCGAAGAAGTCATTCATGGCCGAGTCCTGCATCATGGCAGCGTTTGCCATGCTCTGGAATTTCATTTATCAGGTACGCTACAAACTCACCTCAATTAACCAAGCTTTCTTTGAAAAAAGTTTTCCATTTTACAACAAAAACATACTAGAATTTTAACTGAAATGTTTGGTGAAAGAGTAAAATTTTAGCGAGTAATAGTGCGGACGAGTTTTGGCGCCTTTTTTAAAAACTAGAACATTCTTTGCTTTTTAAGGCCTTTTTTTAACTAGCTTCAGCTTTCTTTTATTTAAAACAGCTTTTCCATTTTGCGACAAAAAACAAACTAGAATTTTGAGTGGAATTTTTGATGAATGAGTGAAATTTTTGCGAGTGAAAGAGTTTTGGCGCCTTTTTTTCAAACTCGAACATTCTTTGCTTTTTAGGCCTTTTTCAACTAGCATTATTTCACAAGTGTTTTATGTTTAGATTCTTAGTTTTGCTTTTCGTTATCTTGTTATTTATTTGTCTTTTTCACATTTTTTCAGGACTCAAAGCTTCAACAAAAGAGCCTGGTCTCGGGCGAAAATTCCCGACCAACTGAACTGCTCTACAAGAAATAACGATACCTTTAAAAACTATACAGTTCGAAAAGGTGAATTTATGTAAAAATTGTTTTATTAACTTTCATTGCATTTTTTTTAAGATATTATAACCAATATTTAAGTTCATTTTTATCAAAAAAAATTGAATGAACTTTTGGCGCCAAAACACTTTTTTTTGTGGCTGGGGAAGGGGGGGGGGGGGTAAGTAACAGTTCACAATCTGGTAACAATCTGGCCTCGAAAGTCGCTCATGTCAAAAGGCGCGTGCACAAAGCTACTCATTGAAAACTCACAAAAAGGTAGAGTAAAGCTCCTTTTCTAGCATGTGTGCTTTCACAAAGTACTTTGCTATTAATTTGTGTAGATTTTGAATCATAAAAATCGTTTTTGGAGCATTTTTGTGAAAAAATTCGGAAAGCTTCAACTTCAAAGCAAAGGCGACTTTGGCTGCACTTTGCAGCAAATTATGAAAGAACAAAGTTCCCGCGCGAAATAAAACCTCTTCCTCTTCAATGTACTAACCAAAAATATTTGTTTTTATCCATAGAACGAAGTTTTAGTGAAGTTATTCAAGTTGGAAAAACTACTGAAAGATGACCTTCATTCATGGTCGAAGAAGTCATTCATGGCCGAGTCCTGCATCGTGGCAGCGTTTGCCATGCTCTGGAATTTCATTTATCAGGTACGCTACAAACTCACCTGAATTAACCAAGCTTTCTTTGAAAGAAGTTTTCCATTTTACGACAAAAACATACTAGAATTTTAACTGAAATGTTTGGTGAAAGAGTGAAATTTTAGCAAGTGATAGCGGAGACGGGTTTTGGCGCCTTTTTTAAAAACTAGAACATTCTTTGCTTTTTAGGCCTTTTTCAACTAGCTTCAGCTTTCTTTAATTCAAAACAGCTTTTCCATTTTGCGAAAAAAACACTAGAATTTTGAGTGGAATTTTTGATGAATGAGTGAAATTTTTGCGAGTGAAAGAGTTTTGGCGCCTTTTTTCAAACTCGAATATTCTTTGCTTTTTAGGCCTTTTTCAACTAGCATTATTTCACAAGTGTTTTATGTTTAGATTCTTAGTTTTGCTTTTCGTTATCTTATTATTTATTTGTCTTTTTTCACATTTTTTCAGGACTCAAAGCTTCAACAAAAGAGCCCGGTCTCAGGCGAAAATTCCTTCCCAACTGACCCGCTTTACAAGGAATAAAGATACCTTCAAAAGATATGCTGTTCAAAATGGTAAGTTTAATTCAAAAGTAAAGATATTACAAACAATATTTAAGTTCCTTTTTATCAAAAAAAGTCAATGAACTTTTGGCGCCAAAACTAGATTTTAGATTTTGTATTGGGGGGGCGGGGGGGGGGGGGGGGAGTAAGTAACAGTTTGCGTTTAGTACGGGAGGGGTAGTGGGGTTATTTAGCTATTTTTTTATTCATAATTCATTCATTTAATTTTATTTATTTATTCATTTATTTACTGATTTATTTATAGTTTATTATTCGTACGGTCGTTTATTTATTCATTTATTGTTAATTCTTTGGTATTTATTTAATTATTTTTATTAATTCATTTATTTATTCATTTATTTATTCATTTATTTATTCATTTATTTATTCATTTACTTATTCATTTACTTATTCATTCATTTATTTATTCATTTATTTATTTATTCATTTATTTATTTATTTATTCATTTATTTATTCATTTATTTATTCATTTATTTATTTATTTATTCATTTATTTATTTATTCATTTATTCATTTATTTATTTATTTATTTATTCATTTATTCATTTATTTATTCATTTATTCATTTATTCATTCATTTATACATTCATTCATTTGTTCATTCATTTAATTACCTATTTATTTATTCAATTATTTATTTTATTTACTCATCCATTTGTTCGTTTATTTATTTAAATGATATTTTCAGTTTATTTACTGATTTGTTTATTTAAGTTCTTTTATATTTTATTTTTAATTCGTCTATTCTTTTATTCATTTATTGATCTTTTTTTTATTTATTTATTACTGTATCAATGATACAATGTATCAGTGGTTTAATTAATTATTTTTAAATTTTTCAGGGTCCCAACTGCATGAAGCGAAGCTCAAGTCGAAATCAAAGATATTCAAGTTAGAAACAAGGTAGAGTTTCCCTTCAGTTTTCAATAATATAAACAAAAACAAATTTATATTTTCATTCATCGAATTTTAATTTCGCGGTCGCAAAAATTGCAAGTAAATTTTGTAACATTGAATGTAACGAGTTAATCCAAGGAATTTTGCACTGAATAACTTGAACAATTTGTTGTCAATTGTTTTAATTGCAAGCAAAATTTGGATTCGTTAAAAAGGAATTTTTTCGTAACTATGGCGTTCATCAGTAAAAACTGAAATTGTTGTGAATGATGGCTCGAAATGTTATTGCAAATTTACAGTGCGAATCACAAAACCGTGGGCACCCAGAAATATTTTAGAAATCGTTTATTGTTCGTTGAACAACTCGCAAACAACTCTAACTACAAAAAGTTAATCGTAGAGTAGACGCACTTAATCCGTAAAACAAACACTAATTTTTAGTACTAAATAGTGATATTAAAACAATAGAAAACAAATAATTTTTTTATGAAATAGTACTAATTAGTACTAACTTTATGTCACGGATTTAGTGCGTCTACTCTACTACACATCAGTCAAACTTCTTGCGGTGATATCGTTGTTTTTGAGTTGTTCAACGAACAAAAAACGATTTCTAAAATATTTCTAGGTGCCCATGGTTTTGTGATTCGCACTGTAATTGCTTTTTTTAATTTTCCTTAAAACATCATTTTAATTTTTTCTTATATGGTGAAATTTCTCGATCTCTCAAAAATTTAATTTGTGCAGCAAAATGTTTTATACAATGGCAAAATGTTTTATTAAGAATTTCTACAACTATTTATTCATTATTATTTATTTGCTTTTTAAGAAAATTGTTTGTTCCTTTTTCTGTTTATTCATTTATTTGATTTATTTCATTAATATATCATATTTTATTACTCGTGCATGCTTTATTCATATATTTTTATTTATTTAATTGTTTATTTATTTTTTTATTCAGTATTTATTTTATTTTTGATTTTATTTTTGATTTTTGCATCCATTTATTCATTTACTTCAATAATTTTTTTTCATTAAATACTTTTAATTATTCCAATTCTATATTTTTAAATAAACTTTGTGGTATTAATTTTTCAGACTGGAAATTAAGTGGAAAATAGCCATTGTCCAACACGTACTACCTCCACCTTGATTGAAAGTCGACAACCTACCACCACAAATGTACATTGGTTACTGGAAGTATGGTTATGCCTGGAAATACCATTCCAAAAGCCAAGTACTTTACCTGGAAACTTCTCAACACTGGTACAGATGAAGACGTCGAGCATGTGCTGGCACCTGCACATGCCAGGTTAAATTTTTTTTTAGGGAGTTTTTCCCTCCTTTAGAAAATGTTTTTCTCGGGTTGGTCACGTGACGGAAAACGTGTTTGTCTTTTTTCTTTTCAAATTCAGTTTAGAGCTTTTATCAGGACTTTCGTTCACCATTGTTGTGGGATTGAGGATTTCTTCTTTTAGTTTTCCATCCGTTATGGATGCTACAAATTTAGTTCGTTTCTGGGGTTAATTATGTTAGGTAGACAAGAAGACATCCTCCATTTCGTCCATGGTGAAAGTGATTTTTTTTACATGCATTGTTTACGGTTAGCGTTACGGCCTGCAAATATAACTGCCTGCGAGTGGTGGGTGTATTTGTTGGCTGTTTTATGTTCAGGTAAAAGCTTTTAGTTTTTTGAGGAATTTGCTTTGTCTTGTTCGATCTTTGAGGCTGTTTGCTCTCGACCCTGCCTATGTTGATCATGGAGTTTAATGCTCTGTGTATCAATATATGCAGGGGTGGCCATGTGAGTACTCTTGCATGGTTTACAAGGTAAGCTAGGTTATTTAACTGAGAGTAAACAAGCTGGGTACTTTGTATGGTGGGACTAGCCCTACATAGCCATACACTGGACCTCCTCACTGATGGACACTATGAAGTACAATTTCTCTTTCAAAGGGTATAGGGTAGGGTAGGATTAAGGACTCCCTATTGATTATGTTGTGTTATTATTGATATTGTCATGCATGCATTGTTGTAAAATCCGGCAAAAAACAAAACAAAAAAATCCGAGAAAAAAAAGTTTTGCGGCCTAAAAAAAATCCGGTTTAGCATTTGCGTCAGAGTACTTCACTTAGGTTAGGGCTTGATTTTGCGGCTAGTTTAGATGCAGAGTTAATTGAGGTTGTACTCCCGTATGGGAATCCCTCTTTAACACTGCTGTATAGTTAATAGAGGGTCATACCCTCTATTAACTTTATATAGATTAATTGGGTAGATTGGGGTTTGGTGGGCCTTTTTTTCTTCACCCTCATAATTAATTGGGATCATGTGTTTGCGGCTTCGGCTTAAGTACTCTGACAAAATTTTGGATTTTCTACGAGATGTTTCAACGATTTTGGACACCACCAACGAAGAAATATTCTGGAATTTCCTGGATCTTTACCATCGTTTGAAGAATTTGAAGAAAAAAATATCCTCATTGGCTATCTTGTGTTTTCAATGGACGTAATCTTTTTGGGTTTTCAACGATTTTTGGAAGTCAGTTAAAGATAATTGAAGACTAATTGAAGATTTTGAAGATTTTTGCGACGTGAATGGCTTATCGCAGAGTTGTTTCCTTCAGGGACCCTAGTAAGTATGAATGTAATCGGTAAGTATCTGGTAATTAAAGAAAGAATACTTCTGGATTATTTATGACAAATGTTTTCTTATCAAAATGAAACACGTACTTACTATAAACAAATCATTTTTTAAAATGAAAATTTTGTACAAGCTGTACATTCAAATTTTGAAGAGTTTTTTTTCTGAGTTTGATTGATGATGAAAATGCGAATACGTAGGATATGCTTATTGAAAATGTAAACTTTTATTGAAATTTAAAAACGATGAGAACGTTGATCAAAATTGATAGATTAATTAATTTGTTTTTAACATGTTTAATGGGGAGCGATTTTTCATTTTTTTCGTTTCCGGTCCCATGTCAAATGACCATCTGACTATTGGCCATACCAAAGTACTGTTAGTTTCCTGGTTTTGTACATTATTGGATTTTATACGTGAGGGTGAGTATTGATGAGTATGGTACAATGGTCATGTAAACTGGGTCCTTCGATCTGGAAATGGTAAGATGGTATGATATACCAAAGATGTTCATGTTCTTGTAAACTGGGTCCTTTGATTTCGGATTCGATCTAGAAATGGTAAAATAAGGTACGGTATACCAAGGTCATACTTGCAACAGGTAAAATTTGTAGATGCTCCGAAATAGTACAACAATCAATGACAAAAATCTGGCAGAATACCACCAAATGAGTCTTGTCGATTATACGTTAAATCAACTAATCAGGTAAAAATAGGTTATAAGGAGGTTATCTCATACAATAAAGAGGTTATATGGACAATATAATATTTCATGGTGACGACAACTTCAGTAGGAGGAACATGATAGCATACAATGGGAACAATAAAACGGCAGGACGAGTAGAGTTATCTTCCGAATTAACACATCAGGTAAATATGGGTCACAATCTAGAGTACTTGCACATAAAATGACAATGAAACCTTGAGATGATGGAATTACTAACGCAGTAGGAAAGTACAATGAAGAACAATAGTCTTGAAAAGGTTAACACATCAGGTAATATGGGTCACAATCTAGAGTACTTGCACAAAAATATCAATGACACTTTGAGATGATGGTTACTAACGCATTAGGAAAGTACAGTGAAGAACAATTGTCTTGAAAACGTTAAACACATCAGGTAATATGGGTCACAATCTAGAGTAAGAGTACTTGCACAAGAATGACAATGACACTTTGAGATGATGGTTACTAACGCAGTCTGAAGACGGACGGTGAGCAATAGCATTAGAAAGGTTAAACACACCAGGTAATATGGGTCACAATCTAGAGTAAGAGTACTTGCACAATAACGACAATGACACTATGAGATGATGGTTACTAACGCAGTCTGAAGACGGACGGTGAGCAATAGCATTAGAAAGGTTAAACACACCAGGTAATATGGGTCACAATCTAGAGTAAGAGTACTTGCACAATAATGACAATGACACTTTGAGATGATGGTTACTAACGCAGTCTGAAGACGGACGGTGAGCAATAGCATTAGAAAGGTCAAACACACCAGGAAATATGGGTCACAATCTAGAGTACTTGCACAAAAATGACAATGACAACTTGAGATGATGGTTATCAACGCAGTAGGAATTAACGTACGATGAAGAACAATTGTCTTGAAAAGGTTAAACTGAGCTCGATCATTTAATAGAAAATCAGGTAATATTTAGGGGTCCTAATCGTGAATAAACAAAATGATGGTATGAAGAAAATGGCAACTAATATGGCATAATGGAAGCGTTACCCTGGAATTTGTACTAGCATGGGTGGGGTCTAGGTATGGTGGACAAAATGACTGATAGCAACAACACGGACACCTGAAGAAACTAACATGGTATAATGGAATATAGGATGGGCTCGAGGTGTGGCAGTAGATGACAGCATTATACAATGGATACTGCGTGATCACAATAGCAATGAAGATCGACAAATGACACAGGATAGAACTTGGTACTGGATGGTTTCACTGGACAACGATGACTGATGATGGTTGGTAATGACGACAGCATTGATGGAAATGAATTGGAGTAACTGGATGGATATCACAAGAAGTAAAGATATGGATAATGACAGAACAAAATGGTTAAACGCTGATTTATACTGAAAGATTACATGATTTATTATTAGAAATTATCAATCTTCTTTACATCTATAGAAGGCATCGCATCTTACTCTTAGACTCTATATATCTATCTTATATGCACTTCAGTGGCTGCAGCTCCTTTATCACCTGGCTATGGGGTTTTCACATTTACCCTCTCAAATAGAAAAATTATTTCTTTGAGTGGAAAGGGATGGTTGTAAGGGGAGGTTGGAGGCCATCTTTTAGCATCAAATGTATGTCTGCGCTTAAATAGTGATCTATAGACACCATTTTGTCACTTTCTCAAAGTGACAGCCATGTATATGGCGCCTTTACCTGCAATTATAAGTTTTGGTTTGAAAGCCGTTTACAGACGATTCTTGGCACTAAATTTGTTGTGTTTGATTTCCACTTAAAAGTGATTAAATTGTTATTGGATTGCTTTATTGGATGGTGATTTATACACCATAATTGTAGACGGTTGTGTAAAGTGATAGTCATATATATATATATATATATATTTGGCTAAGTATACCGATTCAGCATTAGTCTTGGATTTAATGAAATTGACGGACAATTCTTGGCAGTTGACAATTTGTTGCGTTGTGAGCAACAGGCAATTTGTTATAACTTATGTTTATCGTATTTGGTGCACATCAGTACACACCTTATAGTCACTTGTCCAAAGTGATAGCCATGTATTTGGCTAATAACCGATTCAGTATTAGTCTTTGGATGAATGCCGTTTACTAGCAATTATTGTCACATTTGTTGTGTTGATCCTGATACAGCAACAGACTATTTGTTGCTACTTTAGGTTTGTTGTTTGGTACACACTATTTATAGTCACTTGTGTAAAGTGATAGTCGTTTGATTTTACCAACGAGTCTTTAGATTGAATAGAGTTTGAGGACATCAAGTTTGGTTGGCTTGGCTATCTTAAAACTTAATTAACAAATCATGTCTGAGTGTGGAGCGAGTAAATTAAATTTCATCTTGATCAAAAGTTAACACTAAACTCACCATTAGACAATATGAACCACCACATTAAACACCTTAAATTAAACCATAAACTTAAAACTAGACTATTAATATTAAGTGATTTATTATAGTTAGTTGGATAGCCCTTTTGACTGAATGAGGTGTCCGAGGACTTTGTTTGTTTGTAAGGCAACATTGGAAAATCATGGACTTGTATATAGGCATGGCTGTCGTGTCTTCTGCAGTAGTTATGTAATTATATACGTTTTTGAACTGAGTTGATTGATTGGAAGGTGTCACAAAGTTACATATTGTGTACTTATAGGCATGCATGTATGAGTGTCTACTGCAATAGCACGTGATTATATATACGTTTTTAAGTTGTTTGATTGGAAGGCATTATAACGGTAGATATCGTGTATTTATAGGCATGCAGGACTGTCTACTGCAAAAGCAGTTACTTATAAGAATTTGAGTTGAGCTGTTTGATTTATAAAGAGCAGCATTTGTTGGAAAATCGTGTACTTATATGCATGCATGATAGCCTGCTGTAAAGGCAGTCCATTAAAAGTATTTGAGTTGAGCTGTTTGTTTATAAAGAGCAACGTTTATTGGAAAGTCGTGTACTTATAGGTATGTTCAGTTTGTTATGTATGTCTGCTGCAATAGTAGTTAATCATAAGATATTGGGCTGCTTGATACCATTAAGGCCCGACAACTTATATTATATGACATGGTTTGAAACTCTGTGGCACTTCTATTAATTGAGTATACACGATATGATGCTCCATAACATTAATTGATTGCATGGTAAATTACACTTTTACAGTGTGGAGCACTGATGGAGAGAGGGAAGTAAAATGAGCGCACCGTCGGCTCTCTGAAAGACTAGCTTCGGCTAAAGGGACTTAGCGTAAAAATACGACGTAAAATACAGTTCTTTACTTTTACTGTGTTATGGTTTGTTTACAAAGTAGTGACTATTTAACTTCGCTCTATCCGAAGATAGATTATACTGAACATCATTCGTAAGCGCTTTTCCCCATTTTCCCACTTGACGTGGTTTTAGGGGTTTTTGCGTCGATCATTTCTAATGATCAGATGTCCAAAAGGATATTGCTGCTAGATTAGATCTTGGAGGCCAAATGCTGTTGAGACAATGTTTCTATCTTTTCCAGGATATCTTTAAACTTTTCAATGGAGTGGACAGGGATGGCTGTAAGGGGAGGTTGGAGGCCATCTTTTCTAAAATAAACTGCCTGTTTATATTTCCTTTCCTGTAATCTAGCTTATATCGAAAATGTCACTCTATGGCATGGTATATGGTACTATGTGGCTTTGTATATGGTACTCTATGGCATGGTATATGGTACTCTATGGCATGGAATATGGATCTCTATGACATGGTATGGTGTATGGTACTCTGTGGCATGGTATATATGGTACTCTGTGGCATGGTATATGGTACTCTATGGCATGGTATATGGAACTCTTTGGCATGGTATATGGCACTTTTAAAATAGTATAGTATATGGCTGTCTATGGTATGGAATATTGTATAGCATGGGACACTTGGATGCTATGAAATATGGCACTACAAGACTAACACAACACAGCAATGGATGGCATTATATAGATGACTGCACGTTCTTCCCTCTAGATGAACTAACTCTGCACCAGCTGGCCTCCCCTGCTACTGATAGTTTTGCTTGTAATATTCATTTGAGGTAGTGTTTAGTTCAATGACTGGGTAACCTGAGGTTAAGGGGTTTGTACATGGAGGTTTGGCTGGAGGGAAGTGGATTTGTCGACGTCTACTTTCCTTTGGTTTAATCTTCATGTGTGAATACCATGACTAAAGGATATCCAGTCATTGAACTAAACATTCCCCTGGATGAATACCAAGAGTAATGCTTGAGGTAGTTGCCTGGAAAATATGATAGTTCTCTGCCTGGAAAAGATGGTAATTCTCTGCCTAGATAAGATGGTAGTTCTCTGCCTGGGTAAGATGGTCCCTGCCTGGATGAGAGTGTAAATTTCTCCGGCTTGGATTCATGCGCGGAAGATTTTTAAACCCGATCCCTGGCAGCCAAAAACGGTCTTGATTATTTTTTTTCTGGATAAGTAAACAGTGGAAAACGTGAATACATTTTAATGTTATAGACGATAGAAGGAAAAATATGGCAATTCCTCTTGGATTTACAGTCAGCCAAATCGAGAGTAAAGCAATAAGAAAGAAAGCAGTAAGTATTTTGATAGGGAATAGGCACCTTTCGTCAGGTAAAGTATTCGTTTGGTTTGGGAGATTTGAAACTTTGAAGGTTAAAAAAATGGCAATTATTAGTTAGTTCAAGGACGAAAATATCCAGATAGGAAAAATTGGAAACATGACTGGACGATTAGTTAGAAATACACCTTTATGAAAAATTATGATATATATTAACAAGGAAGAAATTTAGTTTCGAGATGTGTAGGATATGGATATCATTGGTCTGAGCTCTCAGCATTATTGGACTTAGCACGTTCCCCGTTTTTCCACTCACTGGGAGTGTTTTTTTAGGGGTTTTCGTGTCCAGCTGCGATGGTAGACGTCTGCATGGTGTTATAACCTATTGTAAGGAATAGGAATTGAAACCAGTGGGAAGTTCAGTTGGATTATACAAAACACTCTACTTTAATGAGTTAGGAAAATACTGTAAGGATTACTCTATAATGCATTATGGAAATATTGGAAGGATTACAAATTGAGATCAGTGGGAAAATCAGTACGACGATGCGATATACTATACTCTGAGCATGATGAATTAGAGAAATATTAAATCTGTTTAATCTGGCAGAAGAACTAACTTTGGGTCTTTCTATCTTTCTATATTGTTGTTCTTCAGGAGCCATGACCAGCTTCTACATCTAAAGGCATGGGTTTATTTCTTTTTTCTCTTTCAAAGTGGATACTGTTTTCTGGAGTGGAAAGGGATGGCTGTAAGGGGAGGTTGGAGGCCATCATTAACATCCACAATAACTGCACTTAAATGTATGTTATATTCCGCCATTTATACGTTCGATACTCTATGGCATGAGTTAATGTCTGATGATAGATTATATAGTGCTGGCATGACTAGTTTCATATTGACTGGTAATGGTAACGAAATGGAACTTGGAAATAGTTTGTGTATTGGAAATGGTATCATCTGGAAGAAGAACTTGAACTAGTATGTATTGGAAATAGTCGTAATTGGGAGTATTCTCTGCTGGAATTAATGGTATTGACTGGAAGTGATATATGTATTGGAAATGGTATCACCTGGAGGTTGCAGATATATCACGAACTGGAAATAAGATGCATTCTCCTCTGAAAATAATATTGACTGGAAAAAGTATGTATAGTGGAAATGGTATCACCCGAAGGTAATCTCTAATGTTACTGAGGCCTAGTCTGGGACCTAAACTCGCCTTAGCTCGCAGCGAGTTAAGGCGAGTTAAGGCGAGTTAAGGGAAAATCAAAATTTCAATGCTGCGAGTTAAGGCGAGTTAAGGAAAAATCCCATAATTTGGAGTGACACTAAAAGAACATGACTTATATGTGTATATTTCAGCTTTGTGATATGAGGTTAAGGCAATTCCCTGTGCATTATGACATTGAGTAATTTACTGCGAGCTTGTGCGAGTTAATGCGAGTTTGTGCGAGTTAAGGCGAGTTTGCGCGAGTTAAGGTCCCAGACTAGGCCTTTACTGCATGGTATTGATTGGAAAATAGTGTGTGATTGACATGATAACAACTCGGCGTTTTCTCTGCTGGAAAAGGTATTGGCTATCCGTTTATATTGAAGATTGTATAACCCGGTTTATATTGTAGTCGTGATATGGCGCATATGGTGTTGACTGAAAATGTCTGGAATTGGAATAAGCTGGTACTAACATTGATCGGTATGAGTAAAGCTATGAATAGTTGTACTGGAAAAATAACTTAAAAACTGGAAACTTGTAGTAAGTGGCATGAAGTACCAGAAAAGCTCAAACATCAGTACTTTGACTTAATGACAACGTTTTGGAAATCTTATAGATCGAACATTGGATTACAAACTATACAATTAAATGGCAACATCACTGGCATGGACGACCACCTCCAACCCGCCATCAGATCTAGTTAGTGTAAGAGAGCACACTTGACAATCTCATGTAGTTGTCAGGAGGACTGGGTGCAATTCCCAGATTAGATGGTATACAGGGTTATATAGGTGTCGGCCAGCTTGTGATGTACAGTCTTGCTTACTGCAGTTTTCGACTTTCTGCGAACTCAGACATTCTCACGCCTTATTGTGAAACACGTTTTTAGCTGCCGTCAATCAAAACTAATTAGTCGGTACCCTTAAATCCTTGATTGACGGCAGCTAAAAACGTATTTTACAATAAGACGCGGGAATGTCTGAGTTCGCAGAAAGTCGAAAACTGCAGTAACAGTAAGAAGCGCAAAATATTCCTTATCTTAATGAATTCGCATATCTTAATACACGTTTTTTTGTAGACTTGCTACAAGTCGTCCTCTCTTGAATTTAAAGCTTTTTCAAATGAACATGAACGGTAATATGAATGTACGTGCTCTGAGTACACAGGAAGCCCAACCAAACCGCGCGCGTATATTGATCCGTGGACGTGGAAAGCGTCCGTGAAGAGGACTGCATGCAAATCCTGTTGGGATTCCTGTGATTTTTTTATCGGCGCGCGCGAAGACGAAGGACTTGTAGCAAGTCTATTTTTTTCCTTCTAACGAAGCTTTCACATAATTTATTTGGAAAAACCGGAAAGCATCCCATGGTGACTCGACCGTTTAACGTACAAAATCCCATTCAAAGAAGAATTTGAATACATTCAAGGCGGTCATTTATTTATTCATGTGTTTGTATGTTTGTTTGTTTACTTATTCATTCATTCATTTGCTTGTTTGTTTGTTTGTTTGTTTGTTTGTTTGTTTGTTTATTTATATGTTTATTTATCTATAATCTTTATTTTTCATTTCATTCCTAATTATCTCTTTTCTTCTTTCGTTTCTTTTGCCATTTCTTTTTTTCACAGCTCCCAAAATGGGGTCCTTACCCAAGCAACTTTCTTCATTCCTTCTTTCCTTTTCCCTTCCTTTTCCCTTCCTTCCTTCCTTCCTTTTCCTTCCTTCCTTCCTTCTTTCCTTCCTTCCTTCCTTCCTTTCTTTTCCTTCCTTTCTTTTCCTTCCCCTCTTCCCCTCTTCCTTTCTCCTTTTCTCTCTTTCAGTCTTTATTATATTTAATTATTCATTCATTTATTCTTAATCATATCATTTCTTTCTTAATTCTTTCCATGATTCTCGAGGTGTGAAATCATCCCTATTTTTACATTATACTGATCCCACTCGATCCCACCCGTTTTCTCTAATACATTAAGGCTCCCTTTCTTCTTTTCCTCCCCTCAACTCGCTCCTAGCATTCCTTTTCACATTAATCAAGTCATATCTATTTCTGTATAAAATACCAGCCTATCAGACGTTTTCACCATTCCAATCCACTATGAGTTTTCTCTAATACACTAGGCTCCCTTTCTTCTTTTCCTCCCCTCAACTCGCTCCTAGCATTCCTTTTCACATTAATCAAGTCATATCTATTTCTGTAAATACCAGCCTATCAGACGTTTTCACCATTCCAATCCATTATTAGTTTTCATTATGTTGACTTCGCAACAGCAAGACACCCACATTGACATTTCGTCATACACAAACATTTTATTATATCATAAACAATTTATACTAACTGGCTCTGACTAAAATCATATCATAAACAAATATACGCACAAGTCGATTATGGACTTAATTATATGCGAACAACCGAGATATCAGTTAGTCATTCACTATGTAATAAATTCACAAGCTGACATTTCGAGATTGTTTATTGTGTGGCAAGGAATCCGTAGTTAGACGTTCCGCTGGAAGACTCGTAGCGGCTGGTGACAGTGAAATATATTCAAGAAGCGAAAGAAATGAGTGCTTTACAGGTAAATATAATTTGGATAAATAAATAGTCAAGTCATAAGAAAGATGAGTCCGAGGAAGGAAAACATCGTTTAGATCCAAGTTTTGGTTAAAAAAAAAACGAGAATTTTTCAACAATATTTCGACTTTTATTTCAAGTCATAATCATGTTAGTCAAATATTTGACATATTTCAAGTAAATATTATTCGAGTCCTCTTGCAAATCGCTTAGGAATATAACAGAAAAATATATTTACTTCTATTTGTTTTGAGAATGAAATTATGCGGCGTTTTTCGGTTATTTCAGCTGTGACTTGAACGTGTCGTCTTTGAGAGACGACAAGGCGTATTTTTACAAGTATGAATGCTTGATTTGAATCATTTTTGGGTTAAAGTTAGAGAGAGAAAACTCTTGAATGGAGCGATACTGACAATCAAATGAAATGCAATTTAAAGCGGAATTTGACCGCTTTTTCTGTTCGTTCGTTTAGAAAGCCTCGTCTAAAACAATCTATCTTCAAAACACAATATAAAAAATCAAAATGAATAAATATAATTTCGAACAAAAACTCGTTTATGTTATTGGAATTTCATTTATACTTAAATGGCTTCACGTGAAAGAGAAAATTTAATTTTTAGTCCTTCGATTTGCATTGAATCAAAAACTATTTTTTGCTCACCAAATTTGCTTATCACACTTTAATTTCAAAAATTTAATACATATTTTCTGAATATATTTAAAATTATTTTCTCTAATACAAATTGCATAAAAATAACTTATGTTCAACGGAGGAATAATTTCCATTGCAGTGATAAAACATTGACACAACAAACATGCCAAAATATATCTCATTTCTTGGTTTATTTCATTGTAGACAAGTCGATTTTTTTGCATACGAAATGTTCCGATTTGAATTTGAATAAGACTATTTCACATCTGCCCTTATTGGTTTCAAAATCATATTCTTGTGGCCTCGATGTTTATTGTAATTGGTCGAATAAAACACCTTCATTGCAATAGATAACTATAGAATAAAACCAAAATTAAAATTATCTTTTCAAGACAGCTCAAGTGGCTATGCTGTTATTTAATCCTTGCTTATAACTCGATCCGAATATATAATTATTAAACTTAAAAAAAGATCTCTATAGAATAAAAACCCAAAAAAAGAAATCTCTTTTTTCAAGACAGCTCAAGTGGCTATGCTGTTATACAATCCTTGATCCGGAATGGTTATTAAATTTAAAAGAAAGATCTCTATAGACTAAAACCAAAAAATAAAATTCTCTCTTTTCAAGACAGCTTACAGTAAGAGGCTATGCTGTTATTTAATCCTTGCTTATAACTCGATCCGAAATGACTATTAAATTTTAAAAAAATATCTCACTTAAAAAATTATTCTCATGAATACGTAAGCAATTGATTTGCGGTTTCGTCGTTTGAATGGCTCTTTTATCGTTTTTTACTTCACCTCTGACACCATTAGCTTTTATGTCTCGTTTGATCGTCGTGTTGGTGACGTGTGGTGTACACATTAGCACATTGTTTTAGTTGTTTTAATATGACTCCCTACAGCGCTAGTGTCTTGAGAAAAATAGTCTTAGAAGTACCCTGGTCAGCGTAGCGGCGAGCGAGCTCTTCGTTGCTAAAAAAAAAAACAGTTAAAAAAGAGTTAATAGTCAAGCCTCTGGTAACCAGGGTATCTTAGGACCTGTTTATATGAAAGCGAATTGTCCCTGCTAGCCGGGATAACTCTTTTGTTTTGTATTCCCCAGGGACTCAAAACAATAGAGTATAATATCCCGGCTAGCAGGGACAACTCGCTTTCATATAAACAGCCCCTAAGAAGCTGTTGGTTTGTCAGTCAAGTTATCACTACAATATAAGATACTCAAATTAAATAGCCGTAGATGCTGTTGGTTTGTCTGTCAGTATTTAATATCGTTGCACTATAAACGACTCAAATTAAATACGCAAAAAGCTCTCTGTTTTTTTCTTGCTTCCTGTTTTATTTCGTATCATTTTATAGCAATTGTTTATTTATTTGAATCCTCTCTTCCCTTCTCTTCTTAGCGAAGGACCATTACATATTTTTTGGGGCGTGGTTGTGTTACCCAAAAAATTCGAGCACAGCCTTGAAACTGAATATCGTACAAACGACAAAGATATCGTGCAAAGCGAAAAACATTTAAAAAAAAAATGCACCATAAATTGCCCAGCTCCCCTCAAATATATAATGGTCCGTGAAGGTCAACCTCGTCCTGAAGGTTCTCCATTCTCGCTCTTTTTTTTCAAATTGAGAAAAGAAGCAAGAAGGGAGAGCCTGGGGGCGAGGTTGGTGTTAGGTCCTTACTGCACCAGCCCACCTCCCCTCTCCCCCGTAAATAATGGTCTGTCACTTACATCTTTCCTTTTTTTTGAAAGTACTAGAATATTACTGCGGTTTTCGTCTTTCTGCGAACTCAGACATTCTAACGTCTAGTTGTAAAATACGTATTTGTCTGCTGCTAATTACTCGGCACCTTCTATGTCTTTGATTGACGGCAACCAAAATCGTATTTCACAACCAGCCGTTGTAATGTCTGAGCTCGCAGAAAGTCGAAAACCACAGTAATTAATTAGTTTTGTTTTTGCTTTCTGGGTTGTTTCTTTTCTATTACTCTCGTTATATCTATTATCATATCTGGTTTGTTTGCAGGCAACCGTCAAACCAAGTTTATCCTTTGAAATCACTGTTTTACGTGGCAGAGACATCAGCAAAGGAAAAGTCGCTGACTATAGTAAGTATAATATATGAATATTTCAATGAAGCCTTGTTCACACTAGCTCGACATTAGTGACATAAGCATAAGCAACATACGCAGACTCAGCGAAGCGTTTGTCGAATAGGTGTGAGAAAAGACAATTAAGTGCGGCTAATGAGCAAAGCCAAACTTAGCCTGCAAAACAGGCGTTCTTTCGGGTTTTGGGCTTTCTGTGTTGAACGGGCGAACAAAAAGGAAGCGAAGGGGATGGCAGGGAAGGGGATGACAGAGAAGGGGATGACACTAAATTCTCCAAAAAGCCAAAAGAACGCCTGCTCTGTAGGCTAAGCCCAACTGAGTCTGCATATGCATAATATTTATGTCGCTAATGTGAACCAGGTCTTAATAATGTTGTTCGTGAACTAATCTGCTGCAAATTGCATTTTGCAAAAGAACTGAAAACTTTCATACAACCCATTATTTTCCAGATCTATGCACGTGTGTCTTATATGTCTGGTATTGATTGCTACTGATTGGTTCCATTTCGATAATACTGCAGTTTGCATGCAATATGCACGCAATTAATGCATCGAAACCAAGGACAACCATACAATAACTATCTTGCCGAATAGGCTAACAAATAGTGCATCTTCACTGCTAGCATGTAAAACATCAAACATTTCTAGCAACAAAGCGGCCCAATATACAATTCTCTTGGAGAATAAGTTTCTATTCACCTTTCGTATTGTGTGTTTTCATGCGAAGTGCGCGTGTTTACATGGTGTCGTGTTTTTTTCGCGTGATTTGCGTGCATTTAGCGTGTTGTTTTCGTGTTTCCAGTGTGTTGTGAGAGGATATTCGTGATATTCGTGATATTCGTGCATTTAGCGTGTTATTTTCATGCGATGTGCCCGTGTATACATGGTTTCATTGTCGTGTTTCTTCGCGTGATTTGCGTGTATTCAACATGTTGTTTTCGTGTTTCTAGTTGATACACCAGATCCCTATGTACGACTACGTATCCCATCAGCCCCTAGTGGCAAGGCACAGACAAAGGTTGTCAACAACAACAAGAACCCAGAGTGGAACGAAACGTTTAGTTTCTATCTTGACCCAAACAGAGAAAATGTCTTAGGTAACTATATCTTATTTACTGGGTGTTTGTTCAATGTGACATCTTCAATGAGATGAGATGAGATGAGATCAACTTTATTTAGGCACGCTAGCCTATTCAATAAACAAATACTGATTTCCAATAGGGGCATAACAAACTAACATACAATTAAGAATATACAATATATAATACAATGATGATAAAATGTACATAACGAATGAACTAATTATATGTGTAATCTAAAAATTATGACCATGGGACTTTTGTAAGGTTGGCGGCAAAAGAAGACAATGAGTCGCAATTTCTTAAGTCACGACAAAGTCTAGACTCGTCAAAGGCTATATAATCATTGATAAATTGCCGTCATTATATATATATATTTAATGGTTATTGTATATTTGTGTCTGCCATGTTGATATTTAATATGTTTTCATAAGTACTATAATTTGTCACGTTGCCATGGTGATCAGTATTTGTTATGTCTTTGTTCAGTATTAGCATTTGTAATGTTTCCATGGTGATAGTATTTGTTATGTTTCCATAGAGATAACGTTAATGGAGTCAGACCTGGTTGGCGATGATGTTCTTGACACGCACACGTTCAGAATAAACGACTTGGAGATTAATGTTCTTTGCCAACAGACGTTTAAATTTGGAGCGGTACGTTGATGCATCATCATGAATGCCCGTAAATTTGTAGAGCAGGGGGGGTTTTATGAGGAAGGCCGGGGTTCGCGCCTTATGTGATTGTAAGCCGCGTGACTGCAATGCACCTCCTTAATGGTCCATTAGTATGAGGCAATCACACACCAATTACCTGGGCTTGTTACGTAGTTAATAGACCTCTTTACCTTCCTTGTTTGTTGTCCCATTTCAGATCACTTGATGCTATCCTTGGGAATTGTTTCTTTCACATGTAGATGATATAACACGTTCATCATAAAAGAACAATTCTCAAGGGAATGACACGTGGTCTGAAATGGGCAATTTGCATATGGAGGTAAAGAGGTCTACTTTAAAGCGCAATATGGGACGATTTGAAATGCGCTTTATAAGCGCCACATTACGTAACGTGTTTTTCCTAGCATGCGCGCAATGACAAAAAGATACGTAACATTTATGAGCATGCGTGGTAAGGTATTTTAATTTTTCTATTTTTAGACATCGAAAGTCGACGTTGAGATGAAGCTCAGCGAATGGTAAGACGCGATGTATCTGTACAATACAACATATTCCAAAATGGCTGACTGGCCCTTGATGTCTCGTTCTCATGAAATAATGCTTTTCTCTTAAATTCACTCAAGCTCAAAGACAAAAGAATAATTTCATGAGAGTAAGGCAACAAGGGCCAATGGAACAAAAGGTCGCCATTTGGGAATAAGGTGTATAGGCTATACTAAAAAGACTTGTACATTTTTTTGGTAATATACTAAAGTACATTTTTCACTCCGTTCTTTGTTGTCTCAGCGTCGATTTAGGTGATCTGCGTTTCAGTCAAGAGTTATGTGAAGAAGAAGTTGAATTTTTAGCAAAGAGAAAACAGTTTGTCTTTGAAGCAATGAAGGAGTTGCTAGGCGACAAAGGACCAACAAACATTTCAGAGGTACGTACTACTGATCGATATGCACTCGAGATACCATCGTAAATATTGATACGCACTCGAGATACTATCGTAAAACTCGATACGCACCCGAGATACCAGCTATTGTAAAAATTGAAACGCACTCGAGATACTGTCGTAAATATCAATATATACGCACTCGAGATACCATCGTAAAATTTGATACGCACGCGAGATACCATCGTAAAATTCGATGCGCACTCAAGATACCATCGTAAATACCAATACGCACTCGAGGTTCTCTCGTAAAAATCGATACGCACTCGTTTTACTGAGACATCAACATCGTTTTAATTGTGGTTTGACTGACACACTCGGTCTGTTATAAATATAGGAATCGATACGTCTCGCTCTGCCTCTCCAAACATCGATACGCAGTCGGAATATTCACATCGTGAAATGTTTTTTTTTCTAACCATTATGTTCTTAATTGATGTTCTTTAAAGATTGATTACTCATGATTTTGCTTCACCAGGTTCCTACCGTAGCGTTACTCGGATCAGGGGGAGGCTTTCGAGCTATGACGTCAATGAGCGGTGTGATGTGCGCGTTAAAAGATACTAAGATACTGGATTGCATCACGTACTTTGCTGGTTTATCAGGATCAGCATGGTAAGTATCTCGCGGGCTTCCTGTGCTAACATGCTACCACACGAAAAGGTATTTGTCGCGCGGGATTCCTGTATCAGCTACGCTAACGCTACGCTAACGCTACGCTAACGCTACGCTAACGCTACGCTACGCTAAATCCTCTTTCAGATTCGACCCTATGTCATTTAAAACCGTGAATATTCTCATGCCAAGAGCATATCCTACAATTATCCAGCAAAAATATTTCGCTGATTTTCGTGTCGCTCTCGCAATTGCTCAAGTACCAGCATACCAGCATGCCAGCGCGAAAGACTAAATTTCGTTGGCAACATTAAGATCGCACATTCAAGCATTTTGATATATATGAGTGTGTATTTACGCTGTTACTAAATCGAATCGTTTAGCGCTTTGTTTTATTTGTTTTTCCTTATACGACATAATCATCATTATACAAATGATCGTCATTTCATCATTTAATAACAGTACAAATTAAATTATTAATTGTCAATCAAAAGGTATATTTCTTCATTGTATTCTCATCCTGAATGGCCTAACGTACATCCACGAGTTATCCTGGAAGAACTCCGAGAAAATCTCAAAGAAAACATGATATGGCAACTCGTGAAGCCCAAGTGGGTTTACAAACACATGCAGTTGATAAAGAAGAAGAAGAAGAATGGACAGCCTGTGAGCTTTACCGACGTGTTTGGATATCTTGTAGGCGAGACTATTATCAAAGGGGTATGTTAATTTTATAATAATATAATGTCTTTATTATATAATATCTTTTTTACTCCGACGAAGGGCTAAAGCTCGAAACGTCAGTAAAGTTAAGTCAACAGTTTTTACGGTGTTACAAATTTAAATATATTACCTATCGTTTAAATCGATTCGATGCTTCAACTTCATAGGATGTCTCTGAGGAATCTTCTCAATTTTTTGTATGTCAAAAGGGGCGAGTTCCACATTTTTGTAGGAAGGCTTTTCTTCAGTAGCTTTCAGTATTTTTTCCTTCTAAATGTTTGTCAATAATCCCTGAAATATCATTTTTTTTTTTTTAGCGTGATCCTCCAAAGCTAAGCATGCAAAAAGAAAAAATCAACGAAGCAACTGTTCCACTGCCTCTGTACACGTGCGTAAACGTAAAGAAAGACGTATCTGCACACGCGTTTTGTGGTAAGTTACACAACTAAATATCAAGAATAAAATATAAGATATACCTTTACAGTGCTACTAATTCAACCGGGGCCACCCCGAGTTTATTAGCCAATCACGTTTGAGCTTAAGAACAAAAGAACCAGACATAGACGATCCGTCAAGTCAATTCGCGCCTATAATTTGATTGGCTGATAAGGAGACAAAGTAGATATCTTTTGTTCTTAAGCTCAAACGTGATTGGCTAATAAACTCGAGGTGGCCCCGGTTGAATTAGCAGCACTGTAATACGCATTCATATTCTTTGTTCTTGATCAGGGACGGAACTAAGGGGGTGGCCCTAACAAGACATTTAGATATTTAGGGACCCCCCCCCCCCCCCCCCTAACAACTTAAGAGCCCTTCGTTTGCAATTGGGACACCCCTGACAAATTTCTGTATCCACCCTTGTTGATATAGAATGTTAAGTATTCTTCTGTGTTAAGTAAAATATTGTAAAGCAAGAAATTGATGTATCAAGACATATACAATGAAATAATATAAATTCTATCATCGTCGTTTCAGAATGGCTGGAGTTTTCTCCTTACGAGACTGGCTTTGCCAAATATGGTACATTCATGAAGACTGAGCTGTTTGGTTGTAAATATTTTAGTGGTCGGATCCTTAAACAATTTGATGAACCTGAATTGTCTTATTTACAAGGTAAGGGTACATACCCTCCCTCCCGTCCCCTCCCATTTACTTGTATTTAACAACAATTTGATGAACATGAACTGTCTTATCTGCAAGGTAAAGGTACAAAACATCCCCTCCCTCCCCTGCCAAGTACGTTTATGTAATATTAGCAAACCTTTTGGTCTGAACTGTCTTATCTACAAGGTAAGGGCACAAAACATCCCCTTCCCTCCCCTGTCATGTATTTTTAGCAAACCCCTTGGTCTTTACAGGGTCAACGTCCACTCAGTTAAAAATAACTGAGTATAGACAAAAAACACACGATATTTACTTACTATCCAAAAAAGCAATAAAACTTGGCCAAAACAAAACAATCGGAAGTGAATGAATTAGAATGTTAATTTTTCCGCCGTGGAAAAACGTACGTTTTTTACCGATCACAACGCCTGAAAAAGAAACCTGTAAAACTGCACCAAAAATAACGCAAAACCGCAAACCCTTAAGCTTGGTTATGCTGTGTCATAATCATAATCATAACCATAATTATAATCATAAGCAAAACAAAAGAAATTAGAAAAGGAAACACTTTGGTCTTTGTTTTCTAATTCCCCAGGTGATAATAAATCTTTTGCTTTCTTGCTTATGATTATGACGCAGTATGAACCAGGCTTTAGATCCCCCTTTTTATGTATTTAGTCAGGGAAATTCCATAAAAGATACTAATTTCGTTCTAGGTATTTGGGGTAGTGCTTTCACTATTTTACTCCAGCAAGTTGTCCGTGAAGGTCTTAAAGAACCAGAAGAAGTCGTAAAAGACGTAGAGACACAAGGAGAAGTCCGTAAGCAAATGGGTACGTACGTAAGAAGAATCGTAACATAAACGTATGGAAAACGCTATGTGTATATTTGAAAAACGTTATACAGGGAAAACGTTACGTCACTAGTACTCAAGAAAAATGTTACATGTAGACAAACGTTACTGTTCCCTAAGAAATAAGTTTCTTTGGTAAATAAAACACCTTCACACATGCATGTTTGTAAAAAAATGCGTTATGTTACATGTACGCAAGAAAAACGTTATTTATCCCTGAAGAATACGTTACGTCGGTCACACAAGAAAACGTTATTTGGACCTCGAGAGAAACCTTAAATGTTCAAGAACAACGTTACACGTAGCCTAAAAACCGTTGCGTGTACGTAAAAGTAAGATCCCGTCAGTACGTAACCAAAACGTTTCGTGAACTTTCTAAACTTTCCCTAAATGTCTTCAACAAAATAGGGGTAATTGCGGTGCTAGGGAGTGTCCGGTCCGCCCCTGATTTGCTGTTCAGTAAGGTTAATTTATTTATTTTTTGTGCAGAGGACATGGTTGCTTCCGATGAGATTGATAAATACAACAAGACAAGTGATGACAGCGACGAAGACTCGACTAACGATCAAAAGAACGGCCAAAATGGAGAAGAGAAAGAAGATGGTCCTGTCGACGACGAAGGCACTAACGATGCAGACAAGTTTGTCGAAATTGTTGATAAAGTCATCAATAAGTTTGAGGTTTTTCGCACTAGGCAAGGACGAGCTGGCCTGGTACATAACTTTTTACGTGGACTGGAGATAGCAGAAGGTAGTGGATCATTTTCAACGATTATTACTAATAATAATGTTATCATCATCATCGTCGTACTCAACAATTCAAAATCGCCGTCATCGTCACCATCATTATTGTCATCATCACCAAAATCATTTTTACCATCATTATTGTCTATATCAATATAATAAAATCATCAGCTGCAAATCAACTTGACAATGCAGAATATTATCATCGTCAATGTTATCATCATCATCGTCGTAATCGTCATCATCAACATTGTACTCAGCAAAATCGCCGTCGTCATCATTATTTTTACCATCGTCGTCATCATTATTTTTACCATCGTCGTCATTATTTTTACCTTCCGCATCACGTCTACTTCTATATACTAAAATCATCCTTGTATTTCAGCTGCAGATCAACTTGACAATGCAGAAAGTGAACTCGTTACCGATGCCAAACGGATATTTCTGGTAGATAGTGGCCTGGTGCTCAATTCACCGTATCCAATCCTGCTTCGACCTCAGCGGGGGGTAGACCTATACCTATCGTTTGACTTCAGTGCACGTGACAAAGACGATGAAGAACCTTTTAAGGTAATGACACGTGATATGCACGTGACTTTTCATACTCAGAACACCTCGGTCGTGACTTTCGCCAAAAGCAGAAAAGAATGATTAAGGAGCTCTGGGAAAGAGAATAGTGTAAACGGCAAAACAGAGTGTCTGCGTTGAAGTTTGTTGAATTCATTTATGACCATTTTAAAATAACTGTGGGCTGCGTCAGTGTTTCTGAAGAAACAATTGGAGTAAAAATGTACAATAACTAAGAAACACTTGAAGTAAGAATGTACGATAACTAGCGGTAAAATTAGTGTGGGCATCATCAGTATTTCTAAGGAAACAATTGGAGTGAAACGTACGATAGCTTAATTAGTGGTTAAAATAGTGTGGGTATCACCAGTGTTCCTAAGGAAACAATTGGAGTGAAACGTACGATAGCTTAATTAGTGGTTAAAATAGTGTGGGCATCATCGGTGTTTCTAAGGAAACAATTGGAGTGAAACGTACGATAACTTAATTAGTGGTTAAAATAGTGTGGGCATCATCGGTGTTTCTAAGGAAACAATTGGAGTGAAACGTACGATAACTTAATTAGTGGTTAAAATAGTGTGGGTATCACCAGTGTTCCTAAGGAAACAATTGGAGTGAAACGTACGATAACTTAATTAGTGGTTAAAATAGTGTGGGTATCACCAGTGTTCCTAAGGAAACAATTGGAGTGAAACGTACGATAACTTAATTAGTGGTTAAAATAGTGTGGGCATCATCGGTGTTTCTAAGGAAACAATTGGAGTGAAACGTACGATAACTTAATTAGTGGTTAAAATAGTGTGGGCATCATCAGTATTTCTAAGGAAACAATTGGAGTAAAAATGTACGATAACTAGCGGTTAAACTAGCGTGCATGAATACTTCAGTGTTTCTAATGAAACAATTGGAGTAAAAATGTACGATAATTAGCGGTTAAACTAGTGTGGAATGCGTCAGTGTTTCTAAGGAAACAATTGGAGTAAAAATATACGATAACTAGCGGTAAAATTAGTGTGGCCGGACTGCGTCAGTGTTTCTAAGGAAACAATTGGAGTACAAATTATGTACGATAATTAGTGGTTAAACTAGTACAATCATGTATGTATGTATTCCACGTAATGCCGGTGTTTTTCAGGAGCTGTTTCTATCAGAGGAATGGGCGAGAAAGCACAACTATCCATTTCCTCCTATTGACGCCATCGAGCAACTAAAGAGAGATGGCCCTAAGGAGTGTTATGTCTTCCGTCATCCTACCGACACAGCATGCCCTGTCGTCGTCCACTTTGTTCTTATCAATAAGACCTTTTTGGAATACACTAAACCAGGTAACGCACACCCCTAACCCCCCCCCCCCCCCCCCCCCCCACCCAAAGCACAAATAGTGTTTAAGTAAACTCTCTCTCCCGTCCCAGGGTAGACATGATATATGATCAATGAAGTTAACTCTCCATTCCATCCCATGGTACAAATGATGACCAATGAGATTTACTTTCTCTTCCCTCCCATGGTACAAGTGATGATCGATGAAGTTAACTCTCCTCCCCTCGCATGGTACACATGATGATCGATGAAGTTAACTCTGCCTCCCCTCCCTTGGTAAACATAATGATTATTGAAGTTAACCTCTCCCTCTCCTCCCGTAATAAAAATAATAGTCTATGAATCCAGCAATACGCAACTATGAACGGTAAAAACCCACCTCGTACCCAGGTCCGTTTTTAATTGTGGGTGTTTTGAGCAACCGATGCCAGGGTCTTTTCTCCTCACGAAAAAAAGGCCCTGGGAACGATGTTGAAAAAAGACTATTTTCCCTATCGTTCCAGGCGTCCCACGAACAGATGAAGAGAAATCAGCAGCCAGTTTCTCAATCTTTGAAGATCCCAAGAAACACTATAGTACATTCAACTTTCACTACCCTAACGAACCGTTCGACAGACTGACACAGTTGACAGAATTCAACACGTTACTCCACGAAGAACTCATTAAGAGCGTTATCGGTGAATGTGTTAACAGGAAGAAGGAAAGTCAAATACAAGCGAAACCGAAAAAGGATAAATGTACGATCCTTTAAGGAACAAGATATGAAAGAAACTAAACTTTAAGACGACAAAAGTGAACGAATTCATGCAAAGAAAACTTTTTAAAACATTTCGTCATTGGTGATGAGTTCACAGACTTGATCACAGAGTCAAATACATGCGAAACCGAAAAAGGATAAATGTACGATCCTTTAAAAAACAAGATATAAAAGTAACGAAACTTTGAGACGACAAAAGTAAACGAATTCATGCAAAAAAACTTTTAAAACATTTCGTCATTGGTGATGAGTTCACAGACTTGATCAGAGTCAAATACATGCGAAACCGAAAAAGGATAAATATAAGATCCATTTATAAAGAACAAGATATTAAAAAAAGGAAACTGAGACGACAAAATTAAACAATCCTTTAAAGAAGAAGATATATGAAAGTATTGGTGTTGGCAGCAATGAAACTTTAAGACGACAAAACGAGATTTAGTCGAAAACTATTAAAAATACTTCAGGAACGAACTGATGTCTTCAAAACTATACAAAAGTAGCCGAAGTAATGTTATCAAGAACTGTACGACAGAAGACAAAATAACTACTCTCGTTAGAAATTTAAGCTTACTGACGATTCGCACGTTATCTATACGGTCCCTATAAAAAGGTAAAAACTGGCTAATTAAACCTCTTCAGTTAAAAGAGACAAAATAATCGGCTTGCTAATTTCAAAGACATATAAGGAACAGTTGAAAGCCATCTACTTGACACCAAAGATTGACAGTAGTAATTTAGTCAACATGGAAAATGTAATGTAGTACTTATACTTCGCAATTTCACATCGTCATACTGCGCATGTCACACATTCCAGCCACGAGCGCAGTCAACAATGTGGGATTAGTATTCAATGCAACGCGGTGCTTACATGGCACATTTCACATCGTCTTGAATGCAGGCGCGCATTACAGCCACGCTGCACAGAATAACCAAACGTCGCATCTTACATGTGTCGAATCTAATGCAACTAAATCCAAACAATAGGCTTTGCTTATTTGCAATAGATTCGACATAAGCGAGAGGCGAAGAGAGCCGGAAAAATGTTTCTTTTTATGAGTGGGCTACCTTTTTTTTTGAACAGATGCTTTATAAATAAAGTGGGCTACCTGTGTTATTCCGTTGAAGAGAGGCGAAGAGCCTGTAAAATGTTTCGTCTGGTTCACTTGAATTTGTTTGTACGGTCGCAGCTACATATAGAATACACACGAAGCAACCTGTCACAGTGACTTGTCACCTAGTGTTTATCGGCTTTAATATGCTGTTGTGCAAACTGACGTTTCGGCCGACGCCATTCATCGCTAAATTTTGACGCCGATATGAGTGGGCTACCTGTGTGGTTTTTTTTGAACAGATGCTTTGTTAATAAAGTGGGTTACCTGTGTTATTCCGTTGAAGTCTGCGCTATTAAAGACATTAAAAAAAGTTAAATAGGTATCATATATGGGTCTAATATAACTATAGTAATCAAGAAATAATTTAAGAAAGATTATTTAAGTTTTGAAGTAAAATAAAATGAGAATTAATTTGAGACATTATTCTTTGATATTATTAATTTATTCAACGAACACTCACACACTAATATCATTAATAAATTAAACAAATAGAAGTCAACTCCCATTGGCTCTTTGCCATGCAATAATCCTCAGTATTTACAGTATATCGATTGAGTGACTGACGTAAATTTAAGTTTAGCCTTTGCGTGACATTTGTATCACGCAAACCAACTGTGAGTAATAGAAAACAACATTGCGTTACAGTCACGTTATGTTATGGCAGTCACACACACAATCCTGTGACAGTCAAAATACCAGCACGTGACAGTAATGCACAAACTCACTCGCAAACACAATTGCGTGACAGCTGTGTACAAAAAATTGCATTACAGTCACACACACATGCTTGACACTTGACAGTACACAAAATTGCGTTACAAACTGCAAACAATTGTGTGACAGACATACCAGGAACGTTTAACCGTTTGATCAGAAATCAATTTTCAATTACGAGGTGAAACGTGTGATCAACATTCAAAATCTCCCTACAGATAAACTACCAGAGAAAATTCAGCACTTGATCAAAGACTAATATCAAGTTTCAATAACGAAGTGAAATGTGTGATTGACATTCAAATTCTTCCGACAGATAAACCAGATTACAAGGAGAATTCAGTACTTGAATTCTGACTAATTTGCTCCAAATTCCTCCATCCATTCTAAGTATTTTTTGATGTCTGCGTCAGAGACTGACTTGGAGACCTTCTTCAAAGCCAACTGAAAGTCATCCATATTGACTGGGAGGTCCAGCTCTGCTTTGGGAAGGTTACGGATTTCTTCTGGAGATAGTCCACTGATTCTTCTTCTCATGGCCATCATTGATGCATCCCTGTAAAAATGAATACACTAAATCAAATAACGATACATGGTTAAAGTGATGATGATGGTGACAATAATGATGACAATGCTGATGGTAATGAGAACAATAATGATTATGCTGATAATGAATAATGATGGAGATGATGATGGTTATAATAATGGTAATGACAATAATAATGATGATGATGGTGATGACATTGGTGATGACAATGATGATGACAATATTGATGACAATGCTTATAATGAATAATAGTGATGATGATGACAATGATGACAATAATAGTGACGAAGATGATGATAATGACAATTTTTGGGATTATGATGATGAAGATGATAATGTTGATGATGATGATAGTGATATTAATATTGATAATGCTGATAATGAATAATGATGATGAAGATGGTGACAAAAACAATGACAATAATAGTGATGATGATGATGGTGATGATTATGACAATAACGGTGATGAAGATGGTAATGTTGATGAGAATGATAACGATGGTGATGATGATAGCAATATTGATGATGGTGATGATGATAATGATTCAGCTGTGCTATCCCATTTACCTGCAGACATTAGTGATATCTGCACCACTGTAACCTCCTAACTTTTCTGCTACCTCCTCTAACACGACATCATCTGACATATTCACGCCGCGCAAGTTGATTTTGAGCAGCTCAATCCTGCCAACCTCTGACAAACAATACCAAATAAATTAAAGAAAACACTGAGGAAATGTGAGAAGAAGGGGAATAGCTGTTTGTTGTACCCACATGCATTGAATGAAATGGGAAACAAAAGAACAAATGGAGTGAGAAAGGAAGAGTCGGAGAGTGGAAAAAAAATGATGTATTTAATTATAATAATAATAATATGGCTTGTATAGCGCTTATACAAGTCTGTTGTAAGCGCTTAAAATAAAAAATGGATATTACAATAAAAAAGCTAATTTAAATAAATGATTTTTGAGATTTGACTTGAATGAAGATAGACTTGAAATGTCTCTAATTGAAGGAGGTAGAGAGTTCCAAAATAGAGGAGCAGCAACTGAGAAAGACTGTAGACCAAATGACCATATGCATTGAATGAAAGGAAAACAAAAGATCAAAGGAAGGGAAAAGGGAAGAGTAGGAGAATGAAATAAAATGACATACTTGTAGGCAAAGGAATGTAGATTCTTTTTTCTAATCTACGACGTAAAGCCTCGTCAATGTCCCATGGAAAGTTGGTGGCTGCAAGCACCATGACATTCTTGGAGCCTTCTGCACTGTCAGCAGTACCGCCAACACCTTAACAACAAATAAATATTAAACTGGGTGCATTACTTCATCACAACCACCATCATCACTATCATCATCATCATCATCACTAACACCTTAACACACAAATAAATATTAGTGTATTACATCATCATCACTGCCATTATCACTATCATCACCACCACCTTAACACAATGAAACATAAATATTAAACAGAAGTTACTACTGTCATCACAAACACCATCATCACTATCTTCACCATTATCATCACTATCATCATCATAATTACTGTATCAATATCATTACAATCACTATCATTATTACCACCATCATAATAATAATCAGTATCACTATCATCACTGCCATTATCACCTTCACCACCTGGCACCTTCATCATCATCACTAACACCAACATCATCGTTTATCGAAGTAACAATATTTGTCGAAGTAACAATATTTGTAATAGGATCATCCGGGTGGATGTAGCCCTCAGAAGGGCTGTTTGATGTGACTGACGTTTCGACATCCTGTGCGGAAGTCATCTTCAGAGTCAAGTGAATAAAAAAGTCAGATTGAGTGATATTTATACTCCCACAGGTACTACCACCACCACCACCATCATCATCACCATTATCACTACCACCACCACCACAGGTACTACTACCAATAGTACAATACAATACCAACATCATCATCATCATTATTACCACCACCACCACCTTCACCATCATCACTACCACCAACATCATCATCACCATCATCATCACCATCATCACTACCACCACCATCATCACTACCACCACCACCTTCACCATCATCACTACCACCAACATCATCATCACCATTATTACCACTACCACCACCACCTTCATCATCATCACTACCACCAACATCATCATCATCATCATCATTATTACCACCACCACCACCTTCACTACCACCAACATCATCATCACAATCATCATCACTACCACCACCACCTTCATCATCATCACTACCACCAACATCATCATCACCATTATTACCACCACCTTCATCACTACCACGATCATCATCATCATTATTACCACCACCATCATCATCACAATCATCATCACTACCACCACCAACATCATCATCATCATTATTACCACCACCTTCACCATCATCACTAACACCAACATCATTATTACCACTACCACCACGTACACCTTCATCATCATCACTACCACCAACATCATCACCACCATTATTACCACCACCAACATCATCATCATCATTATTACAACCACCACCACCTTCACCATCATCACTACCACAATCATCATCACCATCGTCATCACTACCACCACCACCATCATCACTACCACCAACATCATCATCACCATTATTACCACCACCATCATCACTACCACGATCATCATCATCACCATCACCATCACTACCACCACCATCATCATCACTACCACCACCACAGGTACTACCACCACCATCATCATCACCATTATCACTACCACCACCACCACCATCATCGCCATTATCACTACCACCACCACAACAGGTACTACCACCAACACCACCATCATCAAATAAAGTCTACCATACCATCCATTTGAATAAGTAGTTCAGATTTGACACGACGACTTGCTTCATGTTCACTGTCTGTACCACGACGACTACAGATGGAATCAATTTCATCTACGAAGATAGTGCTGGGAGCATAGTGTCTTGCCTGGGAAACATGACAAATCAATAGTATTCACTCCTGACATTATATATTAGATTGACATTTCATCATCATCATCTATATCATTGTTACTTTAATCACATGCATCATTGTCATCATCATGTCTATAATCATCATTATTTTAATCATCATTATCATAATATGGTATGTTTATTTGCACTTATAATATCCATTTGTTTTTCCTTATATAATATCATTTACAAGAATATAATTACAAGCATATTTGACAATCTGTAATCTATTACCATAATCTGTTATCATCATTAATTAAATCATCATTGTTGTCGTTAGGTCTATATCATCATTTCTTTAATCACCATCATCACTATCACTAACCATCATCACCATCTGTTGTCATTACAATCATCATCATCATCATCACCATCATCTTTATCATTACCACGGCAATTATCATGAATGACCTACCATTTCAAAGAGTATTCTGACAAGCTTCTCTGATTCTCCTCTATACTTTGATGTCAATGTGGAAGACGATACATTAAAGAATGTTGTTCTACACTCAGTTGCTACTGCTTTGGCTAACATGGTCTTTCCTGTTCCTGGAGGCCCAACCATCATAACACCCTACATGATCAAGAGACAAATAACATAGGCCATGAAAACCTTATAAAAAGCCTCTGAAAACCTTATAAAACCCTATGAAAAGCCTCTGAAAACCTTATGAAAAGCCTCTGAAAAGCCTCTGAAAACCTTATGAAAAGCCTTTGAAAAGCCTAAAAAATGCCTCTGGAAAGCCTCTGAAATGCCTCTGAAAAGCCTCTGAAAAGCCTATAAAATGCCTCTGGAAAGCCTTTGAAAAGCCTATGAAAACCTATGAAATTGGACAAGTTGAACAACTCTTAGCTATTGATAAGATGTTAAGCCTTACCTTCCAAGGTCTACGTATACCAGTAAAGTATTCAGGCATTAGGATTGGCAGCACTACAGCTTCTTCTAAGAGTTTTTTAGCTTCAGTAAGATCAGCAATGTCACACCTGTCAATCACAATTTAATAACAAAAGAACTGGAATTAGTAGGACAAAATACTGGATATTTCAACTACCTAAGGTTACCATTTTAAACAATTTATTCTTTAGTACAATTCATAAATAATATATTTATAACATACAACATATACTTATTATGCAGCAGATAAATTTGAAGTTGCTTGATTTCTGGGATAATTCAAGCATCTGTATACATCATTTAAAACTTAATCTCTATAATGTAAATTTCACTACGCACCTAGACTGAATAGAAATATTGCATCCAAATTTAACAGCTATTGTTCTTGACTGGCGAGCCTTGTGTTCACGTTGAAATACAATGGAGTTTTCACATGTATGCGAGGCTAGCCAGTCACGAACAATAGTTATCAAACTTGTGATGCCATATTTTGATTTGGGGTATAATATCATGTACTTATTGATTGAACTGGACAGGAAAATATTTGGATTGAGGTTATCGCTATGAAATGAGCGCAGCAAGGGTCATATGATAATTGTTTATATTTGTTCTCTTACCAGTGTACATTAGGATTACGTTGTAAGATATCTCGTTCTAGTGCTTCTACAAGATCTTTGTCCATTCCACCACCGTCAAACTTCTTCTCATCAGGATTTTCTGGATCCTAACAAAACAGACAAACTATTAGCTAAAAATACCAAATTCTATTATCAAGTAGAATTACACTGGATTCTATTTGATCAAATTGGTAATTTTACAGCTCATAATAAGATGTGTCTATTATAATAATATTAATACGCTAAGCGAAAAATGTCCGCATCTTATTCCAATAAATCGGCCCACTGTGCCACCAAACAAATTCCATAAATGCTAAGAACAGGTAATTGTGGGTGCAATAGGGTGTAAATTGGAACGAGAAATTAAATGCTTGCAAAACTAGAAATCAAAGTTGTCTTGCAGCGATCTCACCTCGGGCGCCAATCATTGACACAGGGAGCCCAATCATTACAAAGAGCAGCCCAAGCGTTAGGAAAAGTAGTGAATTTTTCACGGGTACCCGACTAGTAATAATTATTACCTGTGGTTTCTCATCTTTCTTTCCTTTGTCTTTATCAGCCTTCCCTTGATTGCCCTTTCCTGCATCACGTCTGTTATCTCTAGACGGTTTGCTGCTTGGATTAGCAGACTTACGCACTCCCCTATCCATGGGTTTCTCTGGCCGTCGGTTTTGGGGAGGATGGCGGTAGGCAGGGGAGTTGTCATCAGATTTCTTCACAACTGGCCTTGGCACATGTTTCGGTGGCCTTCAAAAACAAGTTACAGCATTTTTTAATATCAACAATATTCCAGTTCCATGTTATCTAGCACCGCTGTACTGTTTGTACAAAAGGCGCATTTGAACAGGGATAACTTTGATTCAGCAAAAATTCACATGTGATTTCTATTGTTAAGTAACAGCACTTTTCTGTGCTTTGCTTGGAATTTGTGAATATATTAACATAAATTGAGGCTTAGCCTGTGCATATGCACCTTTTGTCAAAAAGTACAGTGGTTCTAGATAATTTAAAACTGGAGTATTGTTAAACGTTACAAGTGGGCTCTTTCTCTGTATACCAGACACAGTCTACATAATACAAAAGAAACAACAAAAGCTCCAAGTTAAACATTGAACGAAGCAGTTAACAAAATATAAAATACAGGTTTCCAGTACCTGCAAGTGTATGCTAATTGTTTCCTTAGAAATAATGATAATTTATGATCATCACAATCACTTATACTGCAATATTATCATTTTAGTCGGTTCTATACTTTCATATAACCATAAGAATGCCTTCTATTTTGTGGCGGTATAGATATTGTAATTGAAATTTGTTTGATTTGAATTACAATAGCTACCCCTCACAAACAGAAGGCATTATGGTTATTGCAAAAGTAGAGAATGTATACCTATTATCCCTTTCAACGGGTGTCGGTGCCGGCCACACATCAGGGTCTCTAGTGGGCTCCTCATGTGCATGGCGCATTCCTCCATACTGTACCGTATCCTTCTTAAAGTTTGCTAGTGTCTGGCTGATGTCCTTAACGTGTTCATACTCTTGGACAATCATCTGACGTGCCTCTTGCCATTTCTGTTTTCTAGTTGGCTCCTTTATCTGCATAATGAGCTTCTGGATTTGCTGTATGACGCCCTGGTAGTAGACTAATGCAGTGTCGTAGTTACCTAGTAGGGCGTACTCTCTACCCATCTTTGTGTTCTCGCAAACTTCACTCCAACTCATGATGACTTCTGAAAAGAAAATTATCTCAGTAAAAAAATTACAAATGTAAAATAAAGATATTATTGTTAATATTATTAGAAATATTGTTTCACGACATTTCCATGTCAGACATGAATTCATAAGCAAGTGAATGTAAATAAAATATTTTGAATAAAAAATTGTTTACATTTGAATAACTGTTCCCTTGGGGTTTTGAGTCAACACTAGAGTGGAAATATGCTTGTTTGAAATAATGTCTCAAAAATGGTCATGTGGTAAAAACACACCTCCAAGGCCGAATATTTAACGGTCGTTTACATGTAATCACTCAAGTGATATCGAGAATGATATTGAGGCCCCTTCCCCACCCCCGTTGTAAGGCCTCAAGAATCTGCCCTACCAGTCTCTAAACAACGCTTACAAAACATAAATAATATACTATTTTACATCTTTGCCAGGTTTAAATCAGAATGCCAGCTCGAATAGCTTTTTATCTTAATCATAAGAATATTTTCGAAAACGTTTTCTGAAATTCTAAATCACATTTCATTGTTAATTGCATTTCAAACTTGTTTGGCGCCAAAAATAACGATTAAGACTGCGATACTGAGAACTGGCATCAAATGAATAAATCTACGGCTAGTTTTTGTATTCAATAGAGAGAAAAGCAGCATAATTTTAAACATTTCATTTCTAATTCATTCCAATGACAGAAGAAAATTCAAAAGCGCGTCCAAAGTAACGAACACCACAAGACGAAAAAATGACATTCACATGCATGAACGCATTGTTTCGATAAAATTAACTTATTACAAGTAAGATTTACTCTATATAAGAGGTTCTTGTAGTTTTGAGCTTACCTGGGAATGTTTTTCAAGGCAAAAAGAATAATATTTTGTACGATATTATTTTCAACCGAAACCTGTCTAACACTAAAAGGGGGACTCCTTTGCGCATGTACGAGGCGGATTGCGTTGTATTATGGGTGACCTAAATGTGGAAAACATGGCCGACACTTCAAAACAACCTGCATAGAAAAATGCATGTTGTCCTTGCTTTTAAAACCCTTAATGACGCCATACTTGCACGAAATGCATAGCAGATAGCCTAAACGTTTATTACAAATTAGTATTTTCGACATCTCAACGCATCAAAAGGTATTTGTTGACAGAAAAATACCGGTCATCTTGCAGCTAATTCATCTTCCAAAGCATATAATTTCTGGCTTGTCAGCGAAGCCAGCCTTTCTGCACCGCCCGTAATGGATACGTTGTGAAACGAAAAGTAATATATACTTCATTAAGTTATTTTGTGTGAACTCGTAGTATTTGTTCCTGGATCGAAAAGCTTGTTTTTGCAAATACACAATTCGATTGATTTGCTGTCTATTCGATCATGGATGACGACGACGACGTCCAAGCAGACTCACCTCCCAATTTTGTTGAGGAAATCGATGTCAGCGAACTGAAGGTTATAGAGGTGAGTTCAGTAATAAATAATGTTTCATGGAGCATTAAATCTGATATAAATAGTTACATTAGGTTTCGTCTGATTGCATTAAGTCGAGTTTGTTATTGTTTAGAAATTTGTATGTTTAGTTAGATGTCTAGCTAATTGATTTTGTCATCCCTGTTTAGCTACAAACAAACTATTATTATAATCATCATCGAGCATGTTTAATATTTAAAAACATCATCATTGATCATCACAAAGTGTATTATTATCATAGATATCAACATACCTCATTCTCATCTTAATCATAACACGCATCATCATTATCATCATTGTTGTGAACGTAATCACCATCATCATTCTCATCTTCATCATAACCACCATCATTATCATCATTGTTGTGAACGTAATCACCATCATCATTATCATCTTCATCATAACCACCATCATTATCATCATTGTTGTGAACGTAATCACCATCATCATTATCATCTTCATCATAACCACCATCATTATCATCATTGTTGTGAACGTAATCACCATCATCATTCTTATCTTCATCACAACCACCATTATTATCATCATTGTTGTGAATGTTATCACCATCATCATTCTCATCTTCATTACAACCACCATCATTATCATCATTGTTGTGAACGTAATCACCATCATCATTCTCATCTTCATCCCAACCACCATCATTATCATCATTTGTTGTGAACGTAATCACCATCATCATTCTCATCTTCATCACAACCATCATAACCACCATTATTATCATCATTGTTGTGAATGTAATCACCATTGTCATTCTCATCTTCATCATAACCATCATAACCACCATTATTATCATCATTGTTGTGAATGTAATCACCATTGTCATTCTCATCTTCATCATAACCATCATAACCACCATTATTATCATCATTGTTGTGAATGTAATCACCATTGTCATTCTCATCTTCATCATAACCATCACCAACATCATATTCATCATTGTTGACTTGCCAACGTATTAATCACCATCATTCTCATCATTCTCATCTTTATCACAACCATCATAACCACCATTATTATCATCATTGTTGTGAATGTAATCACCATTGTCATTCTCATCTTCATCATAACCATCACCAACATCATATTCATCATTGTTGACTTGCCAACGTATTAATCACCATCATTCTCATCATTCTCATCTTTATCACAACCATCATAACCACCATTATTATCATCATTGTTGTCAACGTTATCACCATCATCATTGTTATCAACATTATCATCATCATCATTGGCATCATTATTGTCATCAACAACATCAAATCATTATTATTATTAAGATTACAATGATTATCCCATATTAAATTGTCTTCTAGAATGTGGGACGTGGTGCATTTGGTGTTGTCTACAAAGCACTATGGAGAGCTAAATTTACTGTTGCAGTAAAAACTATTGAAGGTGAAGCCGAGAAGAATGCATTTCTTGTAGAGGTTGAACAACTCTCCAAGGTCAAACATGAATCCATTATCAAGCTGTATGGAGCAGTAATAACACAGGATCCTGTATGTAATAAAACAATAATTATTCATAGAGATGGAAACTAGCGAGTAAACTAGTAAAATTATAGGCTGTGTCGGTGTTTGATATTTAAATGGTAGTATAATGAAATTTGTATCACCTTAAAAAATGTTGACTTTACTAACGTTTCAAGCTTTAGCTCTTCGTCAGAGTAAAAGGGATTAATTAAATATTATTCATAGCTTAGAGTAAAGTACTAGAGTTATAAAGAATTTACGGTGTTCAAATTTATTTACCTAAGAGATTAATATCGCTCTGGGACCCCCACAGTTACTCTATACTACATTGTCCCTGAGCTGCGTATCCAGCATGATTGGTCCTTGTGGTGTAGTGGTAACACGTGGGACTAGAAAGCCAACACTGTGGGGCTCAATTCCCGTCAAGGGCATATGATATTTTTCTCATGTATCTGTACTAGAGTTAATAGTAAATGCTAAGCATAAGTAGAAAGTTATTTGTTTGTATCACAAATTTTTGAAGGTTTGGATTACATTGTTTCAACTGCTACTGCTAATCCTCATCAATGTGTGCATTGTCTGATGACACTTTGACTTTTACAGGTCTGTCTTGTCATGGAGTATGCCGAGGGTGGATCTCTATATAACTGTAAGTGATAATTACAGATTAAATTTAACATTCTGACTCCAACTAATTCATACTAAACTACAAATTTGATGAAATAAACTTAATATATGAAACAATTTTGCATGGTTATAGCTAATGTTTTTACTACCTTGCTTAGTACTTCATTGGCAAAAATCCAGTCCTGCGCCAATATACACAGTATCACATGTAATGAGCTGGGCATTACAATGTGCTCGTGGTGTTGAATATTTACATGGGTTTAAACCAAAGGCTATTATCCACCGTGACTTGAAACCACCCAAGTAAGTAACTGTTGATTTCATTATTTGTCTAGATAGTAAAAAAATATGTATGTAACGTGGTGCGTATATAGCAAATTTCACATACTATAATAATAATAACCTTTTATTAATGTCTCTTACTGAAATAGCAGTTATAGAACCACTAACTGGGGACACAAAAGACGGCTCACAAGATGTGTCTATTTACAATGAAGTGCTAACACTATTTACACTTAAGGCAATGTACTATAAACTAATGAGTAAATAAATTCTATGGGAATGACAGCAGTGGGCAATTTAGCGCTATATACAAGAACAGAATGTTTACCTTCTTGCCTTTGTGAAATAATAGGCCTTTTGCAACAACAGGTCATGTGACCTTGCCCCTTTTAAATCGAGCAGCTGTTTCAAAATGAACATCAGAAATGAAAAGAGCACCTCCATATTAGTAAGAAGCCAAAGTTTTAGCTCATAATGATGAGCATAGGAGAAATGGCATTAAATATAAAATTCAATATTTTATAAGGATTTGTATGGAAAATATGCACTGGATGGCAAAGCTTGCCATCCAGAACAGATTTTCCATACAAATCCTAATAAAATATTTGATTTTAAATTAAATGCCATTTCCCTTGTGTTACATTTTATGAGCTGATATTTCGCCTTCTTACTAAAATGGAGGTGCTCTTTTTATTTCTGATGTTCATTTTGACACAGCTGTTCGATTTAAAAGGGGCAAGGTCACGTGACCTATTGTTACAAAAGGCCTATTAGTGCCAATTGTTCAACTATTCACAAGAGGGTTTAAAAATGTGAATAACAAAGTAAAGTCATAAAGCATACTGCTACTGGTAGTAAAATGATTCCATTGTGAACATGGCCTATTGGTACTAATGTATCAATCTATAGAGTGATTAAATGACAGTTAACACTTGAATTTTCTAACTCTCACCAGCCTGCTGCTCACTAAATGTGGCACTGTCATAAAGATCTGTGATTTTGGTACGGCATGCGACCAGAGAACATACATGACCAATAATAAGGGGAGTGCTGCTTGGATGGCCCCTGAAGTCTTTGAAGGTATGTTACCATGGCAATATTGTTGACATGAAGACTATTGTTGTCATGGACACTATTGTTGTCATGGATACTTGTTGCCATTAAGACTACTGTTGTCATGGATACTTGTTGCCATTAAGACTATTGTTGTCATGGATACTTCAAATCAAATCAATCAAATCAATTTTATTTCACATATTTTACATGATATTTACATATATAATTAGTAGTATAAAAAATTAAGTTATTTAGGCTAAAGTATAAAGATAGTTTTAATGAGGTAGTGCCTAAAGACTAAATAAACTGTTAAGTTATCGAGTTAGTCTTTAGTAATGAGGTTCAACTTTATGTTTGGGTGAATAATGAAAGGGAAGGAAGCAGATAACTATCAAAATAATTTACAAATATAAGATATGTTAAAATTTGATTATGTAAATTACATCTTAAGTTGATTGAGTTGGAGTGAGAGTAAGTATTTTTTTATCTCCTTGGAGAAGGAGATAAAAATAAATATATTTGTTATTGTGAAGGCTATTGTTGTCATAGAAACTTCTTGCCATGGATATATTGTCATGGAAACTTGTTGCTTGAAGACTGTTGTCACAAATACAGTTGTCATGTTTATGTTTCGATATAATTTTCATGGAGACATTTGTTTCCATGGAAACTGTAATCAACCAGGCATAATGATTATCGAAATTTCCATTTTCTAGGTACGAACTACACAGAGAAGTGCGATGTGTACAGGTAAAGACTGCATTTTCTCTTCTCATCATAATAACTTTGTTTGTGATTTCAACCCCTAAGGCCCCTAAGCAAAATTATCCAAACATGGTTGAGAATACAATGTTTTTGTGTATAATCTCACTTGTAATATTCTTGATTTTGAAAATTTATTTGGGTGGTCTTGGTTGAGGTTATCAAACTGAAAAAAATCATATTAATCTTACTAATAATACTCTATATATTTGTGTTTTTGTTTGTCTCAGTTTTGGGATCATCTTGTGGGAGATGATAACACGTCACAGGCCGTTTGAAGAGATGGCAGGCTCGCCAGCATTTCGTATCATGTGGGCTGTTCATGGTGGTAAGTTGCTCACACACTTAATCTCTCTCTCTCTCTCTACAGTAGATAAAATAATAAAAAGAAAACAAATAAAAACTAGCAGAGGACCATAGATTTATTATTGTATTTAAGCGAAGAGAATTACAAGAAGTTTCTTAATACATATATTTCGGACGATATCCATCGTCCATCATTAGTGTATTAACTAACATGAAGCTAACATATGAATAAATTATTGTATTTGCACTATTTTGTGTTTATCATCTTAAAATAAAGTCATTATTATTATAAACTAGAGAGTAAACTAGTATAGTATACATTATCCTTTTAACTCTTTTACTCTGACAAAGGGCTGAAGCTCGAAACGTCAGTAAAGTTAAGTCAACTTTTTTTTATGGTGTTACAAATTTCATTTCTATTACCTATCATTATTATTATTATTATTATTGGCAGAAAGTAATGATTGTTTCTTGTTCCAGGTCAAAGACCACCATTGATTAAAAACATCCCCAAACCGATTGAAAACTTAATGACCAGCTGCTGGGACAAAGACCCTCAGAAAAGACCTTCGTTTATCTGTATTGTTGCTTTTCTTAGTCATCTAATGCAGGTTGGGATGAATTTTGTACATTTGTCAAGCCATTTATTCTTAATGATACTTAATATATAATGTTTAATGAGAAAGTTGTTTAACTAACATGATTTCCTAAGAAATCCTAAAAAGATCCATTCATTTGTTTATTCATTCCTATTTATTGATACATCATTCATTCATTCATCCATTCATTCACCCATTCATTCTTTCATTCATTCACTCATCCATTTATTCTTCCATTCATTCTTCCATCCATCCATTCATCTGTTTTTTTCCCAGTTTTTCCCTGGTGCCGATACTTGCCTGGTCTTCCCTCCATCTTCACCAGAAACAGAAGAAAACGAAGAAAATGCACTGAGCCAGGGTAGTAACCTTAGCGACACAGTCATCTTCAATAAACCCCCTGGTGAATCTAATGATGATGATGATGATGAAGATGATGACGATGAAGAAGAACAGGAAGGCCATTTTGAACCAGAAGATGAAGATGATGAAGAATTAAGTACGCCAAGAAAGGAGAACCAGCCAAAGACTCCTGCTTCAACTCCACAAATCAACATGACACCACAATCACCAGAATGTGCAGTCCTTAATAACAGTGCAGTCCTGTTTGGCAAACTTGGACGAGCCAGAAGTCCTCTTCCTGGTACACTGCCTGGAAACTTACAGCCATTGATTTCACCTTTTCCAGGCGAAGTATCACCTGCAAAGAACAATGACAAATTAGCCAGCCCTAAAGCAAAAGCTACCCCCTCACCAACTGGTCCAGCAAGAACTTCACCTGGAATTGATGCCAGACCAGGAAGCCCGCAAGAAATGAATCATATTAAGAGAAAAAATGCACAGAGTCCCCTGTCAATCAATGTAAATACCAAACCAGGGGTGACACCAACAAGCCAGGGTTTTGTCCAAGGGGGTATAATGTATCCACCTACTACGCAAGGGTACCCTCCCCCTTCCTCAGTATATCAAGGCTATCCCCCTGGAAATAAGTATGGCCAAGGTTACGTACCTACAAGTCAAGTACATCCATCAGTAAGTCAAAGCTACTTACCAACCAGCCAACCATCCCCTTCATCAAGTCATGGTTTCGTACCCTTACGACAAACATCAGATCCAACATCACAAGGCTATATACCATCAAGTCAAGGCTTTATTCCAACGAGTCAAGGCTTTATTCCAACGAGTCAAGGCTTTATTCCAACGAGTCAAGGGTATATTCCAACAACCCAGGGCTCTCATCCATCCAATCAAGGGTTCATCCCCTTGAGCGAAGGACAGCAGCACCCAGGCAGCCAGGGATACAAGCCTAATACTAATCAAGGCCGTCTTATATATAGCCAGGGGCATTTTGTAAATAACCAGAACTATAACCCGTCAGCCTACCACATGGGTTACCCTCATCCACACCAGGATTTTGGAGGCAGTATGCCGAACCTCTCTGAATCAAGGGAGGTTCCTAACTACCCCCTTAATATACCCCTGGATAATGAACGTATGCCTGTATTTCCGCCTTCTGGTAGGCCAATTGATCCTTACAATGGCTTTAATGAGTTACAGAGGAATGTTCCGTTGAATAACAGTGAGGAGATTAATGTAGAGTCCATTGGGAAAGCACTGAGGGAAGATCTCAACATCAAGGTTTTACCAACTGGCAAACTACGTAAGTATTGAAATTACAACTCATTGTCATCAACACTTTCAACATCATTGTTATCATAATCATCACCATCATTGTTATCATTGTCATCATCACCATCATTGTTATCATTGTCATCATCACCATCATTGTTATCATTGTCATCATCACCATCATTGTTATCATAATTATCACCATCATTGTTATCATTGTCATCATCACCATCATTGTTATCATAATGATCACCATCATTGTTATCATAATTATCACCATCATTGTTATCATTGTCATCATCACCATCATTGTTATCATTGTCATTATTACGGTTATTACCATCATTATCATCATTGTAATTGTCATCATTACTGTCACCATTGTTATCATCATCATCATCACCATCATTGTTATCACCATCACCATTGTCATAATCACCATTGTCATCATCATTGTTTTTTGTTGTATATTCTAGCACGACACAAGTAATCATCGTTATCATTTATTGTCATCATTATCGCAATCACCATTGTCATCATCATTGTCATAATCACCATTGTCATAATCACCATTGTCATCATCATCATTGTTTTTTGTTTCATATTCTAGCACGGCACAAGTCTACAGGGAGTACAAGCCCAGTGTTTTCAAAATCTTCCTCTGATCATCGTAAATCAAGTGAACCAAGCGTTCTAAGCACTTCTAACATTGATGAACGACCTGTCCACCCTCCCAGCTATCCTAGATCTGTCTCAAGTCCTTCTGGGGCATTCCCTCATATCAATGAGCAGTTACTGCAACAGGTCGGTGGAAGACCAGGTTAGTAAATGAAGGGATGGGTGGATGGGAAATGAATGGGTGAATGAATGCGTTAATCAATTAATGAATTAGTGAACAGATAGGGTAACCGGTATTTTCGACCCAAAATCATTTCGATCCACTATTTAGATACTTTGACAAATTCGGTCATTTCGATCCACATGTATAATACATTAGAAATCAAATATTTAAGTAGAGTTTATAGTGTGTTAACTTTTAAAAAGTTATACTGTGATGTGAGATGAAGATGTTAGATGTTGAAGTAGACATACAAATAGATATACATACATAAACTTTGTTTATACTTGGATTTCAGAGTAACTAATGACAACCATTGTCTCTACATACTTAATCTGGAGCCTCGCTCTGTTGTGTAATCCCTCACCACTTCATGTATTATTTTTTTAGCAATTCTCATTCTAGTATTTTGTTTTTTGTATTATATTGTATTTTTAAGGTGGAAGTGATTAAATAAATAAATAAATAAATAAATAAATAAATAAATAAGTAAATAAATAAATAAATAAATAAATAAATAAATAAATAAATGAATGAATAAATAAATAAAAGCAAATATCTTTGAGAAATAGATGGATGGATGAATGGATGAGTGAATGAATGAATGAATAAGTAAATAAACAAATGAATGAATGGGTGAATGTATAAATGAATGGGTGTATCGATGGTTGGATGAATGAATGGATAGATGAATGAATGAACAGATGGATGAATGATTTGACAAATGAATTTGATGAATGACTTACTGAAGAATGGATGAATGGATGTAGAGATAAATTAATGGCTAATTATTTGAAGGAATGAGTAAGGTAATGAATGTCAACATAATAATAATAACAACTTTATTGGACAGGGTGACACCATTACCATACATGATAATTTTCAGATGAATGACATTAACAAGTTTTTTTTATGTTTTCACAGCGTATGAGCTCCTAGTACCCGACTTACAGGTAAACAAACAACTCTAAACTATCAGTTACTGATCATTAACAGTTATTTATATCATACAACTTATGCTCTTACAAGCTACAATAATATGCTACATTTGATATTCTAGATTTGATATTCACTGACCTAGCGAATTTACACAAATTTGTGCAGTTTATTACAAAGTTTTTGGTGGATATATTGTAATCTAAATATGGTTTCTACTAACAAAAGGCCTTATTTTCTGTTAGCCTATTCATCCTGATCCTACCATCCAAGAGTCAATGATGCTTTATCAACAACACTGTTTGGTATGTAATCATTGATCATCAACAGTTGATAGATCTATAATTCTGTAAACATTATTGTTCTATTTCTAGGTTGCTGAGAAGTACATTCAAATCCAAACAGAGATGGGAATGTTGCTACAACAGAAGTAAGTCATGTTACAACTGTATAGTATAGTTTTCTCCCTGCCTACTTCCCTACTTCCCTTCCTTCCTTTCGTAACTGACCCTCCTTCTCTTCCTCCCTTCCTCCTTTCTTCCCTGACCTCTCTTCCTCCCTTTTTCCTTTCCACCCTTCCATGCTTCCTTCCCTCCTTTCCTTTTCCCCCTCCTTTCCATCCATCCATCCATCCTTCCTCCTTTCCTTCTTTCTACCCTTCAGTCATTCAATGTTTGTTGTTAATGTCGTTTAACCAGGAACAAAATTGAGCGTCAGTTAGAGGATTATGAGAAGGAACAGCAACAAAGTGCACCATATGTTGAACAGTTTGCTATCCTGACCAGCGAAAAGGTGACTACATACATGTACATCTAAGACAGTTATCATACTATTTATAGTGGCGGATCCAGGATTTAGAAAAGGGGAGTTCTACACTTAGAAGACTGTTAGCAGAGAAAAGAGATTCCAGACAGTGTAGTGTCTTTACAAAGCGGGGCTCAAAAATATCGTTGGACCTAGCCCTGGATCCGCCACTGATTTTAAAAACTAAAGTGGTAAGACGTCCCGTATAAACTTCAGACTCTGAAGTGTAGGTTTTTGTATCATATGTCTATTTTAGAATAACATGATTGGCCAGATGCGATCACATGGTACAGAAACGAACATTTTACCCGCACTATAATGATTACGATAGTCTAATTTGAGCAAGGAAATCTTATTTGTTGTTCTAGGAAAGTCTTCTGTTGCTTCATAAAAACCTAAAGAGAGATTTGGAACATCTTCGACGCGCAAGAACACCAGCATATTAACAGCTCGAAGTCGGAGAGAATATCGTCGACAATCATAGGTGTATTTGGAATATATCGCTGAATCGAATTTCATACAGTTGTTTATATATATATATTATAACTAAATTTATATAAGTATAATTCCTTTCTATTAGAGAACAACCATTTTAAAAGAAGTGTTTCGTTTCTTTTACACCGTTTTTCAAAAAGTGTTGTCGCAATCAAAGCCACAATCCACACTCAAGCTTGCAAAGGATGTCGATATTTCTTCTTTTATCGTTTCATTCATAGAATATTTTAGTTGACGTGTTTGTGATATATGATTATAGCAAGTTTTTGTAGTAGTCTGTGGTAGATATTTATTTTAAAAAACGATTTATAAATCACAAATTACGTTGATATTACGTATATTTAAGATGACTTCCACTCAGATTGTCGATTGTCTTCATCCGATTTCAACGACTTTCTTTGAATGGTTATCTTGAATTTCATTGGTCGACCTAATAAGGTCGACCAGTCAGGAAAGAGCTGAATTTTGACTTCCGGAACAAGCTCCAACAGACTACGTTCCCAGGGGTATTTATTCTGGGAGCGAGAAACGAGCGACAGAAGATTACCCCTGGGTTCCCGAGGATGATTGTCAACAACAGGTTAAACACACCAATACGATCACAATTCATCATCCTCACTTACACCTTCAATCCAGGTTTGAAACAACTATATTTTAGATGTGTTTAGGTGTGTACTACGTATGTTTTTAGTTTTTTTTACTATGTACGTTTTTAGGGGTGTACTATCACTCTCTCAGTCATGAGAGTCTCTACCCCACCCCCTCCCTCCGTCCCCCAATACATTGTTTCTATATTCAATGAAAGAATAAACGTTTTGGAGATGTTTCCTGCGCTTGTCAAGGTTCATTTCTCCCTAAAGCAACATTGTCTTGGGTGAGGAGGGGATTGAAAAGTATATTTCGTCATAGTTAATATTAGCTATGGTTTCGTTAAAGATTTCAAATCGTGCCAACACTTTTCTCAAGGATTGTTGGCCGTTCAAACCATTCTCTCTTAATAATATCAAACCAACTGTTTTGTCTACTAAATTACTGTAAATAGTGTAGCTAAGGTGACAAATTAGTGACGTGTTTATACTGAGATCACCATGGTGATTATTAGGATTTATAAGAATCATAGATTAATGAATAATAGAATAGGCCTAGCCTACGTTGTAAAATACGAATAGATGACAATAAAATAAGCAATTTATATATATCTGAATCATAAGCTGTTATAATTAGGGAAGGGGGAGGTAGGGGAGGATCGCTTCCCTCCTCCCCCCCCCCCCCCCCCCCCCCTCCCCCGGAGCGCCGCTACGCAGGCTAGTATCATTGTTATTCATTCAAAATATTTCTACGTTTCTGATTGGTCTATTTCGCCCGGTTAATGTAAGCATGCTAAGAATTACCAAATTTGGAAGACGTATGTCAATCGTACGAATGACGTCAATCGTCCACGGGATCGTCCAATAAATAGTTTCCATTTGAAAAATTATTGGACGACTTGCGTCACACGCGAGAGCGGGAAAATGGCCGCCTCAGTACGGTTTTCCCCTGGGAGGGGTGGGGTTACTTGACCCAGTTTCTGACGGGGACGTTCCGCTGGTACCTCTAAACCCTGACCCTATTTAAGACAGCAGAATCCTAAAAATACATACCTTATTAATCAAGACAAATTGGTAAAAAGTAGACCCTATCCAAGAAGGGGAATTGTATACCCTATGTAAGACATTCAAGACAAATTAGGCTAAATTGTATACCCTATTCAAGACGCCAAGGCAAATAATAATCATAATAAGCTATTTATTTAAAGAGGGTGACACGGAATAGTTAATAAACTAGTGGCCCTCTATCTAAAATTATAAAACACATATACATGCATGATAAAAATTAGAATTATTAAACTAAGAATTATTAAACTATAAAATGGTGTAATTCCTTCTGTTCCTTAATTAAAATATTTCTATAATTGTTTTTAAAAACTCCTAAAGATTCAGACTTCCTAAGTTCAAGACTTAAACTGTTCCATAGTTTGCAGGTAGTGACAGCAAACGTTCTACCGCCTTCAGTCATACGATTGAACTTTGGGCAATTGAAATTAATATATATATTTTTTTTTATCAGTTTAAACATATATTTTACTCTGAGTTTTCTCCAAGAGCTGTGCTCATCGTGGGAGATCACACAGTACTGATTTACAATATTTATGATGTTAAGGAATAGAAAAAAGTACAAATACAAAAATACAAATATTGACATAGGATTATTGAGAAAAGATATTGTAACAAGAGATAAATATATGAAAAGAAAATAAAGAAAAAATATTACTATTTATTATTACTATATCTAGTATTACGATTATGACGATGACTATTAAACTTTAAGAAACTTTCCATATATATTGGAACTTAGTCCTTAAAACGTTTATATGCAATGGAACATTTAGCTATTTTAACTTCTTCATAAAATGGAAGTTAGGTAATATACATAAGTCAAATTCAAGAAGTTAATTTTGTTTGTTAAGTGAAGTAAATGTTTTTAAATTTACACGAATGTGTCTTGTACGACTGAATTTCAATATGGCGAACGTGACAAAAAGGACTTGTAGGCTTCGTGACAGACTCAAAAACTGTGTAAAAACTCAGTTTTATAATTTAGATATCAATAAATTTATTTGGAAAATAAAGTAAAATACCTAAAACTTGCTATCTTGATGTTCAAAATTTTACTTAATACGAAAAAGACTAAATAATTCTGCACTTTTTACACTTTGCCGATAGTTTCATAAAAACTTTGACGGCCAGCATCGGCCAGCTTGTGTACACGCCACCAAAATACGTCACAAAAAAACCTCCCATTTGAACTGGAAGTGCTTAGTGACCACTCAAACAGGAAACCCAAAGCGATCAAAATGCTTTATTAGTACTCAAAGGATTATCTATTTGGGATTAAAAGATTCATGTGAGTAGTTTTTGTCTTATTTATTGTGATAAAACAAGATGATGACATGTACAAAACTGGTAAAAACCGGTTATAGCGAGTTTAATCCAGGATTAGTAAATCCAGGGTTAGTTTCCCGTTCGAGCAACACATTTTTAACCTAGGATTTACTAACCCTGGGTTAGGGATTTTAACCATAGATTAACACTAATCCTAGGTTAATTTTAATCGGCTTTCGTACAACCGGCTCCTGGGGAATACCATGACGAACAAATGCAACATTTGATTGTTTATCCCCCAACTTAACAAGTTGGCGCCTGTCATTCAAATATGATGTAAAACATTGAAGGGATTCCTTGGTAAATCCATACACTTCAAGTTTCTTTAGTAGCAATTGCAAGCTATGATCAATCATATCAAATGCTTTACGATAATCTACCATACCCTATTTAAAAAACCATACCCATACTATACCATAACCCCCGGGGGTTACCCTTACTTAGCGAGGATGAAATACCGCATTATTACAAGGAAAAGATAGCAAAAACACAAAAAGAATCAACAAAAATTAGCCTGCGAAATTAGCCTCCTCCGCAGGCTACTCCTTAGGGATTCCTTTGTTGACGCGATCGGGATTCCTGTGTTGAAATATTTGGCAGAGAAGAACTGGGGACGAGTTTTTTTCTCTGCCACACCCCCTCCCCCGCTCGTTTTTTCTCCTCATCACAGGTAGCCTGCGTCATCTGGACCCCCAGCTGACTAGCACGGATATAAGAAGCGATTTCTGATTGGCTCATGCCTTCTTCGATTCTAACATGCTCGCTGATTGGTTTGGGTATCCTTCTACGCACATGTGACAAAATATAAACAAAACAAGCAGCCGTTTGTAGTTTTTAAATTGAAAACCTTTTGCTAAGCTACGAGTTAGTATCCTTTTGCCTGAATGAAAGGAGAGTATCAAAGCCTTTTTGAGCAGAATGATGTTTTAATCGACCTTCCGACACGCTATATCGAAGATCTGTGATATTTTTTTTTTTTTTTTTAGGGAGATTTTGAGATCGCTAGACTGGTAGTTCGTTTTATGAAGATTTTGAGTCGTTTTAGGTTGATTTTGAGTCGTTTTAGAGAGATTTTTCTTTAGGGGATGTGCCGAGCGATCACAAAATCTCTCTAAAACGAAAATTCCCCGGCTATATAAACGAACTAAATCTCCCTAAAATGAACTACTAGCTTGGGATGCCTGTGGTTTCACAGACGGACTTAACCGAGAAAAAGTCCGGATGTGACGCAGGCTACATCACAGGAAGCCCAGAAAAAATATTGATTTTAGAGCGCCATTTTGGATATATGGGAGGTTTTATGGAATCTTTTTTTGACGTCACACACTGGCCTAGGCTCGAGTCTGGCCGTCAAACTGGCCGCCTTGCACTTGTTCGCATCGATGCCAACTTTATCATGTTTTGATGAAAAAAATTGCCTAAAACGATGTTGTGATTCTCAAAAATCAGAAACAGTGGAAAAACAAAAGCACAATCTGTCACATGAATAGGACTTGAGGACATTTTATGCTTCTAACGGAAAAAGAAAGAAAAATATCAACACACCATCTTCGTGAAATGAATTAGCAATGGAGAAAAAATCTTCACAAATCATAACAAAATGCCATCGGATTTTCACCGGTCATCCAAAGCAGTTAGGTAATATGGGAGGTTTTTTTGTGACGTATTTTGGTGGCGTGTACACAAGCTGGCCGATGCTGGCCGTCAAAGTTTTTATGAAACTATCGGCAAAGTGTAAAAAGTGCAGAATTATTTAGTCTTTTTCGTATTAAGTAAAATTTTGAACATCAAGATAGCAAGTTTTAGGTATTTTACTTTATTTTCCAAATAAATTTATTGATATCTCAATTATAAAACTGAGTTTTTACACAGTTTTTGAGTCTGTCACGAAGCCTACAAGTCCTTTTTGTCACGTTCGCCATATTGAAATTCAGTCGTACAAGACACATTCGTGCAAATTTAAAAACATTTACTTCACTTTACAAACAAAATTAACTTCTTGAATTTGACTTATGTATATTACCTAACTGCTTTGGATGACCGGTGAAAATCCGATGGCATTTGGTTATGATTTGTGAAGATTTTTTCTCCATTGCTAATTCATTTCACGAAGATGGTGTGTTGATATTTTTCTTTCTTTTTCCGTTAGAAGCATAAAATGTCCTCAAGTCCTATTCATGTGACAGATTGTGCTTTTGTTTTTCCACTGTTTCTGATTTTTGAGAATCACAACATCGTTTTAGGCAATTTTTTTCATCAAAACATGATAAAGTTGGCATCGATGCGAACAAGTGCAAGGCGGCCAGTTTGACGGCCAAACTCGAGACGAGGCCAGTGTGTGACGTCAAAAAAAGATTCCATAAAACCTCCCATAACTGGAGTCGTAAAAATATTGATCTGAGAAGACAAGAGCTGCACTAACCAGATAATTTACTTGGTCTTTCCTTAGAGACCAAATGGCAAATATTAAACTACAAGTATGGCCTTGCTTAGCCTGCGTAGCAAGCGTTTCTTTTTGGGGGAACGGAGGAAAGTCGTATTTTAGTTGTTTTGGGATAGCTGTGTTACCGATATGGCCGCGCAAAAACTAAGTACTCGCCTTACTCGCCTTAGGTTTCGCGCAGCCATATCGGTAACACAGCTATCCCGTAACAACCAAAAAACGCTTGCCATGCTATTATATAGGTAAATTCATTGGAGGACGAGGGAATTCCACGTTGAATTTCACGAGAGAAATCAATATCGCATGAATCGCGGAGTCCGCGGAGCGATGAGTGCGATATTGATTTTTCGAGTGAAATTCAAACGTGGAATTCCCGAGTCCAAAAATGAATTTTCCTTGAATCTTATACTTCAATTTAAGCTTCAAAAACCAGACGCGCGCTGCTCGCTGCTCGTTCCGATGAATTCAGAAACCGGATGAGAGGGTATTCCACGCTAAATACCCTCGCATCCGGTTTCGTTCTCAACCAATCAGCGCGCGAGTTTAAATTGAAGTATAAGATTCTGTTGGGTATACCATTAAAGCCATCTCTATAAACAAAGCCATTTGGAAAATGATAGACAGATTTTCCCTGAAATCCAGTTGTTTTATTGAATCACATCGCGTCTACAATTAATGCCAGGTTTAAAAACGGATCTTAAAAACAATTCGGAATCCACTGCCAGTTCGATCGATTACTGCGGTTTCCGACTTTCTGCGAACTCAGACATTACAGTAATACCTAGTCTCCCAACATGCATTTGCCACAGACCGGAAGGTACCATAAGCCAATCATATTTGGCAAAAGACAATGCATTTGCTTTCCATCTATCATGGCTTATTATAACGAATGATGTAATGCAAATGTTGTGCCTCTATAGAGGACCATATTTGACGGACCTACCGCGTTTCTGCAGCATCCATACTATCGAAATCACTAGAGTGGTAAAATGCTCGTTTGAAATTCTGTCTCGTTTTTGTACCATGTGATCGCTTCTGGCCAATCATTTTGCTCAAAATTGGTCATGTGGTACAAAAAGACACACCCCCAAGGCCAAATTTTCAACAGACATTTTACCACTCTAGTGATTTTCATAGTAATGGATAAGTTTTCCTAGTCGGAATCGAAATGTGGAAGACTCTGCTAGCAGGGAAGGATAAGTTGTGAAAAGAGAAGAAAATATTTATAACTTCATAAAGTTATTTTGTGTACATTGGGTTTATTTTTCCTTGATCGAGAGGCTGCAATTTCGATTGATTTACTGTCTATTCGATCATGGATAACGCATCGGATAACGGAGACGACGTCCAACTAGCAGACTCGCCTCCTAATTTTGTTGAGGAGGAAATCGATGTCAACGAACTAAAGTTTATAGAGGTAAGTTCAGTTATCACTAATGTTTCTGGGAGATTTGAACCTGATATATATAATTCCATTAGGTTTCGTCTGTTTGCATTGAGTTGTTGTTTAGAAATTTTAAAATGACCCTATGGAACGCGTGTGTCGACACGGCACGTGTATGCACATAATTATTAAATAAGACTGCACACTTGTTTTGTTTTGCAGACACCTTTGGATTATTCAATGAGTGCAAAATAACTCATCAATGTTAAATGACATGGGTAGCGTGCAAAATAACTCATCAAACGTACAACTTTGATTTGTAGTTTAATTTTGATCCATCCTTGTCTTCGGCCAAAACAACAGGGGACATTATAGCTAAACTTGTTTATATTAAAAAAAAGAACTCAAAAACTATTTGTTGCTTATATTTAGAGTATTTCTTGTCTCAAAACTACACTTCAATTAAGTTACTTACCTAAGTTTGAAAGAAAAAAATATGCTTTTTTATTTTTTTACTCTGGAAAATATCCGTGCTATAATTTTACAGTATAATCAGCCGACTCCCATCCTAGGAAACCCAGGGGTAATCTTCTGTCGCTCGTTTCGTTACCCCTGGGAACGTAGCCCAGGGTACTCCCTAGGGTACTCCCTTTGTCCAAGTGGTGGGGGTGATCGGCGGAGGTTTTGAAAACGACCCCTAAAAAGTACGCACAGATAAAAATAACTGATAAAGCCTTGTCGATTTCTACCCCAACAAAGCAGCAAAACAGAGTAAAAATGACAGGTACGAAATCATGTTACATAACTGGTTTTTGAGCCAGAAATCTAAAAGGACCCTAAAAGGTACGCACAGGAAATATTTTTACCCTAAAAGGTACGCCAATCACCCCTACCACTTGGACAAAGGGAGTACACCCCCCGGGGAACGTAGCCTGTTGGAGTTGTTCCGGAAAGAGCTTTTGAGAGCTTTTGTATTTTTGTAATATACTTTAAATTGAAAAGACATAACAGTAGTTCAATTAAGAGTTTTATATGCATCTTTGAAGTAAAATAGATCAATTTCATTGAACAGCGCTAATCATTGACTGGTCAACAGCCTTGGAACATGTTTGAAAGTGGAGACGGGGGGGGGGGGGGCTGAACCGTTAATAAAGATCGGAATTTTATTTTAAATAAAAAAAAAAAACACCACAAAAAAGTGTTCCCCTCCACCCCGCAGCCCCTGGTCAAGTATCATTTCTGGATGAGCTTTGTCCGATGACCGGCCATTATTTTTAGCCCTATATATAGCCTCCTTCTAACTGGTAAGAATACAGCTTTTTGTGAAAACTTGTTTAATTTGTTTTCTAGAAAGTGGGACGTGGTGCATTTGGTGTTGTCTACAAAGCGCTATGGAGAGAGAAATTTACTGTTGCAGTAAAAACTATAGAAGATGAAGCTGAGAAGAAGGCATTTCTTGTAGAGGTTGAACACCTCTCCAAGGTCAAACATGAATTCATTATCAAGCTGTATGGAGCTGTAAAAACAAAGGTTCCTGTATGTAATAAAATAAATGTTATTCATATATTTAAGTAAAGTACTAGAGTTATAGTAAAAACTAAGTATCATAAGTAGAAAGTTATTTGTTTGTCTCAAGAAGGTTTGGACCATGTTGTTTGGACTGCTACTGAAATCTTCATCCAAGTATGCATTGCCTGATGACACTTTGACTTTTACAGGTCTGTCTTGTCATGGAGTACGCCGAAGATGGATCTCTATATAACTGTAAGTCATAACCCTTTAATGTTTGTTGTTTCCAGTCTAAAATAATATGATGACAAAAAGCCTGTTTACTTGTAAAAAGAAAAAAAAGTTGAAGCCTTGTGTTCTAAATTCACACGATTTAACAGCACATCAATTAAAGAGGTCAAAATGAAAATGACCTAATTAAAACCTTGCACAAATCATCTCAAAATACACCAAACAACTTGTTTTAGTTCAAATATTAAGGTTTGCTATCCACTTTTCACAATTTAGGTCAAAAAAGAAGAAAATTGGTCCATATGGCATAGTTATGTTCTGGCTTTGCGCCTGGAGTACTCAGTTTCCATGTAAAAGTATCGGGGGTGCTTGTTGGAAATTTTAAAAAATTCCCTTAAAAGAAAACTTTTATAAATGGTTTTGTGAATTTTATAACCCCTGAAAGATACCTAAACTGCGAACAGTCCCTATATAGTAATATTTTTAATACTGCATGGCTGAGTCAGCAATAGTACATCGTACCCTAAAAGATACCAACCATATTCAACCCTCGGGGTTGCAAGATTATGTATTAATAAACTATCTATTATCTATCTATATATGTACACTAAGATACAAATCTCCCAACAATTTCGCATGGTTCTAGCTAACTTTCTTACTATTTTGCACAGTACTTCATTGGCAAAAATCAAGTCCTGCGCCGATGTACACAGTGTCACATGTCATGAGCTGGGCGTTACAGTGTGCTCTTGGTATGGAATATTTACATGGGTTTAAACCAAAGGCTATTATCCACCGTGACTTGAAATCTCCAAAGTAAGCAACTGTCATTATTTTCATTATTGTTATTATTAATAGTTAGTAACAAAAATATGTGTCTTTAGTATAAATACAAAGGTGATTATACAAAATCGTGCGCTCTGATTGGTTTGCTATCTCGGATTATCAGCCGATAATCACCTTTTCAGACAAAATGGCTGCCAGTAGTTGTTTTGTCACTGTTAGCGAAGATGAAATTAAAAACTTTAAAGAAAATGCTGTCCCAAAATCGACAAAAGAAGCTACTAAGTTTGGTGTCAAGCTATTTAAAGGTATCATAATAAATTTTCACGTTGTTTTTTTTTTTTGTCATTATATGCGAGACAAAGTTTACAATTTTTACGCGTAACGGTCGCGCTTTTAAAAAATAAAATATTTTCACTTTCAATGCTGTTTCCTTCTTTCTTTTTTGAAATAATCACCTTTGTATTTATACTAAAACGATTATTCACCTCAGGCGAAGTGATTATCGGTGAATATTTACCTCGCAGCTCGAAGAATCACCGCTCGGTAAATATTCACCGATAATCACTTCGCCTTCGGCGAATTATTGTTAAATAATGAATTAATAATTAATAATGTGTACATTCTGTGCGACCGGCAGCAATGGGCAATTTTCATTTTTATAGCGCTATAATACTACCAAGCCCAGATTTTTTTTTACTTTCTTTTGTAAAATAATTAGTGCCAATTGTTCAACTTTTCACAAGAGGGTTTAGAAATCTGAATTTTAAAGAAAAGTTGTACAGCTTTTTGTTACTGTTAGTAAATGGTGGTTCACAATTTTGCCATCATTGCTTACAGTAAAAACCTGCAAGTATAAGAACCTAAATTTTTTGGAGTTAGCCTAAACAGGTTCTTATTTAAATGGTAGTTAACACAATTTTAGGCTATCTAGGTTCTTATTTCTGTGGGAAAAAAACAAATCAAATCCAGCTAAAAAAACAAAAATGGTAATCAGCCTATTTTTCAATCATCCCCCTGCTCCCCCTCCCCCCACCACTACCACTGTCAATAATAACTTTATTTTATATAGCGACAATTACAAAAGCTCAACACCGCTTTACAATTTTAGAAGGAAAAAAAAAAATATGATGAATAAAATTTTATATACAGTAAATGGAATGAAATCTAAGCTAAATCTATATAATTAATAAAAATGTCAAGAACATTAACATATACATTTACATATTTTGCCTAGCTGAAAAAATATTAGCCTCTTGCACTTTATTTTTTTATTACATCAATAAATTTGCACTTTTATTTTGCAGCAATGGCAAGCTCCTATTTCTCCAAACAGGATTCTTGATTACTAATATGATTTTAGAAAATAAGAGCCTGTTTTTTTCATTTTCTAGGCTAAATAGGTTCTTGTTCATAGGGGGTCTAAATGACAAATTTTAAGCTAACAGCTCTAGCTAGGTTCTTAATTTTCAGGTTCTCATTACTTGCGGGTTTTTACTGTATTGTATGATATTATATGTAATAATGGTTATAAAACTACATGTATGTATAGAGTGATTTTGTTACAGTTAAATCTTGAATTTTGCTAATTAACTCTCACCAGCCTACTGCTAAATAAAAGTGGCACTGTCATCAAAATCTGTGATTTTGGCACGGCATGCAACCAGAGAACAACCATGACCAATAATACGGGGAGTGTTCTTTGGATGGCTCCTGAGGTCTTTGAAGGTATGTTACCATGGCAATGTTGTTGTCATTGAGACTATTGCTGTCATGGAAACTTGGTGCCATGAAAACTATTGTTGTCATGGATACTTGTTGTCATTAAGGCTATTGTTGTTATGGAAACTTTTTGCCATGGAGATATTGTCATGAAATTTGTTGCTTGAAGATTGTTGTCATGGTTACAGTTGTCATGGTTACAGTTGTCATGGTTACAGTTGTCATGGTTACAGTTGTTTGGATATAATTTTCATGGAAACAGTTGTTTCTATGGAGACTGTTATTAATAAGGCATAATGCTCATTTAAATTTCCATTTTACAGGTACGAACTACACAGAGAAGTGCGATGTGTACAGGTAAAGAATGTATTTTATAATTATTTTGTTAAGGTTATTCATTTCCACATTCCAACTGTTACTGCTAGTCTTCATATCTATTGCTAGTTTTCATCAGCTGATAGTATTATTTTTTGTCTTAGTTTTGGGATTATCTTGTGGGAATTGATAACACGTTGCATTCCGTTTGAAGATATGGCAGCATTCCAAATACAGTGGGCTGTTTACCATGGTAAGTTAAAACAATAACAAGAAAACAATTAAATACTAGCAGAAAATAATGGTTGCTTCTTGTTCCAGGTGAAAGACCTCCACTGAATAAAGACATCCCCAAACCAATTGAAAACTTAATGACCAGCTGCTGGGACAAAGACCCTCAGGAAAGACCTCCATTTAGCTCTATTGTTGATTTTCTTAGTCATCAAATGCAGGTTGGAATTAATTTTGTACATTTCCCAAGTCATTCATTCTTAATAATAATAATGTTTAGAAAGTCCTTAGAAGATCCATTCCTTTGTTTATTCTTAGTTATTAATTCATACATCATTTATTCACTCATCCATTTATTCTGTCATTCATCCATTCATTATTTCATTCATTCATTCATTCATTTATTTATCCGTTCTTTCATTTATTTATTCATTCATTCCTTCATTCTTACATTCATTCTTCTATTCATTTTTCTATTCATTTCTTCTCTCATCTATCCATCCATTCATTCATCTGTTTCTTCCCAGTTTTTCCCTCCTGCCGATACTTGCCTGGTCTTCCCTCCATCTTCACCAGAAACAGAAGAAAACCAAGATAATAAACTGAGCCAGGGTAGTAACCTTAGTGACACAGTCATCTTCAATAAACCCCCTGGTGGATCTAATGATGATGACAAGGATGAAGAAGATGATGACGATGAAGAAGATCAGGAAGGCCATTTTGAACCAGAAGACGATGAAGATGAAGAATTAAGTACCCCAAGAAAGGAGAACCAGCCAAAGCCGACTACACTACAATTCACACATAAGTCACACACAGTATCGATAAATGTCGAGGATATTTTTGAGTATTATTGTAGGGAGATAGCTCATATTAAGGAGAGCAATCTATGGTTTAGAAGCGCCTTGATTTCACTAGCGGAGACGCAACGCAAGCTAGTACTTGACATAATTAACGAGTAAATATAAACAATCTTCGTATGCGTTTCGACTGTGATTAGCACGTATATCGGAGATACAACTACTATTACAAAAGTAGTGAAAACACAAAATAGTGAATAGACTTCTCGTACGCAAGAGAAATAAACTTAGGTATGTTGTTCCTGTTAGAGTATTGATATAAATATAGGTAGAAAATCGATGTATAGGCAGCTAAACTGTTGGAGTGGCCAATACCAAATTGAGTAGAGGACTGGGTACTAGTTCGTCTAATTAATGTAATTAAGAAATGAATCTCATAATTAAATAGAGCACATCAAGATATGTATGATTCCTGAGTTTGTTTGCATTTGGTTGTATTCTGACCAAGATACAGCCTCATAAAATTGCCTAAAAATAGAAGGAAATGTATGGTTTGGAAGGACGCTTGTCCCTCCAATCCATACATTCCTTTGTAATTTTGGGCAGTTTTGAATGGCTGCAAATCACTCAATATCCAACCAAAAGCAACAAATCTCAGGAATCTTGCATATCTTGATCTGCTGTTTTATATTATGAGGTTCATTTCTTACTTAAATTAATTTGGGAAACTAGTACCCAGTCCTCTACTCGATTTGGTATTACCAGTGACAAAGGGAATAAAAGAATTGACGCAAACGAAGTTGTAGTGGTCTACTTGGATAGACACGTTCGTGGATAGCTCTACGAAAACGGCCGATTGAAAAGTATGTTTCGTAGTTAATATTAACTATGGTTTCGTTAAAGATTTCAAATCACCGTGCCAACACTTTAGTCAAAGATCGCTGGTTCAAACCATTCTCTCTTAAAAATATCAAAACCAACTGTTTGGTCTACTAAATTACTGTAAATAGTGTTTCTAAGGTGACAAATTAGTGGCGTGTTTATAATGAGATCACCATGGTGATTATTAGGGTTTATAAGAATCATAGATTAATGAATAATAAAATAGGCCTAGCCTTAAGTACGTTGTAAAATACGAATAGATGACAATAAAATAAGCAATTTATATATATCTGGACCATGTGTTGCTGCTCTGCTCTGCTCTGCTCTGCTCTGCTCTGCTCTGCTCTGCTCTGCTCTGCTCTGCTCTGCTCTGCTCTGCTCTGCTCTGCTCTGCTCTGCTCTGCTCTGCTCTGCTCTGCTCTGCTCTGCTCTGCTCTGCTCTGCTCTGCTCTGCTCTGCTCTGCTCTGCTCTGCTCTGCTCTGCTCTGCTCTGCTCTGCTCTGCTCTGCTCTGCTCTGCTCTGCTCTGCTCTGCTCTGCTCTGCTCTGCTCTGCTCTGCTCTGCTCTGCTCTGCTCTGCTCTGCTCTGCTCTGCTCTGCTCTGCGGTCGATTATGCTGTATAAATTACCATTTTTACTCTAACGAAGAAGTAGCTCTCCCTTTTATACGGCGTATAAGCAACAATTTTTACGTTTAAATTTTCAAGTTTTTTTTTTTCCCTCTAGTTTTATACAAGGGGAAATGATTATAGCAACTTACAACATTTATTATCGAATTTAAACCGTGATTCTTAAAAGGATGTAGTTTTGACGTTTTCGGTTTTGGACAATGCATAGTACAACCGCAGTTCTCCTACTAAACAGATGTCTTAGCTTAGAAGTTCTCACCGATGGTTTCACTTTGCACTTTTCTTTATATATCCCTTTGTATCACAAGGTGAAAGGGATGACACGGCGTCCATCTTACGGTCACCTCGCAGCATGCAACCACTTTAAAATAGCTTTTTATGTAATAGAGTAAGTACGAGAGAGAGTGTTTCCTCCGATATCCAAACACGGAGAAGTTTCTTGAAAAAAAAAACACGCAGCCTCTTCTCAAACCATTAATAATTCTTGGAGAAATTCAAAGCAAAAGTTGGCCAGATTTTATGCTAATTAAGACCACTTACTTATTCAAACCTCTTTCACCATGTCCTCGTGAATTACACCAAGTAAGTGACCATCTTATACTTCGACGAAGAATTAACGTCCTAAACGTCAGTGAGTAACACTTTCTTTTTATACGGTGTATAAGTTACTATTTTTTACTATTAACTTTGCTCTGAAGAAAGAATAACGTCCTAAACGTCAGTGAGTAACTCTTTTTTATACAGTGTATAAGTTACCATTTTTACTATTAACTATATGCTCTGACGAAAGAATAACGTCCTAAACGTCAGTGAGTAACACTCTTTTTATACGTTGTATAAGTTACTATTTTTACTATTAACTATATGCTCTGACGAAAGATAAACGTCCTAAACGTCAGTAAGTAACTCTCTTTTATACAGTAAATAAATTATGATTTTAACTTCGACGAAGGATTAACGTCGTAAACGTCAGTAAGTAACACTCTATTATACGGTGTATGAGTTACCATTTTTACTCCAACGCCGAAGGTGATTAACGTACTAATAGCTGTTATTACAGTTATATGCAAATGATTTTGAACAATGGGTTGAAGTTGAGGCTTTCGGGCGAAAACAATAGGTTTGCCCGAAAGCCTCGATTTGAATCCATTGTTTGAAATCATTTGCATATAACTGTAATAACAGCTATTATAAACGTCAGTAAGTAACACTCTCTTTTATACGGTGTATAAGTTGCCATTTTTACTCCGACGAAGGATTAACGTCCTAAACGTCAGTAAGTAACACTCTCTTTTATACGGTGTATAAGTTGCCATTTTTACTCCGACGAACTATTAACGTCCTAAACGTCAGTAAGTAACACTCTCTTTTATACGGTGTATAAGTTGCCATTTTTACTCTGACGAAAGATTAACGTCCTAAACCGGCGTTAGTAACACTCTCTTTTATTCGGTGAATAAATTTCGCTTGCACCTTCAATACCATAACCGTTTTTTTTTTTTTCATTACTTCAGTGTCCGGTCGTTAAGTGTGAATTGATTAATTTTATTACAAGAAAATTGTCACCATCATCACCCGAGTGCTAACTTCTTTCCATATCTATCACCCTAGTGTGAATTATCTCTATCGATCATCAAACAAGGTTTTTAATAACAGAGCTGGCTGGCTTATTTGCTTGAGCCCATTAAACGAATTAATATTTGGCTAAATCATGAGTATAGTAGACAGTTTGATATGTAATATGAGGTCCTGTTAGGGTTTTAGGTTTATGGATGGGGGTTTTTAGAGCAGGGATATGGATTATTAACCCGAAAGTTTAAGCATTTAGAACCAATTGAGGATTTAGGATTACTCGTTTGTAATTTATTTTTGGTAAATCATTATTTACAATTTAGGATTACCGATTATTTATGAACTTCAATCAGGATTATGGACACAGGGCCTCTAAGGGACCGGTCATTATTTTAATGTGTGTGTGTGGGGGGGGGGGGGGGGGGGTGGGGGGGGGGGGGGGGGAGAAATCATAGGGGGGGGCATGCTTATATTTTTCAATGACAGGGGGTGGGTTGGAATTAAATTTCACTGAGTTGTGGGTGGGCCATTTCTCTTTTGTAAAGAACATACATGAATGTATAAAGTAAGTTGTGTGTTATCAAATTGGATAAAAAACGTTTATTCATGCAAACCTAGTATATTAATTGCCATGTTGTATGTATAAAAAGCAACATTCATTTTTTTTAGTTTCTATCAGTTTAACAAAGCAAACAGTAATATTTCTACAACATTTGAAGTCTTTCAAAAGTATTGTCAATAAGTTCATATGCATCCAGAGCAAATAGTCCTTGATTCTTCATTATTTCTAAATGTTTAATGGCACTTCTCTTATTAACCCTTGCAAAGCTATCTTTACTTAGTTCCTCTTCGCAAAGTGCATGTGCACGTAATCGTGTAGCCTTCTGGGAAACAGAGATTTTCAACAGTGAAACTGTCTAGGGTAATGCCCTTAATCAATTTGAAGACAGCTGCCTGAAGGGGGGAGGGGGGTGGGGCTGCCTCTGAAATGAATTCGAGTGAATTTACGAGTGAAACGCTGTATTTTGACGAGCCAAAATGCAAGTTAACAAGTAAAATATTCAGCCATATTACATATCAACCTGTCTACTAATGAGTTATTCATTATTCACATCACCACAAAAAAGGTTGTTTTTTATAGAGCAACATATTTTATTACTTGACTGAAGACGAGTAAAAATATCCAGCGATATTTTTACTCGATCCAGTCCTACTCCTGCAATATTTTTACTCATCTATGACTAGTTGGATAATAATTAAGTTTATTTACTTTAAAAGACCCGTTTTATTAGCCTGTATTTATTTTATTGTTATTGGTGTGCTAGCCCATCACCAGGGTAAACAAACACGTACAGCTGTAACGACTAAACCTTCACATATAAGATAGGTCAGTGTACCAATTGAGTCGCTAGTAATTATTTAAAAGAATTAGTTTGGCTTTGGTCAAGCACTGCGACATGTGCATTGCGTCAGTGTTTCTAAGAATAGACTAGAACCTAGCCATTGGGGTAAAAAGAGAAGTCTAAACTTTACACCGTTCAAAAAAGTGAGTGAAACAGTATGTTACGGGCGTTCAGTACCTTCGTCAGGATAAAAAGGGGCAAAAAATGTGATTCTAAGAAAGGCATTAGAGTAAAAAGAGCTAGCCTGAAAAGTCTAAACTTTACACCGTACAAAAAAGTGAGTAAAACTGACGTATTTTAAATGTTATGGACGTCGTTCATTCCCTTAACTTGTTAGAATAAAAAGGGGCAAAGAATGTGATTCTAAGCAAGGCATTAGAGTAAAAAGAGCTAGCCTGAAAAGAATAAACTTTACACCGTACAAAAAGTGAGTAAAAACTTATTAATGTTACGGACGTTACTCCTTCGTCAGGATAAAAGTGACAAGGAATTGGAGTTCAAAATGTTCTTAAAAACAAATTGAAATCTTTTACGAAATGGCAGACCTCAACCTCTTCCGACATCACGATATGATGATGTTGTTCAAATACCTCAGTGTGGGTCCGGCGCGCAACGATCTGAGTTTTTTTAAATTTTTATTAAGACATAGCAAATATTAACTTTGTAAACGGAAAGGGAGAAGAGTTTACAAATAACCATAGCACACTTTGTTTTGCACTCTGATAAGATTTTAGCTACCATCTTCAAGGTTTGTCAGTGCAGAAACAAATTTCCATTTCTGGGGTATTTTCGTCAAAATCGCTCTAATTGAGCTAAAACTCGGTCACAGACTAGAAAACAGTTTTACACAACTATCTACGTAAAAAAAGGTTTTTATTATTGTATATTTGAAGCACAGCGAAAGGATATCTCTCGACTCCATACATTTACTGTAAAAGATCACAAGTGATGAGCTTGGGCTCCCTGTGATTGCATGTGATAATAACTACATCCGCTCAAAGAAAAAAAAAGTAATAATTTTAAAATCTGACGGAAGAGTCAAGCAATGACAAATACTTGTAAAAACAACTAAAAAAAACATCCTTTTCGTGAGTTATTGACTTACATAATCACGACGTGCACGGCCCCTTAAATGTTCACATTGATATTGAAGTCTTTTTGGTGAAGAGGTCTCGGTCGCTTGGTAAACTGATTCAGGTAAACAATCCTTTTTTCTGGCGGAGTTTTAGCGCGCAAACAGCCAAGTTATTGTCATGCAGCTCTGTAAAATTACCTTGAAATTATCTTGCAATATGCCAAAATAATTATTCTTAAAAAAGTATTTCTTATTGGTTTGATTGTGGACACTAATTCCTGTGTTTTCGTTTGGTTTGCAAATAGTTAAACTTCTTTTCTTCTGAAAAAAATGACCTTTTTGTTGGAGTTTTCATTAATTCTTCGAGAACATAGGTTCTACTTCCCTTGAATAATACATCTACATAAAACACAAGTTTCTGAAGCTCTCCTTTTCTGCATTTCAAACATCAACACAAAATCAAACATTCCGGGATATGTGCATGAAATCATTTTAACGGATTAAGAAAAAATCCACAACGAATCAACTAATCAGAATCGATTTTTTTATGTTGATGTGTTATTAAAAACAAAATGTGTATTTTTCTGAAAGTGTTTGCCCTAAACAATTGAATATACTATTGAGAAAAACAATCGTAAAAGCTATCAAAATGAAATGTACAGCTAGCTTACTAAAGCTTACTAATAGAACTAAATTATCATTTTATTGCGATGAAAAAGACAGCCTATAGCTATTCAAAGGAAAGTTTTCCGGGATGGCGTCGGAAATGAAGCCATATGATATAAAGCTTAAAATTTACATTATCGATATTTGCTTCGGAAGTGATTAAAAGTGTAATTAATGTTACAGCTTTTGTTTTACTGGAGTAAAATTAATACAATGTGAAGTAAGTTTTGTAATGCGTGAACAATTGATTCCAACTTAATCAGCTCTTTCATTTTCAGTCAAGAATAAGTCATAAATAAGTAAAAGAAAAGAACCATATTGTACGTCGGAAGTCCCCTTAGCTGAAGCTATAATCTAACCAGAGAGCCGACGGTGCGTTTTTTTATGCAAGATCAAGGTATACAATAGTAAATGTTTTGTGCTTTTGATAATCTCCTTGAAAATATAAATGGAAACTAGCGAGTAAACTAGTATAGGCTGCGTCGGTGTTTGATATAAACGATAGGTAATAGAATGAAATTTGTAAACACCGTAAAAAATAGAAATAGAAACTAGCGAGTAAACTAGTATAGGCTGCATTGGTGTTTGATATAAACGATAGGTAATAGAATGAAATTTGTAACATCGTAAAGAATAGAAATAGAAACTAGCGAGCAAAAATTGTATAGGCTGCGTCGGTGTTTGATGTAAACGATAGATAATATAATGAAATTTGTAACATCGTAAAAAAATAGAAATAGAAACTAGCGAGTAAACTAGTATAGGCTTCGGCGGTGTTTGGTATAAACAATACTAACGAAGGGCTACGTACAGCTCGAAACGTCCGTCAGTAAGTTAATTACCACTTTTACGGTGTTACTAATTTCATTTTATTACCTATCGTTTATATCAAACACCGACGCAGCCTACACTAGTTTACTCTAGTTTCTATTTCTATTTTTTACGGTGTTACAAATTTCATTTCATTACCTTTCGTTTATATCAAACTTCGATGAAGGGCTAAAGCTCGAAACGTCAGTAAATTTAAATATTATTTTTACGGTGTTACAAATTTCATTTTATTACCTATCGTTTATGTCAAACTTCGATGAAGGGCTACAGCTCGAAACGTCAGTCAAGTTAAATATTATTTTTACGGTATTGCAAATTATATTTTATTGACTCTTTTTTTAAATACAGTAAACACCTACATAAAAGAACAGATGATCTTGGGGTTCAGGCTGATGCGTTTCTTATATATCGGGTTCTTAGTGAAAAATCAGGCTGAAGATAATCTTAAGAGGTACGTTCTTAAAATTGTTTCTACTAGCTTCAAGAAATTTTTATAAATGAAGGATATAGGCTGTATTGGATGGTACACAGTTAAGTATTGCCCCCTCTGGGATTGAGCCAAAAACTCTAACGAAAATTATGCTCTTCTCAACAACATATGAAGTCAAATTTACTCTAGCAACTCCAATCCCTTCTGCAAAATACTGTGTGTTTGTAATGGTCTAGCACAAATTAAAATTAGATCAGCTTCACTGTTTCATTGGTTCTTATATTGATGACGCCCTGTTAGGGGGAGGGGGGGGATGAATAATCCACAATCCTGATTGAAATTTATAAATAATCTTTAATCCTAAATTGTAAATAATGATTTACCTAAAAAAATAAATTATAAACGAGTAATCCTAAATCCTCAATTGGTCCTAAATGCTGCAAAAATAATCCATAATCCTTAAACTTCTGCATGGGTCAATAATTCATATCCCTGCTCTAAAAACCCCTAATAATCCATAATCCTAAAACCCTAACAGGACCTCATTGATGGTGCTTTATTGACCAAATTTCAGCCTTAAGGTTCTTATCCACTTGTTCTTTTACTGCGGGTGTTTATTGTAGTTTGTTTTTGTTTTTACTTCTCTTTTGTGAATCCCTAATGAAGTAGAGATAAGTATGTTTAAGTGTTTAAAACGTTTTTCATCACGATTGTCATCAGCGTCAGTAGTTCTAAGGGATTTTCATTAAAGTTTTCCATAATCCTCGCATCAAATAATGATTTTTGTTGACATTGAGTATAAGAATACTGTATTGTGAAATGTTTTAATTTTAACAAATGTCAAACTGCACGCTCATCAACAATTACGAAGATGATCTGACTAGAAGGGGTAATTCTCTCTTTTTGCAAGTCTTATCCGCCCCTGGGGTGATTGGCAGTCGACTATGAAAATGACCCCTAAAAGGAACTATTTTAACAGTTAAAAAGTCTTATTAATTTCAACCCCTAACCAGCTAAAGGCCCGGGCAAATGGTTTCAACATTTGCTTCAACATCCGTTCGATTTTGTTGAATGGCAATGTTTAAACGCTTTTAAACTCTTTCAACATCAATTCAACATCGATTCAACACGTTTCAACAACGTTGAAAAAGTTTAAAAGCGTTTAAACATTGCCATTCAACAAAATCGAACGGATGTTGAAGCAAATGTTGAAACCGTTTGTCGGGCATTAAGCCGGGGGGGGAGGGGTACTCCCTTTGTCCAAGTGGTAGGGGGTGCACAGATAAAAATAACTTATAAAGCCTTGTCGATTTCTACCCCAACAAAGCAACAAAACAGAGTAAAAATGACTATTAAAGGTACGAAATCATGTTACGTAACTGATTTTTGAGCCAGAACTCTAAAAGGACCCTAAAAGGTACGCACAGGAAATATTTTCAACCCTAAAAGGTGTGCCGATCACCCCTACCACTTGGACAAAGGGAGTACCCCCGGACTTATACGAGGGTTTTGATACGCAGGTGGTACAAAGATTAGTAAATTTACAATTTAATTACAACTGCAAGATATTGGGCGCTGAGTTTCCACAATCAGATAACAGGTCAAGGAATATGTTTTTTTCATTTGCCGGCAAGCTCACCATAACAACTTACGTAGAAAGGTCATATTATTCATCTGTCCCTTTCAAACGAATACAATAAGTTATTTTTGTCTTTTTTAATGTTTATTTAATCATTTTCAAAAAATTTACATAACTACAACACACTACCGAGGTATGACGATTGATGATATATATTTTTGACGATGTAGTTGCTAGCGACAATTCCATCAGTTTCTTTTTGTCAGCGCAAACCTTTGCATCGCGTCTTGCAATTGTGAATTTCATTTTTTTCTGTTAGTTTTTCCCGATTCTTTCATTTATTAGTGTATTGGGAGGGGGGCGGCAAAATTTTATGTTGTCTTTCCAACGACTTTCGATATCAATAATCATACTATTTTTCTCAATATTCAGAATGACGTTGAACAACTCGACAGTGCTACCGCCCTCCAAGCCAGCCATCGTCCTTTTCAAAGGTTGTGCCGACTTTAGCAGCATTTTACAAATCGTTCTCATCGTCATCGTCATGATCTTGTCCGTCCTCGGTAACGGTGCCATATGCTGTCTTCTAGTCCGTTTTCGTAGTCTACGTACCGTACCTAACATTCTTGTAGTTAACCTGGCCTTCATTGACGTCATCAATGCCCTGACTAACATGACGTTGTTTATTATGTGGTATCAATGTCAAGTACGCTTCCTGACTGGGTCAGCGGTATCGTGGTTCATAGTCATGTGGTATGTTCTGTTCATGTATTTGACAGTGTCGTCTCTGGTCGTGTTAATGCTGGACCGTTATGGTGCCATAGTACATGGTTTGAAATACCACACATGGAAGACAAAGAACAAAGCTGTGATATCTGTGTTCGTTATCTGGTTAGCTGCTATGGTGTACACGTTTGGTATGTTTAGTTTGGGGATCGGTATTGATGTCGGCCCACTACCAGTCTGGATCTACCGTATTCAGTATTTCAAGAAATTTGGTCGTTCATTCCTCATCCCAGGCTACCTCGTCCCGTTCGCTATTATCGTCCTGTTAGGGTTCCTTATTTGGAGACAAGTGCACATGAGCACTCGTCTCATCGCACCGCAAAGCAATATGGGAAAGAGAGTCAGAAGTGACGTGCAGACCGCAAAGACTCTTGGGATTACTATCTTGGCGTATTTTTGTATGGGTTGTTTTCCAGTACTTCTCCACAGTATCGCAAGGCTTCATGGGTCCTGGATCCATTATCTGGCGTTTTTCTTTGTCTTCATGAACAGCATGGCAAACCCTGTGATATATTCGCTAAGAACCAAACGATTTCGCACTGCATTAATGCTGCTTTTGCGGGATCCCTGTGGTGACAGCCAACCCACTGATAAAACGTTTCGAGCAATGAACAGTTGGTCTACTGGGGGAATGGTACCGACTGAGAATACATCAAATATACATGGTTTTGATATTGACAATGACAACAGAATGTTTTAGAACACTGTTTATGAAATGACGCACATTGAGAGATGTTATTAGAGGGCTTTCATTTATTAGTGTATGCAGTAATGGGCTCCTGGTGTATGGGAGGGGGGGGGGAGGGGGTCGGCAAAATCACCTGTTGTCTTTTCCAAATATTACCCCCCCCTATCCTTCCTTGTTCGCAAAAAAATATCATAACCAACTCCGCCCTCCCTATATTTCGTCTAGTTTTTACTAAACCCCTATTAAACAGCATATAATTTGTAACAACCCCCCTCCCTATATAGCTTCCAAAAATAACGTGACCCCCCTTAATATTGCCGACCCCCCATACACTGATATAAATGAAAGCCCCTTTAGAAAGCACATAGGAATCTGTACACATCACAAGTATCTTTAAGCTGTCAGCTATTGTTATAGGTGGACTATCATGAAAATGGTTTCACTTGTAAACACTACGCTCAACGATTATGGCTACACATGAGTGGCCATGCTGTATCAGCAGACACAATCACAAGCCAAAGGCCTAATGTCTAGGTTATTTCTTTTTGTTTTTATTTGGTAACAGTAAATATTTGCCGAGAAGTTAAGACTTTTATAAATTAGGGTATACAACACAAGGGTGCTGAATATGGCAGCTTTTGGTAAATTCCTCATGAATTTTAATAAGTTTTGTATATAGGACTATCAGAGACCATACAAATGGAACTGTACAACGGCGTTGTCCAAGAACTGTCAATAATGTACATATTTTGTAAACTACCATTTCTGTGAATAATTATTAGCAACAGTTTCAAGACTCTCTAAGACTTCAAGAAAACTGCTATACTCAATACCACTATCAATAAAGCAATTGTGTTTTCTAATGTCAACTTTCTTGGACCATTTAACCAATGATTGTATCATTTCACCCACACCTGTCGAAGTACCCAGACAGGCCAACATGTTGACGTCCTTAATAGTTTCTTTATCACCTCGAATGTAGCCCTCTTCAACAGTACCAGCACTAGTGACTGAGGGGCCAAAGAAATTAGGATAGGGCGGGGTTATGCGGCATGCTTGATTGACTGACCAGTTTGTATTCACACAATAAGGGTTCATTGCTTGACTAAATGCATTCAGCATTTCCAAACTTGACTGGCAACTGTCAATCAATGTTTTAGACTTTTTCATTGGCTGCTGTAATTGTCCTGAGTTCTGGTTTGCTAATGTGGCGTAAGCACCCCTTAAAACAGCAACTTGTGACAGTGGTTGATTGACCTGGGATATGTTGGGTGTTAGCGACGTGAGTAAGCAGCTTTCCTTAGAGTGTAATGTAGAGTTAAGGACAGATTGCAGTGGTTTATTTGCACCAAGTGGAAGAGGGAAGCTGCATGATGCACTAGTGATCTTCCTATCGCCAAATGTCAAAGAATCTATAAGGTTATTCATGTGACATTTCAAAACTGTATCTAGACGGTAAGGCATGGTGAGTGTGTCAATTGTTGACGCCAGAATAGCACTAGTGTGGTACGCCAGGTTGGCCTGAGACAAAAAAACAAAACATTTTAGTTTCAATGTTTTAGTTATTATTTATTATTCAGTTATGTACTCACTCAATCAATCAATGACTGAATCAATCAAGTTTATCCAATCAGTGATCCATTCAATGAATAAATAATGAATGAATAAATGAATGAATGGATGGATGAATGAATAATTAATGAATGGATGGATGGATGAATGAATAATGAATGAATGGATCAATAATGAATGAATGAATGAATGAATGGATGGATGAATGAATAATGAATGAATGAATGGATCAATAATGAATGAATGAATGAATGGATGGATGGGTGAATGAATAATGAATGGATGGATGAATGAATAATGAATGAATGTATAAAGAATGAATGAATGGATCAATAATGAATGGATGGATGGATGAATGAATAATGAATGAATGAATGCATAAAGAATGAATGAATGGATCAATAATGAATGAATGGATGGATGAATGAATAATGAATGAATGGATGAATGAATAATGAATGAATGTATAAAGAATGAATGAATGGATCAATAATGAATGGATGGATGAATGAATGATGAATTAATAATGAATGAATGAATAATGAATGAACAGATGAATGAGTATATAAATAATGAATGAATGAAACTACCAATCAATGAGGAAGTGAATCAAACAGTTGACCAACCAATTAATCAGTTAATCCATCAATAGTTATCAATCAATCAAACTGTACATCTACCAGTCTGTCAGTCAATCAAAATCAATCAATCAGTTGATCATTCAATTAATCAATTTGTTGGTCAGTAAGTCAATCAATCAATCAACAAACTATTCAGTCAATCAATCAGTCAACAAATCAATCAATTAACTATTCAGTCAATCAATCAATCAATTATTCAGTCAGTCAATCGATCCATCCCGGAACTTACTTTATAATTCAAATAAGGAAACACAGCTGGATTCCCTGTGTGAAACCATCCCTGCCTGGCTAGTGACAAAGGCGTAAACATGCTACTATTATCATTGATGTGTTGATAACTTAATGCCATATTCAGGAGTCTTTGTGCTTTTTTTACATCAGTATTTCCAGGAAATTGACCAGGCAGAAAACCAAACGTTATAATTGACTTAGAGCTGTACTCGTCGGCAAGGTCTTCTATGACTTGTGAAGTAAGTCCTGCAAAGCCGTTATGTACATCAGTCAGTATCTGTAAACAACAAAATAATGATGAGGACGATGACCAATGTTTAAATCACAGTATAAAGTAGATTGGTATTGTTACAAATATATATATAATAATGATGATGATGACAATGATGATTGCGCTTATGTACATCAGTCATGATCTGAAACAACAGAATAATGATGAGGACGATGACGATGACGATGACCAATGTTTAAATCACAGTATAAAGTAGATTGGTATTGTTATAATTATGTTAATAATAATGATGATGATGACAATGATGATTGTGCTTATAATGATTTGATAATGACAATCTGATTACATTGCTGATGATTATGATGAAAATGGTGATTATCATGGAGATGATTATGGTGGTGGTGATGACAATGATGATAGTGATAATGATCATGATAATGATGATCATGGTAATGATGGTGGTGATGACAATGGTGATGATGATGATAAAGACAGTCTAAAAGATGAGATATTTCTCAATCATAATGCACCTATCAATGTCTTGCTCCAACGGGGGGAGTGCGGGCATACCCAGGGGCTATTGACATCTTTCATATCTCTTTGTCAATAGCCCGTATCCTGGGGAAGTCAAATTCATATACTTACTCATATGTTTACTGTTGTGGACGAAGAAAGTATAATTGTATTGTATTGTCAAAAAACATCAAGCAACCCCAGGTACGGGCAAAGTTTATGTTCAATAGCCCGACTTTGCCCACACCTCCACACCCCTCCCCTGTTGGGGCAAGACATTGATACATGTACATGTAGGTGCATAAAAGTCACCTTCCACAAATAACCATCATTACTATCATACTAATAGATACAGTTCACCACATACCTGAAATCCCTGCAGCTGATCACACTCCTCCACAAAGAAGTGCAGGCTGTTTTCAAACTCGTCTTGAAAGTCTATATCTTTGTACAGAGACTGTCCATAACCAAACATGTCAAAGCCAAAGTGATCAGCTTCATGAGAGTATTCCTTGATTATATTAACACTCTTAGGGTGATACTGAGTCCCGATAAAGTCCGACCACACAGTAACATGCTCATCCAAATCATACCGCTTTGATCTTGCTGCAATGGCTTCACACTCGTTTGCACTGCAAGTCGTTGATTGTTTACCAGAGATTTGATCATCATCGATGTCCATTTGGAACTCGTTCTTCGGCTCTATGTTAGACTTATGAACCGACAATCCACCTTCCCACTCCACAGAGTGGTTAGTTGTAGAATAAAGTCCTCCCTCTGCATTTAGGTTTCGTAAGCTGCCTTTTAAGTCAAAGGCAAGCATCCTCGGAGTGTACGTCTCGTCGCCATTTTGTGTTTTACCCACTCGGAATAAACAATCATTGTTGATCTCTGTTTGACTAGGTTCATTTGGGTCGTAGTTGAATAAAGACTCTTGTATATTCCAGAAATGAGTCCCAACAAAGTTTGAATAATGACCAAATTGAAGAGAAATTACCTCCCTAGCTGCTGCCATTTTGAATTTGCGACGAGAATCTTAGCGGTCTGCGGGCTGTTACAATACATATGCGCAGCTCATGTACTCATGTTAAAAACTGCTGACCACCACACTTGTACTCACGAAGTTAAAATATTGGTAGGAAAGTATTTTGTAAGTTTTTTTGTGGGTTTTGTTGTAATGAATAGTGTTGGGAAGGAATGCAATGATTTAAAGAAAGAGTACGATGCGTGCTTTAATTCATGGTACACGGATCATTTTCTGAAAGGAGATATTCACGCTGATCCGTGTAAGGAGTTGTTCAAAACTTACAAAACATGTGTGATGGTGAGTATGATCATTCGTTCGAATTGCACGAGAACACTTCGAGAATATCGAAATAGATCATTCGTTCGAATTGCACGAGAACACTTCGAGAATATCGAAATATTAGCTTCTATTAAACTATTATTTGGAAAAATTTTAAAACCTTGAAATGTTGGGTTGAAATGCAATGTTTTTTTTAAATTATTAAATGCTTCATTACAATCATCAATACTTGCACATATTACTGTTTGAAACATGTCAATCATCATCATAATATATGCTCTCGTCGTCTTCATCATCATTATAATCATAATATCTGCTCGTCGTCATAATATCTGCTCTTGTTATCATCATCATAATATCTGCTCTCGTTACCACCCTCATCATATTCGTTCTTGTCATCATCATAATATTTGCTCTCGTCATCATCATCATAATATCTGGTCTCGTCATCATCATCTTATTATCTGGTCTCGTCATCATCATCTTAATATCTGCTCTTGTCGTTATCATCACTATAATATCTGCTCTCATCGTCATCATCTTAATATCTGCTCATCATATCTGCTCTCGTCATCATCATCTTAATATCTGCTCTTGTCATGATCATCATAATATCTGCTCTCACCATCATCATCATCATCATATTTGCTCACCGTCATCACCGTCATCATATTTGTTCTTGTCAGCAGCATCATCATCATCGTCATAACTGTTATCAGTATTATTGGTGTTGCTTGTGTTATCACTATCATTATTGTAAATTATTATTATAATCATCATCATCATATTCACTACCGACATCATCTTAAATCTCTGTGATATTAATATTGTGCAGAAAGCCATCAAGGAAAAGAACATCAATGTTGAAGAACTGGACAAAGATGTTCTTGGTACCGACCAAGAAAAACAACCACCGCCAAGTAGTTAAAGAATATCAAACAATATTGCTTATGGCTACACAGACTGCCACTTCAGACTATAATGTCAGTGAACTTCATCAATAAAATGAGCCAAAATCAACAACAACAACAACACAACATGGTTGAATGGCAGAGACTTGTTAAGACATAAGAAATAAAAATGAAAATAAAATGATGGGAACAAAATATAGAAAAAGAGCTATAATCAAAGACGGTTGATGGCAAGCAAAACAAGGACATATTGGTAATAACAACTTGGCATGAATGAATGACAGAGATTTAGTAAGACACAAGAAATTGGAAAAAAGTTATAATCAAACATGGTTGATGGCAAGCAAATGAATCACATATTTGTAATAACAATTTGACATGAATGAATGGCAGAGACTTAGTAGGACATGAACAAAATGAACATTAACAAAGTCTTCAGGAACTAGTTATTAACAAAGTCATTGGCATCAGCAACAATATATAATGATAAAGTTGGACGTACAGTACAAAGAAAATTAAAAAATCTATTGTGAAAATAGTGGGCAAAACTGAAAACAGGATTGAAGGCAATTAATCATTTCAAAGTTTGTTTTTTTTAATAATTTTTTAAACAAAATATTAAACAAATGAAACCAATAGAGTGTAAACAATATATTCTTGAAATACAAAACTAAGAAAACTAAGTTTTCCTAGTTTGAAGTTACACAGTAGTGTGCTAAGAGTGCTTAAGTTGTGCTAATGAGCCACATTGAGCTAGCAAAATCAATCAGGGTTCGTGCTACTCCTTAAACTCCTTGAAAACTCGTTAGATTTGATTTACGTTTTTAAGGGCACTTGAAAAGCCCTTGAATTTTAGAAAATCAGCAAAAACTCCTTAAAAACTCCTTAATTCTAGCTAAAGTAGGGTAAAAATTTGAGAATTGCAAATTAAAGTTAAGCAAAAATTCTAGTATTGTACATCATTTTCGTAAATTCGTAAATTTTCGTATATCAAAGTTGTCGCAAAAAGTGCTTAAAAATTACTTTTTGGTCCTTGAAAACTCCTTAGATTTTGTTTACTGACATCAGCACGAACCCTGCCAAGGCTGATAGCACTTTATTCATGAAATAAAATACAATTACTACTGTGGACTAGAGCGCAAACATATTATATCCATGAAAATGAAATCAAATTACTACTGTGGAATAGAGCGCAAACATATTATATTCATGAAATCAAATCAAATTGTTACTGTGGAATAGAGCGCAAACACTATATCCATGAAAATGAAATCAAATTACTACTGTGGAATAGAGCGCAAACATATTATATTCATGAAATCAAATCAAATTGTTACTGTGGAATAGAGCGCAAACATTATATCCATGAAAATGAAATCAAATTACTACTGTGGAATAGAGCGCAAACATTATATTCATGAAATAAAATCAAATTGTTACTGTGGAATAGAGCGCAAACACTATCCATGAAAATGAAATCAAATTACTACTGTGGAATAGAGCGCAAACATTATATTCATGAAATCAAATCAAATTACTACTGTGGAATAGAGCACACACACTATATCTATGAAATAGAATCAAATTACTACTGTGGGATAGAGCATAAACACTATCCATGAAAATAACATCAAATTGTTACTGTTGACTAGAGCACAAACACTATATCTATGAAATCAAATTACTACTGTGGAATAGAGCGCAAACACTATATCCATGAAAATAACATCAAATTGTTACTGTGGAATAGAGCGCATGCAAACATTATATTCATGAAATAAATTCAAATTGTTACTGTGGAATAGAGCGCAAACACTATATCCATGAAAATAACATTAAATTGCTACTGTGGACTTATAAGAGCGCAAACACTATATCTATGAAATTAAATTAAATTACTACTGTGGACTAGTGCGCAAACACTATATCCATGTAATAAAATTTAATTACTACTATGGAAAAGAGCGCAAACACTGTATCCATGAAAATAAAATAAAAATGTTACTGTTGACTAGAGCGCAAACACTATATCCATGAAAATAAAATCAACTAGAGCGCAAACACGTACTATATCCATGAAAATAACATCAAATTACTGCTATTGACTAGAGCGCAAACACTATACCCATGAAAATAACATCAAATTGCTACTATTGACTAGAGCGCAAACACTATACCCATGAAAATAACATCAAATTGCTTCTATGGAATAGAGCACAAACACTATCTCCATGAAAATAACATCAAATTGCTACTGTGGAATAGAGCACAAACACTATATCCATGAAATAAAATGAAACTGCTACTGTGGAATATAGCGCAAACACTATATCCATGAAATTTCTCATGTTCAACTGATCGTATCGCAGCAATGTTGGTACAACATGTTGGGGCCCATTCAAAAGAATCTTTAACATTGTCTGTGCTGGTGTTTGACACCAAGTTAGACACACCAATTTTAAAGTTCACCCATGCAAGGCAATAACTTTGTTTCCTAGTCAGAAAGGAATTATGAAAAATGGAAAACAACAGAGTGTAAACAATATATCCGTGAAATACAAAACTTAACAGTGCTACATTAAACAATAGAAAACAACAGAGTTTTAACAATATATCCGTGAAATACAAAACTTAACAGTGCTACATTAAACAATAGAAAACAACAGAGTTTTAACAATATATCCGTGAAATACAAAACTAAACAGTGCTACATTAAACAATAGAAAACAACAGAGTTTTAACAATATATCCGTGAAATACAAAACTAAACAGTGCTACATTAAACAATAGAAAACAACAGAGTTTTAACAATATATCCGTGAAATACAAAACTAAACAGTGCTACATTAAACAATAGAAAACAACAGAGTTTTAACAATATATCCGTGAAATACAAAACTAAACAGTGCTACATTAAACAATAGAAAACAACAGAGTTTTAACAATATATCCGTGAAATACAAAACTAAACAGTGCTACATTAAACAATAGAAAACAACAGAGTTTTAACAATATATCCGTGAAATACAAAACTAAACAGTGCTACATTAAACAATAGAAAACAACAGAGTTTTAACAATATATCCGTGAAATACAAAACTAAACAGTGCATGGCTAATCTTTCTTTTTGTTCTTTTTATAAACAACAGCGTATACAATAAGACCTTTGTTACTTGAAAACAACCATTGTCTTGCATGGGTAAACTTAAGAATGGGCGTGTATTACACCTGTAAGGCCAATGTGTTAAGATGTTAAAATGACGTTATTGAAAAGCCATTTTCACCAGGTACTGTAGGGTAATAACGGTTTTATCAACCTATCTACCAGTTAGTTGGAAAACATATTTTCGTCTACGTCTGTCAGGCTATTGTAAAACTCAAGATAAAGTTACTTTTTACATCTTCTTTCTATCCTTATTTGAGATTTTCAAAGTTAGTTTCTAAAAACTTGTTCTTTTTGTGAGTTTTTCAAGACTTTGTTACTAAACGTTGCTCCTTTTTGAGATTTTCATAGTTTAGCTTGTTTCCAAAAAACTTGTTGCTCTATTGTTTTATCAATTCTTTTCCGTTGTAGTGCAATATTGTAATTTGTAATGTAAGAAAATGCAAAAAAAGAACAAAAATATAAAAAGAAGTAGAAAAACACAAAATTTTATTGAGGAACCATACACGCTTTGAGCTTCAACAGAGCAAAACCCTCAAATTTTGCACGGGACTCTATACTTTTTATACTTTTAATTAAAAGAACCCAAAAAAATCTACGTTATGTCAATTGTTTTTAAAAAGTTAATTTTTCCAACGAACAAAAAAAAAATTTTCGTAGGAGTTTTTATTTGACTTCATGCGAGTTTTGAAAACACTGAGAGGACGAAATATGACAGATCAAGGTACTTCTTTGTCTTTTATTCAAAAATATCCATGTTGTATTGTAGAATGGTTCACTAGCCGTCATTTGTGCTTGATATAGTGTGAAAAAACTATTTTCTTATGAGTTGTAATTTTATTTTCATATCACTCCCGTCGGCACAAATCAGTTTGCTTAAAATCTCGCGTAGTCACCTATTAAATGCTGATTATCTCCAAAACGAGCTCGAGACACCCCATTTTTCATTTTATATTTGGAATCAGCATAAAATTTCACATTAAAAAATTGTAGTTTAAAGAAAAGTTTAACATTATTTCCAAAAGCAGCCAGTCACCTACGCTCAGATTTCGATCAGCCGTTGGGGTTTCGTGCGCCCGCGATACTATCCCTTTTCCACAAGTTAAACCACCAATCTTCTACTCAATGATTAACAATCGTTCTTTTTGTTCTTTTTATAAGACCTTTCTGACTTGAAAACAACCATTGTCTTGCATGGGTAAACTTAAGAATGGGCGTGTATTACACCAGTAAGGCCAATGTGTTAAGATGTTAGAATGACGTTATTGAAAAGCCATTTTCACAGGTACTGTAGGGTAATAACGGTTATATCAACCTATCTACCAGTTAGATGGAAAACATATTTTCGTCGGTAACTACGTCTGTCAGGCTATTGTAAAACTCAAGGTAAAGTTACTTCTTGTATCATCTTTCTATCCTTATTTGAGATTTTCAAAGTTTAGTTTCTAAAAACGTGTTCTTTTTGTGAATTTTTCATGACTTTGTTACTAAAAGTTGCTCCTTTTTGAGATTTTCATAGTTTAGTTTCTTTCCAAAAAACTTGTTGCTCTATTCTTTTATCAATTCTCTTCAGTTGTAGTGCAATATTTTAATGTAAGAAAACGCATAAAAAGAACAAAAACTGAAGAATTAAAAAGTAGAAAACACAAAGAGTTAGTACTGAAATACGTGTACCCAGAAGAGCTACTACAAAATAAGTAAATAGAAGTTAATTAGAACAATACGTTTGAACTAATTCCCGACAAACAATGGTCATTTTTACATGGATATACTTATCTTTCTATTTATTGTTTGAATGATGTAAAGGTTAAATGATGAAGGCTATCAGTTTGATGTCAATTGTTGTGGTCTTGATGCTGATTTACGAAGCAGGGGCGATGCCAGGGAAGAACAACGATCCCACCAAGGTACTGACATAGGAGTTGTTTTTATTTTTCTCTGATATAGCTAATCGTGGCAATCAACATCCTCGCTGAATAAAATCTTAAATGGAAACTAGCGAATAAACTAGTATAGGCTGCGTCGGTGTTTGATATAAACGATAGGTAATATAATAAAATTTGTACCACCGTAAAAAATGTTGACTTAACTTTACTGACGTTTCGAGCTTTAGCCCTTCGTCGGAGTAAAAGGAATAAAATCTTATTTAAGCCTCAGTTATCATGGGATATATTCCGTTTTGTTTGTTTCATTTTTCTTCCTCCCTTCCTTTTTTCCTTCGATCCATCTCTCCTTCCTTATTTCCTTCCTTCCTTCCTTCCTTCCTTCCTTCCTTCCTTCCTTCCTTCCTTCCTTCCTTCCTTCCTTCCTTCCTTCCTTCCTTCCCTCCTTCCTTCTTTATTTCCTTCCTTCCTTCTCTCTAGCTTTCCTACTTACATTCAGTTGAAGTCTTTTTTCTCTCGCTCACTCTAATTCGATTTTGTCTTTGTCATGTTTTCTTTCTTGTTAATTTGTAATATTCTATCCCTTTTTGAACACGCGAAGGTATATAAAACCATATATGGTATTGTAGGTGAGAAGTATAACAAAAGACTTTGAATAGGCCTAGCTCGAACCTTAATGCAATTCACACGTTGAGATTGCAACAGAACAATGGGCAATTCTTTGATACGACTTTCTATTTTTTTTTTTCTTTTTTTTTTTCTTTTGCAGAAGATTCGTCAAAATAAAGATAAATCAAAAGCCCTCCACGACCGTAAGTATTTGAATTCATTTTTTTTCCGGTCCGGTATCCTAGTAATTCGCGCGCTGAGATTGGCTAGCGCGCGGTCCGGTTTTTCACTATCTTCCCGGTCCACGGTATCCTGTTGGTAATGATGAAGAAAAATGCATCAACAAACGCCAAAGAATCATTATATAAGTGACGATTCAGACTCTGACTAAACTTTGACATCTTTTTGAACTGCTTTTGGTTGTATTTTGTAGAGAAAGCACATAAAAAAGACACATTGACTGATTGATCGTTGCACGTTTGAATTTGCACGTTCGAGTTTTGACTCGTTTGACTCTGAGTATTATATTAAAAACAAAAATAAATAAGTTATTTACCGGCTAGAGGTCGGTCCGTATAGTTAAAAACTGCCCTCTCTCGAGCTCGCTCTTGGAAAACGGACCTCGGCGGACCTAGGTCCGTACATCCAAGACCTCGGGCAGTTTTTCACTATACGGACCTCCCAGCCGTGAAATAACATATATATATATTCCTTTCTTTTGGTTTATTTAGATACTGTTTTCGAGTTCATGAATTCCAATTCTTTAATTCGATTCCAATTCCTTTTTTCAAATATCTACCTTTATATCAATTTCATTTTTTATCTGTATTTCTAATTCCATTCTATATTTCCTTTCTTTGTAGGTCCTAAGTACAACAAAAATCCCTACTTGTGCAATAGAGAATACCTCCCCGAGTCTAGATACGGACCAAATTACATATGTAATGTATGCAAAGATAACGACCATCGTAGCCATGCGTTCATATGTGATGTATGTTGGCTTAAATGCAGTACATGCCCAGAATACGATCCATCGTGTAAACCAATAGGCGAATAAACAGTCATAACTGCCCTAGATTATTTACAAATGAAATTTAATAAACTGGGCTGCATATAATAACTTGAATTTGGTTGCTATTTCACTGGTTTAATTAATGCCTTCACTCTTCTAAGGTGTATTAGTCTGATATCTATTTCACTGGTTTAGTGCCTTCACTCTACTTAGGTGTATTTGTCTAATATCTATTTCACTGGTTTAGTGCCTTCACTCTAGAGTACAAACACTAAAAGTGTGCAACATAAATACCACTAAATACTGCTAAATTATGCAAATTCTTTTGTTCTCTATTGTTTAATCAACACTATTTAGTGGTAAATAGTACAAAGTATTGCACACTTTTAGTGTTTGTACTCTACTAAGTTGTATTATCTGATATCTATATTTCACTGGCTGACGCACAAGCCTGCTAATTTCCCCAAACCACGACCACACACTAACACAACACATACCACCACTACACCTTTGATTGAAATTTAAAAAAAGGATTAATTCTTTTTTTTAAAAACATGAAAATCTTACGTGATATTTTTAAAACCAAGAGTTAAACCACCAATCTTCTACTTAATCATTAACAATCTTTCTTTTTGTTCTTTCTATAAACAACTTTGTGCTCGTTTTATAAACAACAGCGTATATAATAAGACCTTTCTGACTTGAAAACACCCATTGTCTTGCATGGGTAAACTTAAGAATTGGCGTGTATTACACCAGTAAGGCCAATGTGTTAAGATGTTAGAATGACGTTATTGAAAAGCCATTTTCACCAGGTACTGTAGGGTAATAACGGTTTTATCAACCTATCTACCAGTTAGATGGAAAACATATTTTCGTCGGTAACTACGTCTGTCAGGCTATTGTAAAACTCAAGGTAAAGTTACTTCTTGTATCATCTTTCTATCCTTATTTGAGATTTTCAAAGTATATATTATAATATCTGTAATATTATATTAAATAAATCACTTTGTTTAAAAAAATGTGAAAAGGTCTCTGCAGACGAGATTTTAGAAATGTATTCGACAAAACATGAGCGGTGATCTTTCTTAACTTGGGCGGAAAGGGTACAGAGGGGTTTTAAAAGCCGTTGCCGTGGGCTGCTAGGGAGAAAGAGTTAAAACTGAATACGAGATTTTGAAAATTTTCCATGTAATTGGGGACGAGAGATCGATTGTGTGGTTGAGTCAAGTATCGGACTAAGGTTCTGCGTTGCAATTTTGGTGTGATGTGTAATTTTGTCTGAAGTAGAGGCCGATTTGTGGCGCTTACCGAGGTCTCCAGAAAGCGATAGTGTGCTACCTTGTGTGATTTCTTATCAAGGGAGCGACAAGTGTGCAATACTCGCTCAATACTGCTCCAAATGGCTTGAAACTTCACAGGAAGTCAAAGTAAAACATAAGAAACAAGCATGCATGAACGTCTATTTTTATCATATATACAAATTTTGTATATTTTTAAAACCGCCATATATTCTCCCATAAAAGGCTTATACGAGACCACAGACAGATAGCTCCGCGACTACCTGTGGTGTAAACAATATATCCGTGAAATACAAAACTAAACAGTGCTACATTAAACAATAGAAAACAACAGAGTGTAAACAATATATCCGTGAAATACCAAACTAAACAGTGCTACATTAAACAATAGAAAACAACAGAGTTTTAACAATATATCCGTGAAATACAAAACTAAACAGTGCTACATTAAACAATAGAAAACAACAGAGTTTTAACAATATATCCGTGAAATACAAAACTAAACAGTGCTACATTAAACAATAGAAAACAACAGAGTTTTAACAATATATCCGTGAAATACAAAACTAAACAGTGCTACATTAAACAATAGAAAACAACAGAGTTTTAACAATATATCCGTGAAATACAAAACTAAACAGTGCTACATTAAACAATAGAAAACAACAGAGTTTTAACAATATATCCGTGAAATACAAAACTATACAGTGCTACATTAAACAATAGAAAACAACAGAGTTTTAACAATATATCCGTGAAATACAAAACTAAACAGTGCTACATTAAACAATAGAAAACAACAGAGTTTTAACAATATATCCGTGAAATACAAAACTAAACAGTGCTACATTAAACAATAGAAAACAACAGAGTTTTAACAATATATCCGTGAAATACAAAACTAAACAGTGCTACATTAAACAATAGAAAACAACAGAGTTTTAACAATATATCCGTGAAATACAAAACTATACAGTGCTACATTAAACAATAGAAAACAACAGAGTTTTAACAATATATCCGTGAAATACAAAACTTAACAGTGCATGGCTAATCTTTCTTTTTGTTCTTTTTATAAACAACAGCGTTGACCTTTCTTACTTGAAAACATTTCTTGCATGGGTAAACTTAAAAATGGGCGTGTATTACACCAGTAAGGCCAATGTGTAAGTCCAAGGCGATAGGTCATTCCAAGACGGAAAGGAATTATAGGCATACACCTATTTCAAAAAGGTTGTCAAAAGCGATAGGTCATTCCAAGAAGGAAAGGAATTATAAGCATACACCTATTTCAAAAAGGTTGTCAAAAGCGATTTAGGTCATTCCAAGAAGGAAAGGAATTATAAGGCCGGCATACAATTATTTCTAAAGTACTCAGGTATTCCAATTCCTGTCTGACTTAGATCAAATTATTGTCTTGCATGGGTAGACTTTAAAATGGGTGTGAATAACTCGGTATTAAACACCAGTAAGGCCAATGTGTTAAGATGTTAAAATGACGTTATTGAAAAGCCATTTTCACCAGGTACTGTAGAGTAATAACGGTTTTATCAACCTATCTACCAGTTAGATGGAAAAGATATTTTCGTCGGTAACTACGTCTGTCAGGCTATTGTAAAACTCAAGGTAAAGTTACTTCTTGTATCATCTTTCTATCCTTATTTGAGATTTTCAAAGTTTAGTTTCTAAAAACGTGTTCTTTTTGTGAATTTTTCATGACTTTGTTACTAAAAGTTGCTCCTTTTTGAGATTTTCAAAGTTTAGTTTGTTTCCAAAAAACTTGTTGCTCTATTCTTTTATCAATTCTTTTCAGTTGTAGTGCAATATTTTAATGTAAGAAAACGCATAAAAAGAACAAAAACTGAAGAATTAAAAAGTAGAAAACACAAAGAGTTAGTACTGAAATACGTGTACCCAGAAGAGCTACTACAAAATAAGTAAATAGAAGTTAATTAGAACAATACGTTTGAACTAATTCCCGACAAACAATGGTCATTTTTACATGGATATACTTATCTTTCTATTTATTGTTTGAATGATGTAAAGATTAAATGATGAAGACTATCAGTTTGATGTCAATTGTTGTGGTCTTGATGCTGATTTACGAAGCAGGGGCGATGCCAGGGAAGAACAACGAACCCACCAAGGTACCGACATAGGAGTTGTTTTTATTTTTCTCTGATATAGCTAATCGTGGCAATCAACATCCTCGCTGAATAAAATCTTAAATGGAAACTAGCGAATAAACTAGTATAGGCTGCGTCGGTGTTTGATATAAGTGATAGGTAATATAATGAAATTTGTAACACCGTAAAAAATGTTGACTTAACTTTACTGACGTTTCGAGCTTTAGCCCTTCGTCGGAGTAAAAGGAATAAAATCTTATTTAAGCCTCAGTTATCATGGGATATATTCCGTTTTCTTTGTTTCATTTTTCTTCCTCCCTTCCTTTTTTACTTCGATCCATCTCTCCTTCCTTATTTCCTTCCTTCCTTCCTTATTTCCTTCCTTCCTTCCTTCCTTCCTTCCTTCCTTCCTTCCTTCCTTCCTTCCTTCCTTCCTTCCTTCCTTCCTTCCTTCCTTCCTTCCTTCCTTCCTTCCTTCCTTCCCTCCTTCCTTCTTTATTTCCTTCCTTCCTTCTCTCTAGCTTTCCTACTTACATTCAGTTGAAGTCTTTTTTCTCTCGCTCACTCTAATTCGATTTTGTCTTTGTCATGTTTTCTTTTTGTTAATTTGTAATATTCTATCCCTTTTTGAACACGCGAAGGTATATAAAACCATATATGGTATTGTAGGTGAGAAGTATAACAAAAGACTTTGAATAGGCCTAGCTCGAACCTTAAAGCAATTCACACGTTGAGATTGCAACAGAACAATGGGCAATTCTTTGATACGACTTTCTATTTTTTTTTTCTTTTTCTTTTTCTTTTGCAGAAGATTCGTCAAAATAAAGATAAATCAAAAGCCCTCCACGACCGTAAGTATTTGAATTCATTTTTTTTCCGGTCCGGTATCCTAGTAATTCGCGCGCTGAGATTGGCTAGCGCGCGGTCCGGTTTTTCACTATCTTCCCGGTCCACGGTATCCTGTTGGTAATGATGAAGAAAAATGCATCAACAAACGCCAAAGAATCATTATATAAGTGACGATTCTTTGACATCTTTTTTGAACTGCTTTTGGTTGTATTTTGTAGAGAAAGCACATAACTGAAAGACACATTGACTGATTGATCGTTGCACGTTTGAATTTGCACGTTCGAGTTTTGACTCGTTTGACTCTGAGTATTATATTAAAACAAAAATAAATAAGTTATTTACCGGCTAGAGGTCAGTCCGTATAGTTAAAAACTGCCCTCTCTCGAGCTCGCTCTTGGAAAACGGACCTCGGCGGACCTAGGTCCGTACATCCAAGACCTCGGGCAGTTTTTCACTATACGGACCTCCCAGCCGTGAAATAACATATATATATTCCTTTCTTTTGGTTTAATTTTAGATACTGTTCTCGAGTTCATGAATTCCAATTCTTTAATTCGATTCCAATTCCTTTTTTCAAATATCTACCTTTCAGTATCAATTTCATTTTTTATCTGTATTTCTAATTCCATTTTATATTTCCTTTCTTTGTAGGTCCTAAGTACAACAAAAATCCCTACTTGTGCAATAGAGAATACCTCTCCGAGTCTAGATACGGACCAAATTACATATGTAGTGTATGCAAAGATAACGACCATCGTAGCCATGCGTTCATATGTGATGTATGTTGGCTTAAATGCAGTACATGCCCAGAATACGATCCATCGTGTAAACCAATAGGCGAATAAACAGTCATAACTGCCCTAGATTATTTACAAATGAAATTTAATAAACTGGGCTGCATATAATAACTTGAATTTGGTTGCTATTTCACTGGTTTAATTAATGCCTTCACTCTTCTAAGGTGTATTAGTCTGATATCTATTTCACTGGTTTAGTGCCTTCACTCTACTTAGGTGTATTTGTCTAATATCTATTTCACTGGTTTAGTGCCTTCACTCTAGAGTACAAACACTAAAAGTGTGCAACATAAATACCACTAAATACTGCTAAATTATGCAAATTCTTTTGTTCTCTATTGTTTAATCAACACTATTTAGTGGTAAATAGTACAAAGTATTGCACACTTTTAGTGTTTGTACTCTACTAAGTTGTATTATCTGATATCTATATTTCACTGGCTGACGCACAAGCCTGCTAATTTCCCCAAACCACGACCACACACTAACACAACACATACCACCACTACACCTTTGATTGAAATTTAAAAAAAGGATTAATTCTTTTTTTTAAAACATGAAAATCTTACGTGATATTTTTAAAACCAAGAGTTAAACCACCAATCTTCTACTTAATCATTAACAATTTTTCTTTTTGTTCTTTCTATAAACAACTTTGTGCTCTTTTTATAAACAACAGCGTATATAATAAGACCTTTCTGACTTGAAAACAACCATTGTCTTGCATGGGTAAACTTAAGAATGGGCGTGTATTACACCAGAAGGGCCAATGTGTTAAGATGTTAGAAGGACGTTATTGAAAAGCCATTTTCACCAGGTACTGTAGGGTAATAAAGGTTTTATGAACCTATCTACCAGTTAGATGGAAAACATATTTTCGTCGGTAACTACGTCTGTCAGGCTATTGTAAAACTCAAGGTAAAGTTACTTCTTGTATCATCTTTCTATCCTTATTTGAGATTTTCAAAGTATATATTATAATATCTGTAATATTATATTAAATAAATCACTTTGTTAAAATAAATGAAAAGGTCTCTGCAGACGAGATTTTAGAAATGTATTCGACAAAACATGAGCGGTGATCTTTGTTAACTTAGGCGGAGAGGGTACAGAGGGGTGTTAAAATCCGTTGCCGCGGGCTGCTAGGAAGAAAGAGTTGAAACTGAATACGAGATTTTGAAAATTTTCCATGTAATTGGGGACGAGAGATCGATTGTGTGGTTGAGTCAAGTATCGGACTAAGGTTCTGCGTTGCAATTTTGGTGTGATGTGTAATTTTGACTGAAGAAGAGGCCGATTTGTGGCGCTTACCGAGGTCTCCAGCAAGCGATAGTGTGCTACCTTGTGTGATTTCTTATCAAGGGAGAGACAACGGTGTGCAATACTCGCTCAATACTGCTCCAAATGGCCTGAAACTTCACAGGGAGTCAAAGTAAAACATAAGAAACAAGTACGAATGCCTATTTTTATCATATATACAAATTTTATATATTTTTAAAACCGCCATATATTCTCCCATAAAAGGCTTATACGAAACCACAGACAGATAGCTCCGCGACTACCTGTGGTGTAAACAATATATCCGTGAAATACAAAACTAAACAGTGCTACATTAAACAATAGAAAACAACAGAGTTTTAACAATATATCCGTGAAATACAAAACTTAACAGTGCTACATTAAACAATAGAAAACAACAGAGTTTTAACAATATATCCGTGAAATACAAAACTAAACAGTGCTACATTAAATAATAAAAAACAACAGAGTTTTAACAATATATCCGTGAAATACAAAACTAAACAGTGCTACATTAAACAATAGAAAACAACAGAGTGTAAACAATATATCCGTGAAATACAAAACTAAACAGTGCTACATTAAACAATAGAAAACAACAGAGTTTTAACAATATATCCGTGAAATACAAAACTAAACAGTGCTACATTAAACAATAGAAAACAACAGAGTGTAAACAATATATCCGTGAAATACCAAACTAAACAGTGCTACATTAAACAATAGAAAACAACAGAGTTTTAACAATATATCCGTGAAATACAAAACTAAACAGTGCTACATTAAACAATAGAAAACAACAGAGTTTTAACAATATATCCGTGAAATACAAAACTAAACAGTGCTACATTAAACAATAGAAAACAACAGAGTTTTAACAATATATCCGTGAAATACAAAACTAAACAGTGCTACATTAAACAATAGAAAACAACAGAGTTTTAACAATATATCCGTGAAATACAAAACTAAACAGTGCATGGCTAATCTTTCTTTTTGTTCTTTTTATAAACAACAGCGTTGACCTTTCTTACTTGAAAACATTTCTTGCATGGGTAAACTTAAAAATGGGTGTGTATTACACCAGTAAGGCCAATGTGTAAGTCCAAGGCGATAGGTCATTCCAAGACGGAAAGGAATTGTAGGCATACACGTATTTCAAAAAGGTTGTCCATGGCGATAGGTCATTCCAAGACGGAAAGGAATTATAAGCAATTACCTATTTCAAAAAGGTTGTCCATGGCGGTAGGTCATTCCAAGATGGAAAGGAATTATAGGCATACACCTATTTCAAAAAGGTTGTCCAAGGCGATAGGTCATTCCAAGACCGAAAGGAATTATGGGCATACACCTATTTCAAAAAGGTTGTCCAAGGCGATAGGTCATTCCAAGACGGAAAGGAATTATAGGCATACACCTATTTCAAAAAGGTTGTCCAAGGCGATAGGTCATTCCAAGACCGAAAGGAATTATGGGCATACACCTATTTCAAAAAGGTTGTCCAAGGCGATAGGTCATTCCAAGACGGAAAGGAATTATAGGCATACACCTATTTCAAAAAGGTTGTCCAAGGCGATAGGTCATTCCAAGACAGAAATGAATTATAGGCATACACCTATTTCAAAAATGTTGTCCAAACTGATAGGTCATTCCCGGAAGCAAAGGAATTATAAGGCCAGCATACAATTATTTCAAAAACACTCAGGTATCCCAATTCCTGTCTGACTTAGATCAAATTATTGTCTTGTATGGGTAGACTTTAAAATGGGTGTGAATAACTCGGTGTTAAACACCAGTAAGGCCAATGTGTTAAGATGTTAGAATGACGTTATTGAAAAGCCAGGTACTGTAGGTAATTTCACGGTTATATGAACACAACTACCACAGGTATAGGCCGATGTCATAAATGGCTGCCATTGTGTTTTTCGGAATTAAGTCAGATATGAATAATTTTCACTGGCATATTTAAGATCTAACAAAAATAAACATTTTTCAGAAAGTTTTACAGCCCTGGACAAAATGTGAACGAAGTTATGGTGGAATAAATATGTAAAGATTTGTATGTAATTTTCTACCGAGTCCTAAAATGCCTCGTTTTGGTGTTTTCAGTATTTTTATAATCCTTATAACTTCATCAGAAATGAATATATATTTTTCAAACTTTAATTATGTTATTAATAACTTAGGTTTCTATCATTTGATAGTTTTCCTTTTGCTAAAAACAAATTTTAAGACATATGATAATTAGTGGCGGCCATTTTTATGACATCGGTCTATACCAGACAGGTTTTGGGCTTCCTGGTTTAGTCCAATTTGTAGAAAGAAAGTGCAAATAGCATGTCCACCAAATACAAATTCCGTTCTTTATTGAACGGACTTGTTCGAATATCAATGGAAACGTTCAAATATTGTACAGTTTAAAGCCTAGTCTATAGTCAGTAATATTTTTTTTCGATAATAAAAGATTATGAGTTTAGGAAGGTTTCTGTGTGGTTTTCGGGGCCATTTAAGGTGGCCCAGGGGTATTTATTTACGTAAAAACAATTGTTATTTAACTTCAAATTTTGGCGCAAAAACTACTCCGATTGCTTTAAAAATCGGGATTATAACTTATCATTGTCTCTAGTTTATAGATACTTAAACGTTATTTTAAAAATGCTGATGTCGTAAGAGCAATGTGCTTGCAAACGCGAACTCGACTTTGAGATTTTATGGCTATTTCTAAAAATCTGAAAGACGAAATCACTCGATTTTGCGTCTATGGACTCAATACATGTACTTAAAAATTTAATAATAATGACTTTATTAAATGACTTTGCAATTATTATTATAAGGATAAAAACAATTGAATTATGTCATTTTTACATGACTCGATGACTACTTTTAAATATAATATATAATATGGTATAGTATAGTATAAAAAGTCTGTATATTTATCAATTAAAATGTCTCACGGCAAACGGAATAAAACTGTTCTTGTACCGTTCTGTACGATAGTTTATTTGATACTTTCTTTTTTTACGTAGGTTATAGTTTTTCGTTGCTGTTTCCGGAAGTAGGTGTGAAAGTTTGCTTTTGTCGGATATGCGTTGAAAAAAGTTCTTACAAATATTATATCTTCTTACTGAAAGGAGTTCAAGTCCAGCTTTACCAAGTGCTTCTGTGTAGTTCAAATCAGGGTAGGCAATGAAAAGTGCTCTTTTCTGGATTCTTTCGATATTCTCGCTGAGGTAGGAGGGTAATCCGGTGTGCCATACCGGGCAACCATATTCAAGTATCGGTCTAGTAAAGCTGCAAAAGATCTGACATAATTGGCTCGGTTTAAAACCTGACCTTCTAAGGACTCGTAAGATGTACAAACGCTTTGAGGCTTTTGTAGTAATTTTCTCAATATGTAAGTTCCATTTTAGTTTAGGGGTGATCCAGATACCCAGAAGTTTGAAAGAATCGGTTGTTTCTATCTCATGTCCATCGATATGCAGTGAGTCTACTGGTAGGGTCTGTCTCAAGAAATTTATTCTTAGTTCTTCTGTCTTCTTTATATTGACCTTCATGTTGTTATCAGATATCCAAGAGGCAATTTTGTTCAGCTGGTTTTGGAGAATAGATTCAGAGTTCTTGTTACATATTTCATACACTGTGCAGTCATCCACGTATTTAACAATCGGAGGCATATTACTCGTAACATCTACCTTGAGGTCGTTAATCATTACTATAAATAGAAGAGGGCCAAGTTTGGTACCTTGAGGTACGCCAGTAAATTTAGGTAACCAGTCAGAGAGACAGTCGTTGAGTTTAACTCGTTGTTTGCGATCACAAAGGAAGTTGGCAATCCAATTCAAGAGCATGGGATGGGTGTCCATGTTTTTGAGTTTATGAAGTATAATATTATGGTCGATGCGGTCGAATGCTTTGGAGAAGTCTATCATGCAGGATCGAATTATATTACCAGGTGAGTCAGTTGCTTTCAACCAGTTTTGAGTAAGCGTTATAAGTGCATGTGTTGTAGAAGAATCTTTCAAGCAGCCATACTGGTGAGGATCAATATGTTCAGATATGTAGGATTGCAACCAGGAACAGATATAGCCTTCAAGAATTTTGCTAAGTACAGATGTCAGAGAGATTGGACGTAAATCGTCAGCTGCTGAGTGGACTGTTTTAGTTTTAGGGAGTGGTACGACGTCTGCACTTTTCCATAAAGTTGGAATGGATCCTTCTTGGATTGAAGTGTTAAAGATGTGGCATATTGGTTGACTCAGCGTGTAGGAGTTATACTTCAATAACCAGTTTGGAATGTTGTCTGGACCGGACGATTTGTGGACGTTGATGTTTGAGAGATCTTTTTGGACACTGTGCACTGAAATGAAGAACTTGTCAGGAATTTCCTCTAAAGTGACGGGTAATGCAGACCATGAGATGGGAGAGAGTTCGCTTGCAACATTAGAGAAGGCTTGGTTGATATGGTTGGCAAGTGCTGGCCCACTTAGAATCACGTTTTCCTTCACAATATTAATTGGTAACTTGGCTTTGGACGTTCCAGATAGTTGCTTAACCTCTTTCCACCAGTTATGTGATGAAGTTTGAGAGTTTTCCAGTTTTGTCTTGTAGTATGTTCTTTTGGCCGTTTTACATAGTTTGTTAACCTTATTCCTATAGAAGATAAAAAGAGTAGTGTTGTTTGACGACCATGCTCGTTGACGTTTTGTTACAGCATCTTTAATTTCAGGAGTTAACCAGGTTTTGTCAGTTGGGTGCATCTTAAAGGTTTTCAGCGGGAAATGTTTTACTATTAAGTTGTTAATGTGGTCCATGAAAAAAGTTAATTTTGCATTGCAGCTAGAAAGGTGGTAGATAGGTGTCCAATTTATTTTCTCTAAGTCCTCTTCGAAGGCGTGTCTGTTACGAGTCGGGTATCTGCGTCTTGTAACTGTTTGCTTTGCCAGTTTGGGTTGTTGACATGGTTTCAGCATAACAGATGAATGGTCAGAGCAGCCAATAGGTGCAAGAATTCGAGCTTTGTTGTAGTGGGTTGGGACACTGATGAATATTTTGTCAAGTATGTTGTTCCCTCTAGTTGGTTGAAGTACAACATTCTTTAAATTAAAGGAAGAGCAAGTTCCAGATTGCGCGAACTGATTGAAGTCCCCAGCCAGAATAATTGCTGAATTAGGATGTGCGATAAGACTAGAGTCGAGGGAATTGCGAAGATGTTGACGGAGGCGATTATCATCACTACTGTTATGTGATAAACGGCCAAATTAATCGAGACCTTGCAAGCTTAAGAAATATGAGACCTCAAAATAGAACACACAAATGTATAGCTTAATATAAAGAATCGAACAGAGACGCACAATAAAATCATTGCTTTCGAAATCGTTACTCACCACTATGTTGTACAATGCTTTCCCAGTCTGAAGACCAAATTTTAGTGACATTGACGTACTATGTGCAGCACTATCACGACTGATAAAAAACAAATTTATCGACGCATTATTCAAAATAGCTAGACAATCTATTTTTTGTTCAGTATTATATTAAATGGTAATTCTAGCGATTCTCAAAAACACAAGATGTAAACAAATCATTGTAAATGTACCTTACAAAGTTTGAGCGTGTTCCATTCATACGGTTTCGAGAAATGGAGAAGTAAAGTTGACTGTATATAAATCTTGGCGACACTGCCAAGTCGCAGTTGCAGTGAAAAACCAGCATCTGCTTTTGTTGATGCATGTAAAATTTGCAATCCCGCGTGGTATGTCCCGTTGGGACCAATTACTGAACTAACATTTACTAATGACGTCGATTTTTTTGTAACTCTTGGCATGTTATGGCCGGCCAGTAGAGCGACAACGCCCTTTGTGCTAAAATGACACATTATATAGTATAGCGAGTACCCTCACGGGACTTAAAAAAATATTGCAAATTTTACATGCAATAGAGTGGTTTTGATTAACCCGTGAAACACTATTTAGTGTATCACTCTTTAATACACCTTAATTCCATTGTGTTCTTTTGTTGTTATTTGACTATTACATGCACTTGTCGAATAATACACTTTGTTTCACGGGTTAATGAAAACCACTCTAATCTATATAACTAATACTACTAGGGTGCAGGAACCTTTCATTAACCCTTTGGGTTGTAATTCTACACTTTACCACAATTTCCTTTATTATTTATAGAATATTTATCAAAATTTGTGGAAATTTATCACTGAAAGACGAAAAAAAACGAAAACCAAACACGATCCTTGTAAGTATTGTAATATAACAAAATTGTTTTATCATCATCCAACTAATTTGTTAGAAAGCGCGCGTTCTGATTGGTTCCCCTACTACTAGGTTATCTATTATCCAGGGGCCGGTTGTACGAAGGGTGGATAAAGTTATCCACGGATAGATTTTATCCACTGCATAGGTTTTTTATAGATTTTATCCGCTGGATAGCGCTATTCACCATTCGTACAACCGGCCCCAGGTTATTTTGCGCGTACTTCTGGCTAGTATAATTCAATAAGTAGTATTTTTGTTAGCCTGCAAAACAGGCGTTCCCTTGGAGTTCCTGTGTTGTCGTGATACCCGTGAGAAACATGGGGCTTAGACAACACAGGAAGCCCAAAACCCGATTTTTCCCTAAAACCCATTCTCGTTCCCAGTGTCCACGGTCAAGACCTTCCGCTGGACGGTTGCCAGGCTATATTTTTGTCGCTTTGTTCCAAAATGAAGTCGTTCATGCGTCGTACATTACAAAATGATACACTAAACTAGTGTGTTTGACAGGTTCATGAAAACGGCTGTAAAAGCGAGCAATATAAATAGTACTGACTAACTGATAGTTATTTTTATTATGCTAATTCTATTGTTTTAATTAATCTTATTGTTTTATTAGTACTATTTATTACTAACAAATATTAAGTTGTTTAATGGATTTTCACTCATTCACTTATAAGAGGGTGTCAATGGGGTTAACTGACTAGCGTATAAGACCGTTTTTTCGTTATCGTAAACGTATAAATAACGAAAAACTAACTGTTTATCGTATAAAAGAATGTCCGATTTTTATCGTATTTCACTTAAAAACATTCAAATGTCTGTGATGAATGGTCAGTATGTGATCTGCTTTTAGACTCTTTTCTTTTATTCTTACATACCAATAAATGTAAACACAATTCGACAGCTTGTATTGTCTTTTGTCGATGTTTTTCTTCTGGCGTGACAAGCGTGACACTTAATGAGCCTGCGATGTTCAAGCGGACTTGGGTACCATAGAAACGATGCGAGAGAAGTACATTTACTGACTAAGCTTTTTTTCTACTGTTTACTGACTAAATTGCATTTTTGTAACTGTTTACTGACTAGAGACATACCCCATTGACACCCTCTTATAATATTAAAAAATTGTTAATTAGTCCTGGGTGCAAGAGTACTTTGTTTAACCCTTTGGGTTGTCTCTCTTGCACCCTCCACCTATTCCACCTAACCCTAACCCTATTCTTTTCCATTTTTCATAATAAATTTATCTTGTGTGTAAATGTGGTAAATAAAAACCTTTGAACCTTTGAATAATCCTAAGAATAACCAATAACTACATTGTATAGACCGAATCGAAATATGGCGTACTCTTATTGTTCTTGACTGTCTAGCCTCGTGTTCACGTTGGAAAACAATAGAGTTTCCACATGTATGCAAGGTTGGGCAGTCAAGAATAAATGTTATTCAAATTGGCCGCCATATTTCGATTCGGTGTATAAATATTACATCACTACTTAAGAAGCGGCTGTCTGTCGTCATAGCTTCTACTTTCAGGGACACACATAATTGCCTCCGGATCTTGTGTACTTGCATCATGGGACTTGTAAATGAAAAATAAATGAATGTGAATTGAATGAATGGATAGATGAATTTATGAATGATGGAAAGAAAACATTCAAATATGATGACAAAATGATATCAAGTCTCCCCGATTAGTGGTACACTCGTGTAACGCTTGAAGATTTAGAGACTTTAATAAAGATATTGATTGATTGATTGATTGATGATTGATCAGTGTCACAAACCTCGTCCCCAGTACTTTTCCTTTATGTGGAGATAAAAGCACTGGGAAAGAGGCTGACTGATATGGACAATTACAGACAAATGAATTATGAATACGTAAAGCATGCGATATGTGCTGTGAGCTGTTGAAAGGCATGCTGGGATTTGCAGTACACAGCAAAGTGGAGTACTTCTCAACACTTCTGACAATGAAACTGCGGTCAAACGACTACGCATACGCAAAAAAAAAACAATTTAAATGATCCAGCACACAAATCTGACATTCGCACGACTTTCATCGCATTTTTTCATAGTCATATAAATTCTGCTCCAAAGACAATAGCAGAGGCTAACATGCCTAACAGTACAAACCTGTTCAGAAAGAGCCCTCACAAGGGATGGTGGTGGTGATCGTGCATCTGTAGACTTCATTCTTCTTATTTTAGCCTTGGCAAAGGTGACTTTGCTTTCAACACCTTGACGTAGGATTCGTGGGTCAGTTTCATCCCAAATGTCTTCCTGGATAAGCTGTTCTATGACATCCTCAAGTGTGATGATTCCAAGAAGATGCTGTAGATGTAATGCACAAAAAGATGATGCTTGTGATAATGATGATGATTCCATTGTTGTTTATAATGATGACGATAGTAATGATGATGATGATGTTGGTGGTGGTGGTGGTGGTGATGATGATGATGTTGGTGGTGGTGGTGGTGATGATGATGTTGTTGTTGTTGTTGGTGGTGATGATGATGGTGGTGGTGGTGGTGGTGATGATGATGATGTTGTTGGTGGTGGTGGTGGTGGTGGTGGTGGTGATGATGACGTTGGTGGTGGTGGTGATAATGATGATGAGAATTATATTATGATGTTGATGAGAATGATGATGATGTTGGTGGTGATGATGATGATAATGATGATGATAATGATAATGGTGATGAAGATCATAATGATGATGATAATGATGTTGGTGGTGGTGGTGATAATGATGATGAGAATTATATTAATTATGATGTTGATGAGAATGTTGGTGGTGGTGATGATGATAATGATGTTGAAAATGATGTTAATGATAATAATGATGCTGATGAGAATGATGATGATGATGATGTTGGTGATGATAATAATGATGATGATAGTAACTATTATTATACAGTTGTACCTTTTCTGATCTTTCTTCAAATGTTTTGCCATAAACTAAACACATGTGGCCTGTAAAATTAACAAATGAAGTGATATTCAAAAATATATACCCCTCCATACAAGACCCTTACAAAACCCCAAAACTGGACATTTGTGTTGGGCACAGGGCTGTCCAGTGTAGAGGGGTGATATTTAAAACATATACCTCACCATACAAGACCCTAACAAAAAAAACTAAAACTGGACATTTTTGTTGGTCACAGGGCTGTCCAGTGTAGAGAGATTCATTATACTACAACACTAATAAGATGATAATAATATCCTAATAAGCATTCCGACAAAGTGTGAATGTAAACATATATACTTTTTCCTGTCTGGAATTTATCCAGTAACTCAAACAGAGGTTCATGCCCGTCAGCCGAAAGTAAAGAGCCTTCCTTTGAACGGACCACATTGCCGACAGGTGTGGCATCGTCAGGGTCCAGGCGTATCAAGGATTTCACCAATAACAAACCAATGATATTTTCCCTGTTCTCTTCATAGACTGGTATTCTGGAGTGACCAGAAGAAATTATCTGGAAAATAGATAAATTGTATCAAATGACTGTAAGGATATCATCATTATGATTTTCATGATCATCACCATCTTCATGATCATCACAATATTTATTATTAGCATTGCCACCTTTATTATCATTATCATCATCATCATCATCACCATCATCATCATCATCATCATCATCACAATATTTATTATTAGCATTGCCACCTTTATTATCATTATCATCATCATCATCATCATCATCATCACAATATTTATTATTAGCATTGCCATGTTTATTATTATCATCAACATCATCATCACTACCATTATCATAGTCATCATCATCTTGAACATTACTATCATCATCATCATAATCATCACTGTCATCATAATCACTATCATCATAATCATAATCATCACTATCATCATCATCATAATCATCACTGTCATCATAATCACTATCATCATAATCATAATCATCACTATCATCATCATCATAATCATCACTGTCATCATAATCACTATCATCATAATCATAATCATCACTATCATCATCATCATAATCATCACTGTCATCATAATCACTATCATCATAATCATAGTCATCACTATCATCATAATCATAATCATCACTATCATCATCATCATAATCATCACTGTCATCATAATCACTATCATCATAATCATCACTATCATCATCATCATAATCATCACTATCATCATCAAATTTGTCTTCATTACTGATGTTGTTCACCACCACCATCATCATCACCATGATCATCATCATCACCATCATCATCACCATAATCATCACTATCATCATCACTATCATCGTCAGCACCATCATCATCACTATCATCATCATTACCATCATCATCACCATAATCATCACTATCATCATCACTATCATCATCATCACCATCATCATCACCATAATCATCACTATCATCATCACTATCATCGTCATCACCATCATCATCATTACCATCATCATCACCATCATCATCACTATCACCATTACTATCGTCATCATCATCATCATCATCTTCATTACTGTTGTCATACCTTTTTCATGAGGTCGTCATCCAGCTTGTCATCAACACTCAACATGAATACATTGTCCAGTGGTGTGAATCTGTCCTTAACAGTTTTATTCCTCATGTCTAAAGCTCCCTGATGGAAATGACCAAAAGATAGTGTTATTATTGTTGCTATTACTACCAATATCATCACAATCATTAACATCACCATTACCATTATGGTACTTCAAATGTTATATCTATATTATTTTATAAATATTACCCCCACCATGAACATCATCACTACCACCACCACCACCATCATCACTATCACCATCACCACCATCACTATCACCACTACCATCATCATCATCATCATCACTATCACAATCATCATAACATCACCACCACTATCACCATCACCATCATCACCACTATCACCATCATCACCACTATCACCATCATCACTATCACCACTACCATCATCATCATCACTATCACTATCACAATCAACATCACCATTATCATCATCACTTTCACCACCACCATCACAACTACCTTTGTTATCATCACAATCCTAACCACCACCATTATTCTTATCACTCTCTTATCAAAATTATCATCACTAACTTAATATATATTTATACCTGAATAATTAACACCTCGTCGTCATGTAATGGATCTTCATTGTTGTCAGTTGATTGTTTGTGGAGATCAACCAACTCCCTAAGCTCTGAAAGAAACACACAAAACATGATTTACTTGCAGTGTGAATTTCATCAAAAAACCATGGACATCCAGAAATATTTTAGAAATCGTTTATTGTTCGTTTGACAACTCAGAAACAATTATATCACCACAAGAAGTTTGTCTGATGTGTAGTATGATAAACTTGTCAGAGTTAGAGTTGTTTGTGAGTTGTTCAACGAACAATAAACGATTTCTAAAATATTTCTGGGTGCCCACAGTTTTTTTGATTCGGGCGGATGGGTGAGAAATTAGCAAATTTGCACATGTTTTTGCAGTCCCCCCTTTCAACCAAAACATTTTTAGGACTCCCCTTACACTCTGAGGAAATATTTCATAATTTTCGATTTTGATCTCAGTTATTTTAAGATCCCCCATTCCAGGCTCATCTCCCCCCTCTCCGATAAATAATGAATGGTCCATAAACTTTGAGTAAGTACCCTGCTAGCAGAGGAAGTTTGTCTTGCTCTACCAAGGATAAAAACCTCTGCAAGAATGCGCTACTTTTGTCTCCTTTGTAGAAGAGCATACTACCTCTTCTAACAGGGTAATGAGTCAGAGATGAAAATGTAAATTGATATTGGTGCTTTAGAAATTAATAAATATAATTATAGAATGCATGAATAAGACTTTTAATAAAGAAATCACGTCTGTGACGAGTTCTGTAAATCTCATTCAGCATAAGTTTCAACTTGAATTTTTTCAGACAGATATACTTTTATCTTCACAACTTTAGTAAAATATGAGAGAACTAACGTTGGACTTTCATAAGTACTGTACAATATTCGTGTCCGTTCTGTATGCAATGTACAACAGTCTTTGACTCGCCATTGTATATCTCATACAGATCAGCCGCTCACATTGTATATATATATTATTTATAATATTATCTTTTATTATATGGCTACGATAGTATGCGCGCTCTGATTGGCTGATTTCCGGTCTGATATTTTCCCATATCAGACCGTTACCATGACAACGGTCCAATTTTTGTATTTTTTTCAGACTGGGAAATCAAAAACAACTTGTAAAGTATTGCAATAAATATTTTGTTAAAGTATTGCCTTTTCATACCTGCAAAGTGTTTTTTAGCCAGTTTAGAGTGTGTTGAAGTAATGTTTAATAAACGAGCAGGAGTGTTTTATCAGGACTTCAAAAACTCCAACCTATATTTTGTGTTTTTGTAAAAAAAAATCAAGGATTTGTGAAAGTTTATTAGAGAAAATTAAGGTTAAAGTTTATGTAAATTAGGGTGAATCTATAACTTCAGTTAAAACACTAGTCACGGTCACGATTTCTTTTGAAAATTTCTCATGAATTATTAATGAGTTTTTGAATGTATTTTTCAAAAACTCATTAATAATTCATGAGAAATTTTCAAAAGAAATCGTAACCGTGACGAGTGTTTTAACTGAAGTTATAGATTCACCCTAATTTACATAAACTTTACCCTGAATTTTCTCTAATAAACTTTCATAAATCCTTGATTTTTTTTACAAAAACACAAAATATAGGTTGGAGTTTTTGAAGTCGTTCAATAAACTCGCAGATCATGTTTTATCAGGTTTAAAACCACTTGGCTTCGCCGCGTGGTTTTAAATCCTGATAAAACACTCCTGCTCGTTTATTAAACATTACTTAAAAATATTTTCAATTCGTACATCGCTAAGAAAAAAAGCCATATAATAAACGATTTATTAACCTCGTTTGTTCGGTCTGTCCGGAAAAATATCAGACCTCGGTCTTTTTTGTATGGACCTCGATGCGCTCGTTCCTGTACTGTCAAGACCTCGGTCTGATATTTTCCCGTACAAACCTCATGCTCGGTTAATAATCCTTTAATATTATGTACCAGCTCTTCTGAAGAATGTTGAATGATCATGACCAAGAAGACAATCAAGTAACTTTGATATCGGCCAAGCAATCACAAACAAGAGAACCATAAGACATTTTACAAACCTAAATTAAAACATTGTAATAATAATTAAATATTTATAATGCGCAAATTTGCATATGAATATGATCAAATGCGCATACTAGGTGTATATATAAAAATACAAATTATGTACTAATTATAAAATTTAAAAATGTGATGATACAGTAATATATATACAACTATAAAATAAGATAACAATATAAACTGAAACAAAACAACAGTTACTGTATCTTAAGTTAGGAAAGTCTCCAGCATATTTGTGATCTATGGGACATTCAAGCATGTACTTAGAAATACAACAACTGTGACACTCACGGAGCCATTGTTGCACCAATCTTCAGGCCATATCGGGTACACAAAGCTTGAGGTACTACCCTGAATAAAAGCAGGTACCAACCATGTTAATACATTGTTATGAGGAATTTAGGTAACATTGATAACAACATGGTGATGATAATCAAATGATGATGATGATAATGGTGGCGGCAATGATAATAATCATAATGATCCCAATTATAATGACTATGATCATTATGATATAAATTTATTGGTAAGAATGATAATAGAAATGATAAAAAAAATTATGTTGATGATAATGATAATGATAAAATAGTGATAACTAATGATAAATTATAATGACTTACTGCGGTTTCAGACATTCCATCATCTAGTTGTGAAAAAGGTTTTTGGCTGTTAATTGCTAATGACTCTGCACCTTTTTTATATGTTTTTGATTGACGGCAGGCAAAAGCGTATTTCACAACCAACCGTTGTAATGTCTGGGTATGCAGAAAGTCGAACAACACAGTAATGATGTTTTACTATAACAATTCAAAATACTTACTCCCCAAAGAACAAAACTGCAGTAACAGACACACAGATAGCAATAATAGGGTTTGAAATCCTATCCATGAATATCGGCATGGCTTCTACAGAAGCAGCATTAGCTAACAGCAGAGTCACAAGAAGGAGATGATGTCTTTCAACTAGCGGAAGGATTTTCTTGGCATATTTTTTCTCTTCTGGTTTTCCTGCCCCTCTTTCAAGAACTTTTAGACTGAGTATGTCCAAGGAGAGAAGTCCCATTGTCAGACCAGATATCAAACCTATACATGTACATATTATTGTTCAAAGTTAGCTTCAATAGTAAGTTGAATCTGGGGTATTAATTACTTTAGTATTAGAATACACAATACTCTAGTTTCATGTTATCTAGAGACAACTTTCCTAGCTAGATGGCTGCCACTAATTATCATAATTTTTAAAATTGATGTTTTAAGAAAAAGAAAGCTATCATATGATAGACATTCACCATAACATAACAATAACTTGTGAAAGTTTGAGAAAAAACGATTAAATTTATTAATTAAATTAAATTTAAGACTTTTCTAGGAGATTTCCTTCTATAATTACATATTGTTTTATATATATACATATTTTTTGGCGACGTGATTATTATAATAAAATAACCGATGTAGAATAATTATTTATAATAAATGATAAAATTTACATATATTAAAATATAATCATGTATATTTGTTTACAAGCAACAACATAGAAAAAAGGACACACTGTAGACAATTTATGTATAACTTGAAGTCTTGTTGTAATAATTATTATTATTTAATTAAATTAATAGCAATAAGATTTCAATTTTGAGCAAGAAACAAGAGTTTTCGAACTCAACAGCAGGGGTGTGACAACAGTTTGTATATAACTTCCTTACCTGCAAACAATACAAGAAATACATAAACCCCAACATAAATCCAGAATAGATTGTCTTTATAAGTCAATGGCTGTTCAGGAATTGCGTATAAAATCCCATTACAAACTACTTCCTCTGTCCCCTTCGCAGTGCAGTTCAGCACAGACATTCTGAAAGTAGAATACAAATATTAACAGGCGTTCCGCGTCGTTTGGGCTTCCTGTGGAGCGTACCCAGTCTACAACTAACAAACGGCCAAGATGGCGGACGAGATGGACCAAAGTTTTACTTGATAAAACAAAGTTGGTTTTAGTTGTATTTGGTAAGAAACCACCATGACTACGTTTGGACAAATAGTTATAGGTCCACCTGGATCTGGAAAGAGTACTTATTGTGCTGGAATGTTGGAGTTCTTGACGAATTTAGGAAGAAAAGTTGCCGTTGTCAATCTTGATCCTGCAAATGACAACCTCCATTACGAGTGCAAGATTAACATTTCTACATTAATATCACTCAGTGATGTGATGGATAATTTAAAACTTGGTCCCAATGGAGGGCTTATTTATTGCATGGAATACCTGGAAAAGAATGTTGACTGGTTACAAAATGAATTGAAAAAACTTGAAGGGTACTATCTATTGTTTGACTGCCCTGGACAAGTAGAGCTCTACACGCATCAGAATTCTGTTAGAAGTATTGTGAAACAGCTAGAGGCTTGGCAGTTTAGGGTGAGTTAATTAATTCACACGAGAAAAAAACTATTCTCAATAAAATCACACATATCTTGGTACTAAAGTGAGTAGTCTATATTATCCTGAACACAATCTGAGCTTTGGGTAAAAACTACACAAAAAACTTGTTCTTTTAAATTATCCCACTCTACCTTAACTATTTTTATATAGCTTATCATTTTGACTATATAACGAGCATTCTTATTGGTTGATAGATGCTCACGTGATATTAGTTAAATCTAACTGTATCCTGACTGGGATACAAGTGCCCAGCGCATTGAATAAAAAGTCAAATTTTGCTAAATTGACTTATTTAAAATGATTAGCTATATAACAAAACGCTTAATGACTGATCCCTCGAAAACCAGTTAGTTAGGCCGGAGCCTCAGGAAACATTGACATTCTCGGGAAACAAAACTAACTGTTTCCCTCGGACCAGTCATTAAGTGTATAATGTTGCATGACAGCTGAAGCATTGTCGAACCCAACCATATCAACATTGACCGGAGGAGAGGGTATGTAGTTTGTAGTTTGATACGAATAATTATGACTTGTAAAAAGATTGTCAACTATTTTTGACCAAGATTGTAGTTCAAGTTAGTCAAGATTTGAGATGTTTAGACATCATCGTCATCATTTTTGATCATCATCATTGTTGTTGTCATCATCTTAATTATTGTTATCATTGTTATCATCATCATTATAGAATCTTACAATATTTTTCAGCTTGTAGCAGTACATCTTGTTGACTCTCACTACTGCAGTGATCCTGGGAAGTTCATATCTGTTTTACTTACCTCTCTGAACACAATGTTGAAGATTGAACTACCTCATGTCAATATCCTGTCAAAGATAGATCTTATTGAGCAGTATGGCAAGCTGGGTAAGTATGATGGTGATGCTGCTATCGTTGTTGTCATCATCATCATTATTATAATCATCACTGCCATCGTTATCATCTGTCATAATCATGATTGTTTTATCATCACCATCACTATTATTACCATCACAATTAACATCATCATCACTATATGATTGTCATCATCATCACTATCATCATCATTATTTTTATCATCAACATCATCACTATCATCATTGCCATCACAATCCACATCATCATCAATGTTATTTTCACCATCATCACTATTGTTATCATCATCATTATCTACATCATCATCACCTGTACAATCAACATCATCACTATTATCGTCAACATTACCATCATCAACATCATTACCATCATCAACATCATTATCTACATCATTATAATTATCTACATCATCATCACCTGTACAATTAACAATCAACATCACTATTATCATCAACATTACCATCATCAACATCATTACAATTATACCAGTACAATCAACAATCACTATTATCATCGGTAATCATCATTACTATTATTATTGGCAATCATCAACAATCATCATCATCTACATCATCATTATGTACATCGTCATTGTCTGCATCATCATAACCAGTACAATTGACAATCACTATTATCACCAATAATCATCAACAATCATCATCATCATCACTATTATTATTGGCAATCATCAACAATCATCATCATCATAATTATCATTTATTGCATTTATTGTTCTACACTGTACTGCACTGACAGTGTTCTGTATTATCCTCAGCATACAACCTAGAGTTCTACACAGAAGTGATGGATCTCAATTACTTGGTTGACCAGTTAAAAGATCATCCTTTTACTAAAAAGTACAAAAAGTTAAATGATGCTTTAATTGGACTGGTTCAAGATTATTCACTGGTCTCGTTTGTGACCCTAGACATACAGGTAAACATAACAAACCCCTTTATTAACATCTCAACATTTTAGCAAACCCAACTCAGATCTGATTGCTATGCCCTCGAAATAATTTAGACATTTTTTGTTTCCCTTTCTTTCCTATTAAATACTTAATATATGTTTTGCTCATATTGATGTTTTCAGGACAAAGAAAGCATGTTCAATGTCATGAAAGCTGTCGACAAAGCTAATGGTTATGTGTTTGGTGCAAAGCAAGAAGACAGTAACTTCTCCGCTTTGATGTCGTCGGCTGTTGGTGCTGACTTTGAGTTCTTTAAAACAGCAAGTGTGCAAGAACGATACATGGATAACAATAGCTAAGAGCCTGGTATCTTAAGGACATTTAAACAACTCATACATGGCTATGTGTAAATAAATATACTCCTGAAGACACTACTCTGTCTAGTATTCTGGCCATGAATGATGGATAACGATAGCTAAGAGGGTATTTTACAGCCAAACCTACTGAAGCATTCCTATCGAGGTTGGAAGGTCCGATTTATTCTTCCAAACTTGATTTTAAATTTGTTTTAAGTTTCCATTGTCCAAAAAAAAAACATTGAAAGTATTGCTTTGAGTTGAGACGGTTTTTGAAACTTACAAGATTGGATTCATTTATGCAAATTTCAACACAAATTTAAAATCAAGTTTGGAAGAATAAATCAAGCCTTCCAACCTCGATAGGAATGCTTCAGTAGGTTTGGCTGGAAAGACATTAAAGCAACTCATAAATAGCTGTGTAAATAAATATACTCAGACACTTATCCAGGGAGGAAGAGAGGTGACTGTCTAGTGTTCTGGCCATGACCACTTTGGCATGAATTCAATAAAATAGATGAAGAGTGCCCACTCTTACCCCAAGCCTGACGCTAGAAGTGTCTATAAAGTAACAGCATTAAAAACTATAAAAATAAAAACAGAATTGTCTTTTTTATATGTATTTAATAAAAAAATGATTTCAGAAATCATATCTTGTTGCAATAATGTAATTTTCAAACCATCTTCCTTAAAATATGTACATTGAACAAGTTAAAATCATAGTTATTAGATCTGTCTTATGATTAATCCATGAAATAAATGATATATTAATTTTGACAATCATATATTAGTTTGCAGCGACAATTCCTTTGTATGACATGTTATAACTTATGTGAAAATCCTTGTCCCTGTGACAAAATGTTTTGTCTGCAACAAGTTGCACTAAAATCAAAGTACCCGTGTTTTGACCCTATATGTAAACGGAATAGATCAAGATTGAATAAGAAACATCTTAGCCTGTGAGAACTCTCTACAATTTTTTTGTTTGATCTCAAAAACTATTTGTATAGGAAATTACACCGTTCGAGAAGAATTAATTAAAAATACCGCGAGTATTTGATGAAAGTGAATTAAGTGGTATTAATTCACTTTCATCAAATACAAGTGGTATTTTTCATTAATTCTTCGAGAACATAGGTGTAATTTCCTTTTAATATCACATTTATAAAAATACAAGTTTCTGAGAATAAAAGTGCAGGGCATGAATCAATTTGAAAGCAGCAAAGTTCCCGGATGTGTGCAATTAATTAATTGCACGGTATTAAGAAAAAATTCAGTTCGTCAGCCAATCGGAATCAAGTATTTTTTATAGATGTGATATTAATTTTGAAATTTGTTTGGGTGGCCCCTGTTTCAGGAGTCGCACTGTATTCGTGTGTATGGTTACAGCAACAGATATAAGCATGCCAACTAGTAAACTGTCGCAATGATAAGTTGCAACAACTTGTAGTGTACATATAATAAAAATACTTTGTCCTCGTGTTATTTACATGTCCATTTCTGCCAACAAGGGAAAAAGGAAGGAAGCACAAGTTGCAATGAAACTTCAACTCAGCTCAATGATGAGTTAGTCGGGAAAGGCAAAGTTTCTTGAGCCTCTTCGTTTTGTTGGGTCAAACCTTGGGGACAGGTTGCCGTTACCACGCAAAGCAGCATTCACCTGACTTAAATCTGTAGAAAAACAAATATAGTTTACATGTTAAAAAAAAACGAAATTTACCATGTAATAAAAACAAAAAAGTTACTATTTAAAGGCAACACGGTTTTTTTGTTGCGTGACAAGCAACATCGACCAAAAACTTGCAACGCAACAATGTTGCGCTACAAGTTGAGGGTTTCCGTGTCTTGTATTTCGCCGCCTTAACTAATAGTTTCTATTTAGTGACTTTAAGTCTGTAGCTTTCTACCAGAAACATGGATATAATGTTAGCGCTCTAAACATTGAATTCTGCACGGTTTTTTTTAAATTGTAAACCACTTGTAAATAAGTACTTTTAGAGTAGTATTTCCTCTTCAAAGTTGAAGTAGTTCATTGTGTACAAGTATTAATAGTGGAAACTTGATACAGTCGATTTAATTGAGAACCATGGATTAAAAATTCAAAATTTTAACGAAACGAAACCTGTATATTAAAGCCAAGTTAATAAAGGTTTTTTTAGTTGTAATTTGATTGGTTAAATCAATGACAAACAGTCGTCAACTATTATTTGAATGAATACGATTGGTTGAATTTTTGGGAAGCCAGTTAAATGTCAGAAACCAGTAATTTTCGTAAACTTTTTTTTAGCAGAAATAATGCGATAATGATTGAAAAAACATACTCACGCAAACAAGTAATCTAGAGGATTAACACTGATATAACTTGTACAAATTAACGTTGACAACTAAAGCTTGAGGCAACAACTTTGACGTAAATTCAAATCTGTTGCTATCAATAGTTTAATCCTATAAGTAATACTGCTAACTTTGTTGTTAATCCTTGTTTAATTGTACAGCAAAATACCCTTTACAACTAAGACGGCGTTAAACACCAATAATCCGTTAATTTGGCACTCCTGTCAATAACAATTTTAGACAGTATTTTGACAAGAAGCTGCTCACTTTCGAGAAATTACTTTTTGCTTATGAAACTATACGTTAAGGAAAGCAAACTTCTCGCCTAAAAAACCTGTCTCTCTCGTACAAGTCATTTAACAAAGTATTTTATGAAATTTAACGTGCTTTTAGAGTTAGAGGTTTAAAAGTAAGGGTTTATTGTGAAGACTTAGAGTTTTAAATTATATATTAAAGTATAAATTCTCAGTACATGAGATAAATGAAAAAAATGCGAGGAATTACCCAATTGTATCAGTTTATCAAAAAATTGACAGATCGAGTAACGAATTATGACAGCCCATAGAGATGAGAGGATTGATTGTAAAGACTTATTAGGATGTGTTTATATTTCTGTTTATTCAACCATTCATGCATACTCACAAACACATTTTTATATTTCATAAATGTTGATAGCTTGTTTCGTGTTTTTGTCTTTCGTTCTGTTTTTCTTTTTTGGTATCAAGAGACGATATATAGCTATAGGATAACAAACTCTATTAAAAGCGTTTTATTTCACAAGATAAAATCTTTACGCTTATGATTCTTTAATTAAAATTGGGACAAAAGCTCCGTTGGTGGCCAAGCAAAAACAAACTACATTTTAATATAAGTTAGGCTATAAAAATCTACAAAGGCTGGAATGCAATATAATGGCTGGTTGAACAAAGTCACTTGTTAAAAATGTTATTGTCAGATTACATTGATAATCCAGATGGGGCTGATTCTAACACAGGATACCCAAGAGGAGGACGATTTTAATTCTATAAAGACCCATCAGTCGGTCCCATTTTTCTTTCGAATCTTTTGATGCTCGCTCAATTGTACCAGGGAGCGATCTGGGATCGAATCTATATTTAAATTTATGAAGCAGGGGATGGATAAAGTTATCCGCGGATAAAAGTTATCCACTGCATAGGTTTTTATAGATTTTATCCACTGGATAAGGATTTATCCGGTGGATAGCGCTATTCACCCTTCGTACAACCGGCCCCAGGACTTTAAGTGCGTTTTATAAAAAGGTTTTGTTGTTGAAATTAAAAGAAAGGAAATGAATGAAAAAGGAAAAATGAGAAAAGATGAGAAAAAAGATAATGGTAAAAGAACAGGATAATAGTGAAGATTACAAAACATGAAAAAATAAATGATATTTAACTCAAAGTAATGCAGTTTATTATGATTTTATCGATGATTTTATTATGGTTTTAAGAATTGGTTTCGTTATTAACAAGTATTATTTATCATATTCATCCGGTTTAAGATAATGAATACATGCATGTGATTAATGATTCTACATTTTATCAGTAGTTTAAAAAATATGTATTTAAGGCGTGAATTTTAAAAATTGGTTATTACTTAAGTTTTACGTGACTACATATTGACGTCACAGATTTAGATGAAGTGATGTAATGACAATGTTGCTCATAAAAATATCCTTTATGACGACGTCATACATGTTATGTGTAAACGACGTCATTAAATCTTAAACATTAAACATGTTATTATTAAACATTAAACAGTGATTTAATAAAAATGTTGCTCTAAAAATGCCATTTAAGATGACGTCACACGTGTTATGTGTGTTGACGTCATTAAATTTTAAATATTAAACATAATGACGTTGTCGCACACAAAATGACGTCATGTAGTCAATTCGAAATGACGTCATAAATAGGTCGTGATTATATATATGTGTCGTACTCAAGTCGATTGCCATTTTTTCAATACTGCATAAGCGGCTTGCGCTTTTGTGACTTTCTGTTTGAACTGTGCGAGAGGATTCCGAGGCTGGCTTTCATTACCTATCGAGAGACTGCTGTTCGGGACGAATGACGTAGGTCGTCGTTTCTTCGCGGGACCACGCGCGACTTGGCGGGCGCGTGACCCAAAGCCGATGCACTGTAGAGTCTCGGTGATGAACTTCTGAGCCGGCGATACACAGAGCATGACCAGCAGCTTTGCATTCCCGCCTAGAAGGACAAAAACAAGAAATGAACATAACTGACGCACTAACCATGATATCAGCAGTTGTATACACCTAATGAAAAAAGGTTGAAGGGGCGAACGGCGATAGGTGATTGCACGACCGAAAGGAGCTGTGGGTACTACGAATTTCTTCTTATATTCCTTTCTAAATTACCCAAACAATTCCTTCGCCGTTCAGCGATGACCTAAGATGGGTGTCTCGAAGGTTTCGCTGATCGGTAAGGAGACACACTCTCTGGACAAATTTTGTCGACATAAAGCGATATTGACCGATTTTGTAGCTACAATCATGTGCAAAATACCTTGGGACATTATCTGGTTTTTACATGAAAAACATTTCAACATCATTTTTCCGTTCCCCCCTCTCCCCCGTATCAATGTTGAATTGTGGGAATGTGAAACGGTTTACATTTGAAAGACCAATCAACATTGCTTAGGGGGGAAGGGGGTTTGCAAATCAAATGGATAGATTTTGTATATTTTTTGAAACGCAAACAAAAACGCTCATAAAAAAGTGACAATGTCCCAACAATTTTGCACATGATTGTAGCATTAATAGGCGACATTAACTGAACGATGTCAGAGAATATGCGATAAAACACAAAACACATTGAGATTGTTGTTACCTATTGTATCCTGTAGCATGTGAGTAAGTCTAGTGTTCCTGTACGGGATATGCCGTAGTATGTACGGGAAATATAAATACCTATTGTATCCTGTAGCATGTGAGTAAGTCTAGTGTTCCTGTACGGTATATGTGAACGGTGTTCAGACAATGCACCAAGAACATCTGCCAAAGCGCTCAAACTAAACAACAAAAATATATGTAAATACATATTGAAATACTCAAATAATTAATACATTTACTTATTAATAAAAAGAATGATAGCCGGGCCTTTGCATCGAAGCGAGACAAACGTTGAACTTGCAATGATAGAGACACGTGAATAATAGTCCCGCGAGGTGTTGAAAGTTCTCTATCATTGCCAGCTCAACGTTCGTCTCATTACCTAAAATAGCCCTTAAGGTCTAACTTATCTTTAGACCGAAAGGCATCATGGTATATCTGCCATCGAGGAATGCAGCGTGGGTTTGCGACTGTTTTGCAGCGACAACGTTGTTAGATGGTGTTGCGTTACCTTTTGTTAATAAATGACGTCTCTCGTAACGCTGCGCCTGTCACGCCAGACAAACCTGCAAAAAACATAGTAATGATCATTCAAACTCCCGATGTTTAAGGTTTAATAAGTAACTTGAAGTCGACGACATGTCTCGATTATCAGAGTTTAGAAGTGCGTCCAAGATAGGTCATTTGCATTGTAGCGTCATCAACTATATTAGTACCAGAATGCTTTGCCTGCGTTCTTTTGTTGGTCAAGTATTCTCAAGAGGGAATACAAAATGTAAATAAAGAAAATTCGTAAAGCATTCTGGTATAGGTAGTAAAATGACGTCATCGTGAAAATGACCTATTGTCATCTAAAACGTGAAGTTCTGGTTGAGCATAGACTTGCTCCAAGTCTCGCTCATTAAATTTTCAGTTGATTGGGGTTCCTGTGTTTCCCGAAAATCATATCGGCCGAGAGCTTTTTCTGTGATTCCCTTCGGAAAGCTCTCGGCCGATATGATTTTCGGAAAACACAGGAACCCCAATCAACTGAAAATTTAACGAGCGAAACTTGGAGCAAGTCTAGGTTGAGCACAACATACCAACACATTCACTTCCAGCCAAGTCAACCAACTGGAGTTTTGTTTTGACGGTTGAAGACAGTGGAGGCGGGGTTCCTGTGCTTGACCTTGACGGAGAAGGAGACCTTGAACGAGCTGCTGCACTTCCGGGAGCTGGTGATCTGGATATATGAAGGATATTTAGCATCATCATCAATGATGATAATGATAGTCATGATGGTGATGATTATCATGATGATGTCATTACTATTATCATTATCATCATCACCCTGGACACCATCAAAATTGTTATCAAAACCACCGCCATCATTACTACCATCACCATCATTACCATCATCATCATAACAACTATGGACTAACTTTGATCTTCCTCGGCGTGTGAACGACTTAGGAGCAGGAGACTGGGATCTAGCAGTACGATTGTTAGTCGGTTGTGGTAGGTTTCTTCGTTTTGTCGTCGGAGTTCCCGGAGGAGAAGGCGCAGCCTCGGAACTGGGCGTCGAAACACGTGGTGTTTGCTGAGTGGTAGTGTAGAGTTGTAATTGGACGATGAGATGAGAACGACTCGAGTGCGCATGTACCATCGTAGAATCTTCGTGTCGTCGGGACATCCCATAATATACAAAGTTCATTATTTCGGCAAAGTTCGTCACAGGTCTTTAAGGAAATCAGACGAAATATAAAATAAGTAGAGGTTTAATAATATATAATATAATTGATAATGGTATATCCCGAAACGTCGTATGCTACTGCTCAGTTTCCTGAAAATATTTGTGGCCGATCTGTATGGGATATACAACCTTCTCCACGGTTGTGAATTCTTTTGTCAATTTCTCATGAATTATTAATGAGTTTTATAAAAACCTTTATATCATATTGGTTATTGTTTTTGCTTTTCATAGAGCCTGCGTTTCCATGGAGACCGCCGGCAGCACAGGCTTTGTTTCATATCAATTTGGTGAACACAATAGAGCTTAAGAACGCACGAACGACAACTTTGTTAAGGAGAAACATATACACCTATTTCAAAAATCGTTGTCGCAGCCGAAGCTAAAATCCACACTCTAAAGCCTGCAAAGGATGTCGGTTACATGGACATAATTTGTGATTTGTTGCACGTTTTTTAAAATAAATATTTGTATTTATATCTACCACAACAACAACTTGTTATGGTCATATAAAACAAACACGTACTACCAAAATATGCTATGAATATATCGATAACAGGAGAAGAAACACCGACATCCTTTGCAGGCTTCAGAGTGTGGACTGTGGTTTGTTTGCGACAACGATTTGTGAAATGGGTGTATGTATTAAAATTCATTTATAAAAGTGTTTTTAACTTACTTGGTGGCAAGGGCCGGTATTTCTGTATCTCCATCACTACTCGTAATGATGTTAAGCTAAAGGAAAGAGAGTTTGAAGTTATAACAAATCTTCTTGTTACTCCCATCTCCCACTAAGGATTATCACCCATGGGGACTCAGATTCGTCAAGGGCAGAGATTCTCATCGTAACTTTTAGGGATGGAAACTAGCGAATAAACTAGTATAGGCTGCGTCGGTGTTTAATATATACGATAGGTAATAGAATGAAATCTGTAACACCGTAAAAAATAGAAATAGAAACTAGCGAGTAAACTAGTATAGGCTGTGTCGGTGCTTGATACATACGATAGGTAATAGAATGAAATCTGTAACACCGTAAAAAATAGAAATAGAAACTAGCGAGTAAACAAATATATAGGCTGCGTCGGTGTTTGATATAAACGATAAGTAATAGAATGAAATTATAACCAGAACGACAAACAAGGTACGTTTCGGACAAGACACTAGTACCTTAATTAAGAGTCATTTCTGAAATTTCCGATCGAAGCATCCTCAACCCTTTAGATATGGGATGCGTTAAATATTTTGCACACAACTCGGCTCACATGTTGAGATAGCTTGGAGATATTTACTCCGAGTATACATAAGGGAGATACTTACTTTCTCCGTCTTGTTTGGAGCCAACAAGTCACGGACGTCATTATTGTAGATTTCACACACAGATACTTCCAGTGAGAAGGTTTCTGTAGATGTCTCACGCTCTGCTATAAGTCTACAAAACCAACAAAAGAATGTATCAGCATCATCACCATCATCAGTACCATAATCATGGGTGGGTGGCATGGGCCATGGCCTCTCACCGCTGTGGTCCAGGTTCGAGTTCTCCCTTAGAAAATGGATAGGGGTGCTCGACGGTCGGTTTTGAAAATGACCCTAAAAGGTACGCATAAATTAACTCAGATACTGATTTCAGACCCTAAAAGGTACGACCACATTAAAAAAATGTTCAATATGTATAATCTTAAGTTCGAAAACTGACCCTAAAAGGTACGGTGCCAGTTCGAGACCCTAAATGGTACGCGAGGGTCTTATTTTCGACCCTAAAAGGTCTGTCGAGCACCCCTAGCATTTTCTAAGGGAGTCCCCCCCGGGCAAAAAGCTTATGAAAAGCCTACGAAAAGCCTTCCTGTTCTTCTTCCATACACACTAACCTGAAAATCTCTTTGGCAGCACGTGGTATGATACCCTCGTCTTTGTTCAGTTCCTGAGAGTCAATATCAACATCAATCTCATGGCTGCCCAGCATAGTATGGGTCTTACCTGAACCTGTCTGGCCGTAAGCCATGATACACACATTAAATCTGTAAAACAATAGAAATGTCAATCATCATTACAATCATTTTCACTATTCTCTTTCTTATCACATTCAGCACAATCATAAATATTAAAATGTTATCATCATCATCATCATTACAATCATCATCATCAACTTTGCCATCATCATTACTATCTTCATCATCACCATCATTACCATTATCATCATCATTGCTATCATCATCATCATTACTATCTAATTCATCATCATCATTATCATCATCCACTTTGCTATCATCATCATATCATCATTACCATCATCAACTTCGCCATTAGCACTATCTTCATCATCATCATCATCATTACCATTAATATCATCAACTATACCATCATCATTACTATTTTCATCATAACCATCATCAACTTCACCATCATTACTATTTTCATCATCATCATCATTGCCATCATCATAATAATCAGTATTATCACTGATATAAATTATATCATGACAACCACTTACCCATCTAGAAGTGATATCAAAAGAGGTGCTACATCAGAAAACACCTTTGACTGGTCATCCTCAATGTTGTAAACATGTTCAAACTCTTTCTGGCTGACATTTCTTTCACCATTTGACTTGATTGACGTATACGACAGAGTTTCTTCGTCCATGTAGTTCACTACTTGTTCTGATGGAGTCCCAGCCTTTCCAAGCGTTCCCCCACCTCCAGAGTCAATACTATTGATGAGAGGTCGAATACGACAATGTACGCGAATATTTCCACGGATTTCCTAAATAACAAGATATATGTGATAATCAGAGTATTTAATATATATAATTATCAAACTCATCAATAATTAATGAGATTTTTACAAAGATGTCATGTCCGTGGCGAGATCTGTAAATCTCATACAGATTTCGTCCTGGTTTGCATAAGTTTCAACTTGAATTTTCTCGGGCAGATTTACTTTTATCTTGACAATTTTATTAAAATATGTACCATACAATACTTGCGCCCAATTTGTATATGATATACAACAGCTCGCCATTGTACATCGCATACAGATCGGCTGCTCATATTGTATATACTACTACCTCCGTGACAGAGGTTGTATATCTGATACAGATTCGTCCTGATTTGCATAAGTTTTAACTTGAATTTTCTTGGCCACATTTACTTTTATCTTGACAATTTTAGTAAAATATTAAAGAACTAATGTTGGAGTTTCATATTAGTACTATACAATATTCGTGTCCAATCTGTATGAGATATACAGTGACTCGTCTTCAACTCACCACTGTATATCTCATTCAGATCGGCCACTCATATTGTATATAGTACTTAAAATCTACTTCTTATAATCTGATCTTTGTACATTCTTTATATATTCTGACATTTTCACAGTGTAATCTTTACCACTAAAGTGTTGTGGAGAGTCATTCTTCTGTTCTTCTCGGATGCAGCTTTCAGTAATGCAGTGTCCAGCCTTAGCTCAGTTTGCATCAATTTGGACTGCATTTCTACAACAATAACAGTAGTTACATATTAACTTTGAAATTCATTGCTTGTGCCATTTCAGATAAAGTAGCATAATATTTGATGCTGATGTTAAATATAATTATAATTATTAATAAAATTCATGAATAATTCATGAGAATTAGACAAAAGAAATCACATCCTTGATGAAGGTTGTATACATTTATTTAATACATAAGAAATACAGCAGCCCTTCTACCATTGCACAGGGAGCCCAAAGGCATTGTTGAATTCCGAATAACGTTTAATGCCGTGTCATTTACTGGAATGGGTGACCGGTGATAGCTATTTCAAATTTGAAGTTCAGCCAATCCGGTAAGCTGAAACCCGAGACGCTAATAATGTAACCCGCCGGGTAACGAAAAGACCACTGATATAGGATACCAGTGTTTTTCTGTTTTTCTGTTTTTCTGGCATTAAACGTTGATCGGTTTTATTTAAATTTATCCTGTTTTTTTTTATTTGGAATTCAACAATGCCTGTGGGCTTCCTGTGACATTTGTTACATTTATACAAATGCAGAAATGGGATGCAGCCTTGTGCAAGTTAAGTTTTGCAATAATGCTTGGGATTGTTACATTTTGCTAGCTTTCTTGTCAATGTTGCATATCATCTACCAATCCCAAATGCCTTTGCAGGGCTCAAAATAGCTGCCTGCCAATGGCCAAATGCCAAGCCAAATTTAAGGTTTGGCTGGGCAAAAATAATCATGAACTGCCATTTGGTAGCAGGATACTGAAATTGCACTCAAAATTTACTGGAAATAGTCTTTCATGGTTTCTGCATCTGTAAGTGACAGGCCAAATTATTTTTTTAGTTCGAGCCCTGCTCTGCAGGACTTAGCATTCCAAAAGCGGTATCTCAATTCTGCATAATTTTGGGCATTCTATGTTTATTTCTCAATAAGAAACTAACCTTCCATGTTTGACATTCCCTTTGAACCATACTTAGATGTCAAGTCCTGCGCCTTCTTGAGGTCTTCAGCAAATTGCAGTGGTAGTTCCTTCACAAATTTTCTCATTTTTGCTAAGTTACTTTTAAGAGTCTGAAATCAAAATAAAAGATTGTGAAATAAAATGAAATGAAATAAAGTTACAAATAGTTGGTGGTACAGCAGTAAACACACTACCACTATAAGAGGTAAATTTTGCATATTATGCCTAAGTTGTCAAAAGGTAGATGCAAGCAATAGTAAATATCTATAAAAAAAATTATATATCTTTAATTTTTTATTTATTTATTTATTTTTTCACATAATGCAGTATACAAATTTATCATGAGAGTGCAAAGTTTGGCACCATCTGTAAAGTTTACCAGTTTAATTGACAGAACCTTTGTTGTTGTGACCACTACTGCAATTTTTTTTGCAAACTCAGACATTCCAATGGTTAGTTGTAAAATACAGTTTTGGCTGCCATCAATCAAATAAAAAGAACATAATATAGGGACAGCAGTATTGAAATCTCTGACGCATGGATGCCAACAGTTCACAAGCATTCCGCCAAGCCAATCAGAATGCAAAATCTACATCTACATTTTATTATAAGTCAGCAAAAACTAATGATCCTCAAAGGAATCCAATGACAGGTATATAAGATCCAGTAAAGTCTGCTCATCGCCTGATGAAGACTAGCAGTAGCAGTTGAAATGTTGGATACTATTTAGCAGTATTCTAAATATATAAATGGTATACCTGCACTTCGTTATGGAGTACTTTGTGTGTTTTTTTAACATCTTTTCTGTAGCCTTCTTCAAATTCATAAAGCCGTCTAAAATGGTTGGATTCAAATCTTGATGATCTCACACTTCCTTGGCACTGCAAGGTATCAATATCAAAGTGTTTCGAATCATCACTGTCATCATAATCATCATTATTATTAGCAACATCATCTTTATTATGATCTCATTATCAGAATTATTTTCTTGCTGAAAATAAGCAAGATAAATTAAGGTACAAGTTTTCGTCATTGAGGTGCACATTAACAATTATATCAATAAGTAATACATGCATTCCATAATATACAAACATATAAGAACAATAAATATATAGTTACTAAATTGATAAGTTACTATTAAATTAACACATAAAATACGAGGTATCATATGACAACACAAAAACATGTTAACAGCTTCAAAAGTAAAATCTACATATAAATCATACAAAGAATGGATTTGACAACCATTTCGTGCATCACTAGGATTAGTACTTATAACACAGAATAAAAAGAAAGGAAGCCTATTTCCAACGGTCCAGAGCGCGCGGGTATAGTTAGTGAACTTTCACGATTATTGGTTATATTAAAAACAACCTCTTACCTCTGCTAATTTAAGGTATAGCATAGCATTTTCAGTTTCTAAAGCTACAATTCTTTCTTCTCGAGCCTGAAAAAAATTAAATAAACAAAGAATTTGATTATACGTTCGAGAAGCAACGATCGAAGTTCAAAAGAGAACACTGGACCGGCTTTCAAAGTATAAACTCACCCTAAGCAATCGTTCAAGTTTTTGAACTTTTTCTTTTAGATGAGATTCCGGCGGCTCAGGCATTTTACATTCGTCAGTAGAATCAACTGTTAACAGGATTTATCATTCTAATATGAATATCTTTCAAAGGAGAGCGTTGCTTTGGTGTTTGACAACCTGAAAATGTTGTTGACATTGAGTCCACTGTCTGTTTGACCAGCTGTTCTATTTATACCGATAACATGTCGATAGCTTTACGACGTGTTTCCGACAAAAACAAATTATGCCGATAGTGTGTCGACATAGTGTCGACATTGTATTCTCTCTCTCTAAAAAAAAAATGGTTTTATTTCATCAAAAATAGCCTTTATTGAATGAAATTTGTAAACTAGATATTTTGCTTCTCTTAAAAATAATTCTTATCGCTTTGGATCGCTTTGGTATTTTTGCACCCTGTGTTGGGTTTTTATGGGCTTCCTGTGTTGATGGCTGAGTTTGTAAACAGCGTCTTCGCTAGCTCATTTTGTCCATTGTTTTACAATGCATTCTTCGCGATATTTTGTCAATAAGTTCGCGGATTTTTCTGGTAATCTTGAGGACGTTAGCTATGTACGTGTTTTAATCGCTCAAAATCTAGAATACATTGAAAAGAACTGTTCTCCACAGAGCCGTCAAAACAAAGATGGTGGCTTGTATGTTGGACCAGCTGGCATCGCCTACGCTTTCTACCATGTAGCGGAGAGCGGTTTGTTCCCAGACCAAAGACAATCATTGTTATTAAAAGCGTTAGAGTATCTTAAGGTAGTTTCTTTAGAATATATAATAGACTTAACATTGTCGTGATTAATAGGGATGATCAATGATAATGACAAATGATGATGATGACGATGAAAACAAATGATGACGTGAATCTATCATCAACATCATCCATATCATCATTACTATCATCATAATCACATTGTCATCATTATCAACATTGTCATCATTATCAACATTGTCATCATCATCAACATAATTTTGTCATCATTACCAACATTGTCATCATCATCAACATTGTCATCATTATCAACATTGTCATCATCATCAACATTGTCATCATCATCAACATAATTTTGTCATCATTACCAACATTGTCATCATCATCAACATTGTCATCATCATCAACATTGTCATCATCATCAACATAATTTTGTCATCATGCTCATCAACATTGTCATCATCATCAACATTGTACATCATCATGTACCCCACAGACTGCACAAGAACATGTCGCTAGGATATCCCCTCAAAGTAATTGTGGTATTGGTGCTTCTTTTCTACTTGGGCATTCTGGTGTTTATGCCTTGTCGACACTCGTCTATCATGCATTGGGTGAGTGTTGAAATATTACATTGTCATTCTAATAGACCTTTTCACAGTTCCGTTCACTGAGCACGAATAATTGTTCCAAGTAAAAGTTCAAGTTTTTGCGCATAGCAAAACTATAAATATTTATCATGTGCAACAACGCGAACCTCAACTTGGAACTATCATTCATGGTCACTGAACGGAACTGTGAAAATAGCCTGCAGGGCAGGCGTTCTTTTGGCTTTTTGGAGAATTTAGGATCTTGGGCTTTCTGTGTTAATTTTTTGACTGCACGAAATATGGAGCTTAGCTTCCTTTTTGCTCGCCCGTTCAACACAGGAAGCCAAAAACCTGATTTTCCCCCAAAACCCGAAAGAATGCCTGTTTTGCAGGCTACTGTGAAAAGGACTATTTATATCAGAGCACATTTCTCCTTTGAGGGAGAATACAAAGTGACTCACAATATAATTAAAGTAAAGAACAGTATTTTACGTCAGAAGTCCCTTTAGCCGAAGCTAATCTTCCAGAGAGCCGACAGTGCGCTCATTTTACTTCCCTCTATCCATCAGTGCTCCATTTTTACGGGTATTTAAAGCTACTTAAAGCTACATGGAAAGAAGAGAAGTCGAAACAAGGATGAGAGATCACTGGGAATTGAACTCAGGTCCTCTCACACCAAAAGTCGCACACTTGCGAACTGTGCCATCCTTGCTCCTTAATAATTAGCCTGCATCACATCCAGACTTTTTCTTGTTAACTGAGAAACAGTCTGGATGTAACGCAGGCTACTTAATGATTAATAGTTAAATTACCTATGCTCACAAAAATGTCTCTCCTTTTCTTAACCTTTATTATATATAAATATTTCAGGTCTTGAAAAAGAGAGAGATGAATTCCTCAGGCAGTTTCTAGAAATGTTTCACATCTGTAAGTCTATGGATTTCTTTCCATATGGTTCGGACGAGCTCCTGATTGGCCGAGCAGGATATCTTTGTGGTGCATTGGAACTAAACAGGAAGCTTAAATTGCAGGTCGTACCACATGAACTGACCCAGGTTATTTTTGATTGTATGGTGGCTTCTGGGAAGCAGTATGCACAGCGTCATCATCAGATGAACCATACCCTGATGTATGCATACTATGATACAGAGTACCTAGGTATTGTGATATGTCATCATCACCTGGGTTCAAACCCTCAAAATGTTAGTTACTAACATCAAAAATCTTTATCAAGACCACACACCTGGATGATCATCATCATTTCTGGATTTAAACCCTCAAAATGTCAGATACTAACATTGATATCAGTAATCTTTATCAAGAGCAACATTATTCATCACTTACACCTGGATTCAAACCCTCACCTGGGTGGTTCTTCCCCCTCCCCTCTCCCCACCCTCATTTTTTTTCTTCTCATCTTAGGTTTTGTGCGGCCATATGGGTAACACAGCTATCCCAAAACAACCAAAACACAACTTTCAGATGCAGATTCAGTGGGTGATTTCAGGGTGACTAACCACCCCACCGTTATGCAGCCAATTCTTAATATTTTATTATGTTTTGTTGCCTGTTATGTTTGATATTGGCAAGAACACAAAATAGCCGTGACCCACTCACATCCTTTCTGGATTCATGACAGCACTTACACAAGGGTCTTATTTCAAACCATTCAATTGCTACCAGCATAAACAGTTTCTCTGAAGGCTGCACACACCCAAATAATCACAATTCATTATCAATATCCTTGGGAATCTTAAGAAGACTCGAGAAGCGCTCCGCTACTTGTTGTGCTTCTCCAACACTTCTCTTGTCTTCTTAAAATCCCTGCATGCTCTATAACTCGACAGAGCACGCTACCTTGTTTTCTATTTCTTCATTCGTGTGCAGTTCAATTCCTGCCAAGGGCATATGATATTTTTCTCATGCATCTGTATTTCGCTTATACACTGAACACATTTCAATTCATGATATTTGTGGTGTGTTTTTAGGTGCTGCCCATGGCCTCTCCTCAATCCTTCAGATACTACTAAGCTTTCCTGAACACTACCAAGGTAAAGAAGATGTTGAATCTGTTATTGCGAATTCCGTCAATCTAATGCTTGACCAAGAAGAGAATGACAACTACCCTCCAGTGTTAGGACAAGTTAAAGATGATAGAGACACACTTGTCCACTGGTGTCATGGCGCTCCTGGTGTAGTCTATCTTATGGCTAAAGCCTACATGACTTGGAAACATGACAAGTTTCTTTACGCCGCTCTTAGGTGTGGAGATATAGTATGGCAAAAAGGTCTTCTTAAGAAGGGACCTGGAATATGTCACGGGGTTGCAGGTATGGTGTACATGTCAATCATTCAGTGTTCTGTTTCATGATTGGTTATCGTGTGGTGCTACTGCAATCTAATTGGTTGGGTCATAATCTTCTTATTTCATTGCTATCATGATAAATATTTCAAGTTTTTGCCTTCATTATTATGAAGATTATTATTACCATTAAAACAATATACTGCCATAGTCAAAATTGTGCTTTACTTGAAGTGTGTGAATATTTTTACAACAAATATTTGTGCAGCGCTAGATAACACAAAACTAGAGTATTTTTATTATCAACAACTTCATGGCAATCATTATCACAATATGCTTATGGATTTCTGTTCTTCTAGGAAACGGCTATGTCTTTTTGCTGCTTTATCGACTAACTGGAGACAAGAAACACTTATATCGTGCTCACAAGTTTGCTAATTTTATTCAAACTGGAGAGTTTCAGAAAGGAGCACGAACACCAGACTGTCCGTACAGCCTGTTCGAAGGTCTAGCTGGTACAGTGTGCTTCTATACAGACTTACTACAGCCTGATAAAGCAGCCTTCCCATTCTTTGATGTTTTCACATAAACAAATTTGTGAGTAGCAAACAATACAGCTGTTTTGAAAGAGGTTGTACAAGGAAAAAGTAAATGATATGCAGCTAGTGAATTTCATGACCAAAACAATTTTTGGTTTTGTATAAAGATGTGTCTTTCTGGATAATTTGCCAACCACAGCTGTCATTATAAAGTGAATTCATATCTCAGATAAGTTTAATTTAACATCAAAATGTACAATTTATCAAAATAATAGACTATGTATATCTAATTCAAAAAAGGTTGACTGGGCGAACGGTGATTGCACGACCTAAAGGGACTGTGGGTAATACAAATTTCTTCTTATTCCATTCTAAATTACCCAAACACCATTCATTGATGACCTTAGATGGGTGTATCAAAGGTTTCGCTGAACGGTGGAGGCATTGTTTGGGTAATTTAGACACAAATAAGAAGGAATTTGTATTACCCACAGTCCCTTGGTCGTGCAATCACCAATTGTCAATCGCTGTTCGCCCCATCAACCTTTTTAAATTAGGTGTATGTGTTTCTATGGAAACAAACAAGGTAAACAATACACCTTTTAAAAAGTAGGTATGCATTGTATATTAGAATAGAGGGCCTGTAGTGGTCCCTCTCTAAACAAAATTTAATATTGTATCTCATAAATATTATATACTTTTGATAATTTAATAAAAGTAAATATAAAATACACAGTCACTTGAAATCTATTGTAAATCAACCATATAAAAAAGCAAATGTAATCCTTGAAAATTCTTACAAAATATTGAAATTTTACAGCAGTATATTGAAATTTTTTTGTACATCACCCATATAAAAAAGCAAATGTCATCCTTATAAGAAAATTGATAGAGAAGCTACCAGATTCTTTTGTTATGATTACTTTAAATAACATGATATGAATAGAGTTAAATGTTGGCTACAAGTCTCCAGGATGGAATTGAAACATAACTATCAAAAAAACAGTTTTATCCTACATTATAAGTCTGATATTTACAAGTACCTGAGCCTTTACTCATTGTTACATTATTTTTTTTTGTTCCATTTTATTTTTTATTCTTTTTATCAAAAGAAGTTAAACTTGTTTTCAAATTTCTAATGTAATGTGACATCAAAAGGATCTTTGATAGAAATGTTTGTCCAAAAATAGTTTCCACCAACCCTGAGAGTGACCTCCATGTTGCGATTACATCCTCATCTTTTACTATTTGGCCAAGCATATTCAAACTTTTACCATGACTTTGTACTGAGGCAAAGTTTAAACTATTCAAATTTGTACCATTAGTCCATGGTTGAGATTTCTCACTATAATGCCCCTTGGCCCTATTTACATTGGGTGCAAGAGAAATATCACAATGTGTTCCCTGATTCAACTCCAAACTTCCAATGGGCACATTTCCATTAGGTACAAAATTGGTATCAAATTGTGTTCCTTTGTCCATTGTGTTAACCATGTGTCCATTGGTACTAATATCAATAGGGTCATCGTCAGAACACCCATTAATGTCCCAGTTATTGACATCTGTTTTCTTGTTCCTGTATTCGTTCAATCTAAGAAGCCATTTGTTCCAAAACTCTTCTAAGACTTGCTCATCTAGTAAATGGATGTCCGCTGGGTCTCCATTCTCATATGCAATAACCAGAACACCATTTGATATCTAAATGAAAAAACAAAATTAAACATTGATGATGATGATAATATGTTGATTGTGATGATATGACTGTGATGATGATAAGGTTGATTGTGATGATATGACTGTGATGATGATAAGGTTGGTGGTGATGATGATGGCAATTATAATGGTGACTGATTGTGACCCCCCTTCCTGGTTGGTAAAAAAAGATTATAACCCCCCTATATTTGCCCAGTTTATTACTAAAGCTGCATACAATTAGTAACAACCCCCCTATATAGCTGCCAAAAATAACATGACCCCCCTTCAATATTGCCGACCCCCCCCCCCCATACACTAACAAATGAAAGCCCCCTTAATTAAGCCTTGGCAGAAACTTGAAAGTTCTTTCAGATTGAGGGTTACATGCCAAGATCTTGTAAGATCATGCCTGGATCTTGCCTAGATCATGGATCTTGGTAAGATGTTCAATCTCATGGGTGATGTTGATAATAATACCTGAAATGGATAGTCAGCATCATAATTGATTGCACCAGCATATGCAGCCAACTGTAGTGGATATGAATGACAATCTTTAAGCTTTGTTCTCTTCCTCTGTGACGTCTTCCAGTCTATGATAGAAATCCTTCCCAAATATTCAGCCACTAGATCAACTGTACCGGCATAACCCAGCTGTGAATGTACCACAGCACTCTCTATTGCCAAAGGATTAGTTACACCAGGTAGAATGTTGGAAACGCTTTGAAAAAACCCTGAAGTTTCAAGATTGTTGATGTCTTTTGGATCTGAATTGTTCAAGTTGGAATAATACCTCTTCATTTCCTAATGAAGACAAAAATGTGTTTAATATCATGATGACAATTACAGGAAGATAATGATGGTGATGAGGATAATAAATATGATGATGATGATGATTTCTAAATAGTGATTTATTTATTTAATAATATTTAGACAGGTTAGTCCAGTTCAGCATGGCTGATTTAAATGGAGACCTGCAGATAAAAAGGATAATGATGTTGATGATAATCACAATGAGGTTAATAATTAGTATGATAATGACTGGAATGATTAGGATGAATGTGTTGATGACGATAAACCTTAGAATGACAACCAAATGTTTTCTTCAATATGCCATTTTCACGATGACGTCATTTTACTACCAGTAACAGAATTGCTTTACGACTTTTCTTTGTTATTCAGATTTGTATTCCCTCTTGTGAATACTAGAACAATCATCACTACCTAATTATTTATAGCGATAATCATTGTTTTGCAACTAGCAATTTGCAAATTTCAAGTTGATTTTAAGTTTTTTTGATCCGTCAATCTGTTTGTAGGTGGAGATTGTAAAAGATTGTAAAGTCATTGGTTAATTTGATGTAAGCTCCACCCTCGAACTGATTGACGGATCAGAAAAACCCAAAATTAAATTGAAATTTGCAAATTGCTACTGGTAGTTGCGATACAGCGATTATCGCTGTAAGAAAAGAATGTAGGCAAAGCATTCTGGTCTTGTTAGTATATGACGCTAAAATGCAAATGGCCTATTGAACCATCCATGCAGCACAAATTTAACACAGATCATCATCTATACTTACATTGTGAAAGTTGGTGCCTTTTGTAGTCGTATTTCTCTGCATCAAACCAAACTTTTCTTTCCCAAGCTTTTCGATATTAGCTTTTCTCCATTGCATCAAACCAAAAAACTCATTGTTTGGCTTAGTATTAGACAGTATAGTAGTAACACTGGGGTATTTTGATAGATACTTTCTATCTCCGTTTGATGATTCAGTTTTTCGTAGGTTTATTGTTAACGGTTTGTGAACGCAGTTTAAATAATGAAGGTTTTCAGCATTTGAAATTTTGTTACTGTTTTCAAGAGGAAAATTTATAACTGTGGAGTCATTCAAGTTGGTGTTAGCTTGATACTGCTGCTGATGGATAACTTTGGAGTTGAAAAGTTGTCTTACCTTAAGTAAAAAGAAAAGAAAAATTATAGTTAAAAAAAATTATATAAGCTTGAAAAAAACAACTTTCAGGTTTATAGTAGACCGACCTTCTCCAACAAAATGTACAGCTTACCTTTAATTTATTTATATTTCCGTTGAAAAGCAAGTTTAATTTGAGTTTTGATGTACATTTGAGCTGAGAAGAAATCATTCTAGATACAAATAGTACACTACGTTAGTTCACTTTCCAGTTCAATGTTCATTCATGATCGCCATCTTGGAAATTATAGTAATGACGTCATGATCGTAACACAGGAACCCCAAAATGAAATAATAATAATTAATATAATATACATAATATATTGTTATAATGATAATTATATTTTACCTCCATTATCTTATTGTTATTATCAGAAACTTCTACAATTTAATTCAAAATTACTTTAAATTACTATTTTTATACTCAAAGAAACGAAATCATTCTAATAAACTTTGAAATAAAAGGGTTTATTTTAGGCTTGTGGGCTTCCTGTGTTTTCACAGATATAAACAAAGATGGCCGACAAAATGACAGATGTTGCGGAGTACGTCTTCAAAATTGTGGTTCTTGGGGACCTTCATGTCGGAAAATCGAGCTTGATACGGCGGTTTCATGAAGATACATTTGATGAAAAACTCTCGACAACTGTTGGAGTGGACTTTTTTGTACATGATATTGAGATAAAAGGCAGGAAAGTGAAGGTAAGATTTCCGGTCTGTACTTGATCGATGAGTTGGCAGTTTTTGGAAAACTACATCTGATGCATGATATTTTTGTACTTTTGTTTTGAATATACTCTCTGTTTCTAAACTAATGATTTAATAAATGATTATTACATTGATTTATTCGATGAATATCATTGTTTTTTAAACTTATCTTTTTTTTATTTGGTTCAATTTAATTTTAATAATTAATCTTATCGATCAGAATGGATATTATCACCATTATTATGATGATCTTCTTAAACACTACCAGCATAACGGTCATTATCATCATCATTACATCATCATCATCATCATCATAAGCACTATCATCATTACATTAATATTATAATCAACTATACCACCATTTCAATCATCATCATTACCATCATCATCATCACTATCATCATTACAATCAACATCATTAATATTATAATCAACTATACCACCATTTCAATCATCATCATTACCATCATCATCATCATCATTACCACCATCATCATTACCATCATCATCATCACTATCATCATTACAATCAACATCATTAATATTATAATCAACTATACCACCATTTCAATCATCATCATTACCATCATCATCATCATCATCATTACCACCATCATCATTACCATCATCATCATCACTATCATCATTACAATCAACATCATTAATATTATAATCAACTCTACCACCATTTCAATCATCATCATCATCATTCAGTTATTGTCATCAACACTACCAATTTTACAATCATCATCATTACCATCATCATCAACACATGTCACCAACCTATCTCCATAGTTACAATTATGGGATACTGCAGGGCAAGAGAGATACAAGACACTGATTAAATCATACTTTAGAGGAGCAGATGGGGCACTTATGGTATTTGACTTGACCTCTAAAAAGTCACTCCAAACAGTAAAAGAATACTGGCTTAATGAATTTTACAGAGCAAGGTACTGCATGCTGCATTAGTCTCCCTTGCAGCTATTTTTAGCTGTTCCATTTCCATATGGTCCACTTGGGTCATATATTATATATTATATATTCTAGACTGGGGGGATACTCCCTTTGTCCAAGTGGTAGGGGTAACCGGCGTGCCTTTTATGGTTGAAATATTTATTGTGCCTACCTTTTAGGGTCCTTTTAGAGTTTTGGCTCAAAAATCAGTTGTAATGGTCATTTTCAGTTTGCTTTATTTGTATCTGACAGTGTGCCTAATAAATATATGTTTCTATTTCAGTGGCTCTGAGGCAATAGTGATTATTGTTGGAAATAAAAGTGATAAAGAAGAAGAAAGAACCGTTTCAGTTGAAGAAATCAAGGCAAGTACTGTATAGGAAATGTAATAAACACTTTCAGTAATATATATTCATGTTGGATTGGTATTTGCACATCCATAATAGAAAACACTGTTGAGAAAAGACATTAATGTCATGTTTCTAAGTGATTGCATGATTGACTGATTGATTTGTTAATTGACTGATTGATTTGTTAATTGACTGATTGATTGATTAAATGATTGACTGACTGATTGATTGATTGACTAATTGATTGACTGATGGATTAAATGATTGACTGATTGATTGGTTGACTGATTGATTGATTAAATGATTGACTGACTGATTAATTGGTTAAATGACTGATTAATTATGACTGATTGATTAAATGATTGACTGATTGATTGACTGATTGATTGATTAAATGATTGACTGACTAATTGATTGGATGGACCAATGACGGATTGAAAAACTGACTGACAAATTGGCTGATTGAATATTGAACTAGGGATATTGACGCTATATAAAATATTACATTATTATTATTATTATTATTATTATTATTATTATTATTATTATTATTATTATTATTATTATTATTATTATTATTGATTAAATAAATGACTGATTGATTAACTGACTAATTTCTTGGCTGATTTGATTGTGTCACCAGGAATTCTGTGACTTATACAGTATGAGTTGGGTAGAAACAAGTGCCAAGTCTAGTAGCAATGTACAACAAACCTTTGAAACACTAGCTAAAAAACTAGTAGAAAACTGTGAAGAAATTAGATCATTACCGCCATCATATTACAGTGGTCCTGGAAGTTTTACACTACATGGCGCATATGGTGTTCCAGAAGAGTCAAATAGTTACTGGAATAGCTGTGGATGCACCATTGGCTAACTGTGTCTGTGAATTTGTCCCAAGCAATGTACTTGGCGTGAAAACCCCAAAAAATATGGGTTTCTTTTAAGACCTAAAAAAATAGGTGGCAGGTCTCTTGACCCAAAAATACCCACAACGAAAATTGTCAACCCCCAAAAAAATTTCAGACCTCCCCATCATTTTACCCCCTGAGTACATCGCCTGGGGAGTTTGTCATGTCATGGAGCTGTTAGTGTCCTCTATCTCTCTCTCTGACCAATAGAGAGAGTGTCACAGAATAGTTACTGGAATAACTGTGGGTGCACCATTGGCTAACTGTGTCTGGGAATTTGTCATGTCATGGAGCTGTTAGTATCCTCTCTCTCTCTCTCTCTCTCTCTCTCTCTCTCTCTCTCTCTCTCTCTCTCTCTCTCTCTCTCAGCTGACAGACAGAGACATTGTCCAGGACATAGTTACTGGTAGTACTGTGGTCATGTACCATTGGCTGACTGACTGTGAATTTGTCATATTATGGAGCTGTCAATTAAGTTCTCTCTCTCTCTGCATTTACCATGGCTAACTGTATCTGTCATAGCTGATGGTGACCAGGAATAGTGACTGGTAGTACCATCAGCTGTTTCTTCCATTTTATAAACAGAACAGGTTTCCATTTAAATTTGTACTTTCCCATTTAAATCTGTACTTATGCAAATTGTGTTGATGTGTACTAAACACACAGATCAACCAATCAGAGTATATTATTTCTGAAGTGAACTTCTCTGATTGGTTGATCTGTGTTTAGCACACATCAACAAAATTTGCATAAGTACAGATTTAAATGGGAAAGTACAGATTTAAATGGGAACCTGTTACAGTCAATTCAAAAAACATTGTCGTCAATAGGCTTAAAGTCTACCCGACTAGACAGAAAGGTAGCATGGGTAGAAATCACCGAAGCGAATAAATACACACAGTATCTCATACAATACCACGTGCACTCAATCAACTAATTATGAATAATTCACCGCTTCGATGATTTCTACCCGTGCTACCTTTCGGTCTAGTCGCATGTTTTTTTAATTGACTGTATGCACCTTACAATTATTGTCCAGGAATAATGGCAAACATTTTAAACATGTATGGATGTTCCAGATTATAGCCTATGTGTGGGCTGAAAGAGAACTTGTTCTTATTATCAAGCACTAGAGGGATATAGTAAGTAACATCTGTGAAACAAACAAACAACATTCTATTTATCTCACAATGAATAACCTTTAAAATTTTATATCACATTTTGTTTTTACTTGAATGCTACCCACAAAGGAGCAAAGCCTGCGATGCATGTAATGAGTTTAATCAAATAGTATCAGCCACTAAAATGTTGGATATTCAATGTAGTGCAGACAAAGAAATGACACAAATAGTAAAAAATGATTTTAATTGTGTTGATCACAAACCCTAAAAAAATTGTTATGTTAAAAGTTCAATTAAAATAATAAATTGTTGTTGCTAATTTTGTTGTTATTCTTCTTGTTGCTGTTTCTGTTGTTGTTCCTGTTGCTGTTCTTGCTGCTGCTGTTGTTGTTTGTGTCCTTGTTGTTGTTGTGGTTGTTGTTGTTCCTGTTGCTGATTGTCCTGTTCCTGTTGCTGTCCTTGTTGTTGTTGTGGTTGTTCTTCTTGCTGATGTTGTTCCTGTTGTTGTTCCTGTTGCTGTCCTTGTTGTTGTTGTGGTTGTTCTTCTTGCTGATGTTGTTCCTGTTGTTGTTCCTGTTGCTGTCCTTGTTGTTGTTCCTGCTGTTGTTGTTGCTGCTGTTCCTGTTGCTGCTGTTCTTGTTGTTCCTGTTCCTGTTGCTGGTCTTGTTGTTGTTGTTGTTGTTGTTGTTCCTGTTGTTCCTTCTTGTCCTGTTCTTGTTGTACATCCACATCTTCCTCTTCTTTATTCAAGTCATTTAAAATTGAATCAACTTTGGTATTCATTAATTCCAGAAAGTCAATCATACCGTCATTGTTATTGTCATGTTTCTCCAACAGTTCATCTATTATTGTAACGGCTTCACTTTCATCAAAGTCTTTCTCTGCTTCATTATCATCAAATCCTTTCTCATCGAAGTGAGTCAAAGCACTCAGCCATTCTAAACCATCTAGTTTACCGTTGTTGTCATTATCATGAAGCCGAAAGAAATAAAATATCCCTGGAGAAAAAAAACAGAAGGGGAAATAAAATTATAAGCTGAAGGTACAGTGTATATTTGTGCTAATTCAATTATTTTCTGTTATTTAATTTGTATTTTTATTGTTTGCACTCCAATAAATAATATATGAGTATCTTTTCCCCCATTGTTCTCTCTTTGTTACCTTCACCGTTTCCTATTTGTTTCTGATACTCAATAGGTATTTGCCTACTCCAGGGGCGGATCCATAAATTTGTCAGGGGGTGTCCCAATTGCAAAGGAAGGGCTCTTAAGGTGTTAGGGGTGTCGGTCCCTAAATGTCTTAAATGAAATAGGGGTAATTGCAGTGCTAGGGGGGGTGGGGGGGGGGGTCCCTAAATGTCTTAAATGAAATAGGGGTAATTGCAGTGCTAGGGGGGGGGGGGTGTCCGGACCCTAAAGGGGCACCCCCTAGATACGCCCCTGTACTCTCAGAATGGAAGGAAATCGAAACAAGTGTGAGGTCACTGGGGATCTAGGTGCTGATCCAAAAGCCGCGCACCAACGAAGCTACACTTAAAAAAGGTTAAAAAAAAAGGTTGATGACACTTACTTCATTATACAATGTTTCCAACCTACAAACTTACACTAAAGCTGCATTTGTTTTTTACCTTTAATGTTATCTCCTTGTTTGATGTCCAGTACGTCATTCATAAGGTGGCCATGTCCTGCTACGTCTACAAGGTGTTTCTTTATATGCCTGAAATAAGACGGTGAAATCATTTTTGACTGGAAATTAAAGTAGCTTATTTCGGAAAGAAAAGATCATTCGGCCTTTTGCCGTGAAACGTCTCTTTAAAAAAAAGATTGACTGTCAAAATTTGTAACACCGTAAAAAATGGTACTTAATTTTAGTTAAGTTTATGGCGCAGGAAAATGTGAAGGGGACTATTGTAATGATAGAGACACGTGAATAATTGTCCTACAAGGTGTTACATGAAAAGGTCTCTATTATTGCAAGCTCGACGCACGTTCGTCTCGCTTGGATGTAAAGGCCCGGCTACCTTTCAAGATGGCGCAGGAAACTGTGAAGGGGACTATTGTAATGATAAAGACACGTGAATAATTGTCCTACAAGGTGTTACATGAAAAGGTCTCTATTAATATTGCAAGCTCAACGTTCGTCTCGCTTGAATGTAAAGGCCCGGCTACCTTTCAAGATGGCGCAGGGAACTGTGAAGGGGACTATTGTAATGATAGAGACACGTGAATAATTGTCCCACAAGGTGTTAAATGAAAAGGTCTCTATTATTGCAAGCTCGACGCACGTTCGTCTCGCTTGGATGTAAAGGCCCGGCTACCTTTCAAGATGGCGCAGGAAACTGTGAAGGGGACTATTGTAATGATAGAGACACGTGTTGTCGCAAACAAAGCAACAGTCCACACTCTAAAGTCAGCAAAGGATGTCGGTATTTCCTTTGTTGTTATCAATATATTAATAGCATATTTTGGTTGTACGTGTTTGTGTTATATGACCATAACAAGTTGTTATTGTGGTAGACATAAATACAAATATTTATTTAAAAAACGTGCAATAAATCGCAAATTAAGTCCATGTAACCGGCATCCTTTGCAGGCTTTAGAGTGTGGACTGTAGCTTCGACTGCGACAACGATTTTTGAAATAGGTGTAAACGCTAAACGTATTTGTCCAATGCGACAACGTCTTTGAAAGTGTTGTATGTAGAAATGAGTACATCTTCGGATTCCTGCTATTTAAGTTACGATAGATTAATGCAGCAATTCTTACCTTAAGCCCTCGCCATCAAGATTCATTTTGTCAGCCATATGTGCAAGAAGATGACTGAGAAAAATATAAAATAAAATTAACATTAAATAAAGAAACTCAAAGACTAAGGCTTGACATCGATTTGTTATCAGTTCTTACTATTCTGCTCCAATAAGCATAAGGCTGTGTAAAAAGTTATTTACATCTATCGAAAAAGACTCAAACCACAAGCTTCGAGATTTATTACCACCGTTAAACACTTCTAATTACAATCTAAGGAACCCTAGCTGTTAAATACCGAACTATCTGCAAGACAAATCGCTATGAGAACTCTTTTGTAATTAAATCATCTAAGTTAGCCTAAGCGTCTTTATCGGACAATGTTCTATATAATGTATAGATTATATGCTTATAATGTATAGCTTTTTATATTTTTGTATGACTTCTTATATATATTATATTTATATTATATTATCTATTGATACAAATGTACATAATTTTAATTTTGAATCTTACAAATGTAATTCAGCCTTTGGGCTGCGAGATTTGTTTTAAACATTATTATTATTATTATTATTAAGGCTGATACATCAGTTTAACTTTTGTCAATAATAGAGGGGAAGGGAAATTCCCTCTCTATTAACTATGGTCCACGGATAATTTTTACTGCTTTTGTTCTCACTGTTCTGCTCCAGTGTTATCTACTAGTTTCTACAAAATGCTGTATTAAAGACAATACACCTTACAGTTCGAATCGAAAACTGAACCGTGGCCACCCACAAATATTTTAGAAATCGTTTATTGTTCGTTCGTTGAACAACTCAAAAACAACTCTAACTACAAAAAATTTATCATATACTACACATCAATCAAACTTCTTGCGGTGATATAGTAGTTTCTGAGTTGTTCAACGAACAATAAACGATTTCTAAAATATTTCTAGGTGCCCACGGTTTTGTGATTCGCACTGTAAATCATTCAGCAGGTTTCTTTTATATATCAAGACTAATTTCTACAATATGCTGTACTTTTGACAAAAAATATTCATGCAGTTTCTTTTATCGCGGATACACTAAACTATGATACTTTCATTCCCGCTTTTCTGTTCCAGTGATATCAACAAGTCTTCTAAAATTTCAATTTCGTCCTAAATTTGCTTTTAAAGAAATGAAGGACGCATTCTAAATCAAATTAAAGATTTAGTAAGAAAAATAAATGCTTTTATAAATCCAGTACCTTTTTCTTGCCGTCTTGCTGTCCGCGCGAGGATCTTTCACGTTTTCATTCTCACTGTCTTCACTAGGAACAACTCGAGGAGAAGCAAAACTCCATGACAAGAAAAATAATATAAAAATACTAAAACTTCGAAAACAAGCCATTGAGAGAAATTATATGATAAAGCATTTATAAATGTGAAGATTTGAATACTATATTATTTGTTAACGTGTACCGGGGTTGCCATGATCACGTTGAGAGTTTGACAATAATTTGTATTCTTATCACGGCCACGTTTAAATCACATGTGTGACGTCATTGTCAAAATGGAGGCACTAGTTTTGGCACAATGAAAAAGTAATGACGTCATCTTTACCAGAATTAAAATGGAAACTAGCGAGTAAATTAGTACAGGCTGCGTCGGTGTTTGATATAAACGATAGGTAATAGAATTAAATTTGTAACACCGTAAAAATAGAAATAGAAACTAGCGAGTAAACTAGTATAGGCTGCGTCGGTGTTTGATATAAACGATAGGTAATAGAATGAAATTTGTAACACCGTAAAAAAAGTAGAAATGGACACTAGCGAGTAAACTAGTATAGGCTGCGTCGGTGTTTGATATAAACGATAGGTAATATAATAAAATTTCAGTGTAACACCGTAAAAAATAGAAATTGAAACTAGCGAGTAAACTAGTATAGGCTGCGTCGGTGTTTGATATAAACGATAGGTAATAGAATGAAATTTGTAACACCGTAAAAAAAATAGAAATAGAAACTAGCGAATAAACTAGTATAGGCTGTGTCGGTGTTTGATATAAATGTTAGGTAATATAATGAAATTTGTAAAAAATGTTAATTAAACTTTACTGACGCTTCGAGATTTGTATAAACATATTCATAGCCAGATTATTAATTTGTCTCGTCAGTACAATCTGAGATCAGAAGGAAAGAAATACACTGACACTAGGAACACTAACCGTTTTAGCCAATTTGTGACCGTCAAATATGCTGTAAATGCCTTGGTGTGAATTGATTGTTCTTTACTATTATTTATTATTATTTATGATACACTGGCCTTTACCTGTAATTCATTATTTATTATTATTTATGATACACTGGCCTTTACCTGTAATTCATTATTTATTATTATTTATGATACACTGGCCTTTACCTGTAATTCATTATTTATTATTATTTATAATACACTGGCCTTTACCTGTAATTCATTATTTATTATTATTTATGATACACTGGCCTTTACCTGTAATTCATTATTTATTATTATTTATAATACACTGGCCTTTACCTGTAATTCATTATTTATTATTATTTATGATACACTGGCCTTTACCTGTAATTCATTATTTATTATTATTTATAATACACTGGCCTTTACCTGTAATTCATTATTTATTATTATTTATGATACACTGGCCTTTACCTGTAATTCATTATTTATTATTATTTATGATACACTGGCCTTTACCTGTAATTCATTAGTTATTATTATTTATGATACACTGGCCTTTACCTGTAATTCAGTTGTTACTGCAAGAGGTATTAATAAACTTATTTATTATTATTATATAATTTAGCCCCTTGTCGGAGTAAAAAAGCCAGAATGCTTTACGAACTTTCCTAATTATCTAGATTTTTGGGTTAAGAAATCAAATAGGTTTTTGGTGTTATCACACGCTTATGAAAACCGAAATCCGTTTGGGAGTGTTTGCTTACTTTATTTTGTGAAGTGCCAATCGTTCTCCTTTTTCTCAAAATTAAGCAACAAATAGCAAAGCACTCTGGTACTTGTAATATATTCTAAGTCCCTACAATACACACGAATACTGAATCAATGAGATATGGAAAACAGAAAACAGAGTGGACAGTGAAGGATAGAAAGGTATATCCGTGTGTATGTATTGTTGCGCCACGTTTTTGGGTTGGGTGTGGGGGGTCGACGAGATCTAGATGTGTTCTCTTCGATTGACCAGAGAGACTGTCACAAAGGCCCGTGGCGTACTTAATATATGCAGCGCGGTGCATTATGGGATCTCATTGTTATGCTAGTTATTCGTCTTTATTTCCGGTATTTAGAATATAGAAACTAGTGCTGACGTTGTAAGTAGAACCGACTCAAACCGAAAGAAATATGAAACGAAGAATAAAAGAAATTCTGAAACCAGCATGACTCAATATAGACATTCACATTCACAAACGAACAAACTTACACACACATGTTAATACTGTACGTCCTCTAGAAAAGGACCATTGAGGTGTTGTAAATGGAAACTAGCCAGTAAACTAGTATAGCATTGAGGTGTTGTGATAAGAATTCTTTGCATCTATTGTTTTTTTTTCATCTAAAATGCTAATTGATTATTCTCATTGTAATTAGCTTTGTTCTTACTAGACTGGAATCATCAATGTAACTGAGACTACAACCATTAGTCATCGAAATGCTAAAGTCAGTCTCCGAGATGCGGATAAAGGTTTTATTTTTAGCGATTTTAATCTTTTTCCTTGTATCTTTTCTGCTATGCTTATATCTCAGTAATGCATTTCTGAGTTATGAGCAGCCATTTCACCATGAAGTCACCGACAAACAAACTCTCATGAACGTTTTCCAGGCAGGAGAAGTTATGGCCATTCGCAGGAACAGCTTCAGCAAAACTAGAAACAAGTTAGTAAACCTTGCCTGTGTCTCGGAATTGTTTGTGGCAGAAGGGGTGAATGCTGGCTTAGCAGCGATTCTTCTTGCAACTCTCGACCATGTTAACTTGTGTGTTAATCTTGGAGCAATACCTGTTGTTTACTGGAGATTATGTGGGACTGTTTGCCCTAAAGATCCTAAGATTAATGCTTGGGAAATGTACTTCAAGCCAGTGAACCCAAACATCGAAGATCAAGCGAGGAGAGTGTTGTGTTTAGGCAGTATTACCGGGCCGGACAGGATATCGATAGAAGCACTAAACAACAAAACTGAGTGGAAAAGCCATCGTAAAGAAAACTTAATTAATCTCAGTTTTCGTCCAAGACAACTAGACGGGTTTCTGGAAGAAGGGATAATTACCCATGATACTAAACTAAAAGCGCATGAGTTAATACTTAAGTACGTCCAGGTACAACCCAAGATCCAGGGAATTGTTGGCCAGTTCTTTTCCAGGCGTTTAGCGAAGTATAATGTTCTAGCTGTGCATATTAGAGGTACAGACCATGACTCAGAGACGGACAGCGGACGTTTGCGTCCCTTGAGCGCATTTATAGAGAATACCAAGGAGATTCTAGCGAAAAATCCATCAATAAACAAGATATTCATTGCAAGTGATAACCTGGAAGGTATTGAAACATTCGTCAAAGAGTTTGGTAATAAGGTATGTAATGATGATAGTGGTAATGATGATGATGGTAATGATGATGATGTGATGATGATGATGGTAATGATGATAGTGGTAATGATGATAGTGGTAATGATGATGATGGTAATGATGATGATGGTAATGAGGATGATTTGATGATGATGATGGTACCAGGTGATTTCGCGCGCGCACTTCCGGTTAGTATAAGCCAATCAGAAGCATTTCTCTCGCATCGCCAACAGTTCCAAAATGGCGTCGTTCGAAAGAGTTGTTTTCCGTGTTAACTCTCGAAAAATGCATCCTTAAAAAAACTTTACATTAAAAAGTTCTATGTTACTTGGACAATAAAAGTTCACTTCTGCTCTATCAGGGATAAAAAGTAATAAAGACAAAACGCAAATGCCTAAAAGTAACCTAAATTGTTTTTGTCTCGAGGCGCCATTTTGGAACTATTAGTTTTGACAAACAATCCTTTGCGCGCTTCGAAGCGAGATCACCTGGTAAGGATGATGATGGTAATGATGATAGTGGTAATGATGATGATGGTAATGATGATAGTGGTAATGATGATGGTAATGATAATGATGGTAATGATGATGGTGGTGGCTATAGCCTGCATTAAGGTATCAGGGAACCTTCGCGACCGATGTTTATTAACTCCTCATAGCACGCTAACTACTGAAGTAATCACTCAGTATAAAAGTATACATTTTCTTAAAGCTGAATAAATGGAGATGGCAACTATGTGATTTGTTTTGAAGAAATACGGCTCAATTTGTTTTAGTGGGTATCTTATGATGTTTGACCGCTAATTTTTAAGAAGCTCCAGGAACACCGGATTTCAACCGATTTCGTTCACCCTATGCACAATTGATGATTAATACCTCAAGTCTAAAACCGTGTCCCGTTTTAAAGTTAGTGTACGATTTTTATATATAGCTAAAAATAGCTCAGTAAAAATTGTTGAGGCGTTTAGTAAAGAGAAATCTAAGATGACGTTTAAAGGCAGAAGTAGAGTGAGAAAGGCGGATATCAGAAGGAAGTGAATTCCAAAGAGGACAGACACGCACAAAGTAAAAGTCTCGAAAGGTAGAGGTGCGGGCAGGCAGAACACAGAGGTCAAGTCCAGAAGGCCTGTTATGGGCCCAATACCCGCCTAATCTCGCAGCAAGATTAGGCGGGATTAAGCGAGATTAGGCGACATAAGGACCTTTTGGGATTTTCAACCTTGCAGGGTCAGGCAAGGTTAGGCGGGGTCAGGCGAGATTAGGCGAGATTTGACATTTTAGGATTTTGTTTTGCTTGCGAGATTAGGCGAGATTAGGCGAGATTAGGCGAGATTAGGCGAGATTTGGACCAATAACAGGCCTTCCAGAGGAGCCACGACGAGGTTTGGAAGAAGAAAATGTGACAAACTGAGAGGTGTCGAGCGATATCTCGTCTTTTAAGCAGCGAAAAAGGAAGAGGAGGTTTGTACACGTTCAAGGTTTTGCATTAGGTAGATAGAACCATAAGAAGACGGTGCCCATACCTGACTGGCGTAAGTCAGGCTAGAGCGTACAATGGCTATGTAAAACAGTAAACAGTAAACGCTGAGAGTCGAAAGATAAGTTGCGAGAACAGTTTCTACGCAGGAAGCCGAGCATTTTGTTCGATTTAGCAATGATGGTGTTTATATGAAGTGACCAGTGAAGATCTTTGGAAACATAAATTCCCAGGTCACGACAAGTAGAGACAGTTTTGAGTGGTACTTCATTGATATAGTAGGCTCGGTCTAGACTAATACTCTTGCGAGAAATGCGAAGATTCTCGCACTTGAGAGGTTGAAAGGTAAGCTCGTTTTTAGCATAGCCCAGTTAGAGACACGAAAGAGGTCGAGTTGTAAGTTAGTGACGTCAAGTGAATTGACGACATTGTAATATTTCGTATCGTCAGCAAACATAGCAATACGAGAGAAGAAAAGACAGTCAGAAACGGATCATTAATAAAAAGGATAAAGAGTATCGGCCCAAGTACAGACCCCTGGGGAACACCAGATTTGACAGATTGCCAAGAGCTAGTGATACATTTAATAACGACACGCTGGCGACGGGATGATAAGTATTCAGTAAACCAGCTCAATAAAGTACCAGAAATACCATAGGCATGAAGCTTACAGAGCAGGCGAGAATGGCAGACAGTATCAAATTAAAGCGCGAGTAAGATCGAGATAAATAACGTCGATTTCATGGCCGCTGTCAAGGTCCAATGTCATGCAGAACACTGAGCAACTGAGTGGTGCACGATAGACCTTGACGAAAGCTGTGTTGTAGTGAAAACAAGCGGTTTTCTATGAAATCAACTAGTCGTCGAGCGACACATTTTTCAAGAACTTTAGAAAGTATATGTAAAGAGGGATGCCACGGTAGTTAGCAAAGATAGCCTTGCTACCTTTTTTAAAAACAGGTGAGTGATTGGCGTCTTTCCACTCAGAGGGAAATTTGCCAGAAGATAAAGACAGATTAAATAGTTCACACACAGATAAGTGAATTTCATCAGCACATTCTACTAGTATCTGGGCGGAAAGGCCGTCCGGGCCAGTAGCTTTGCCAGTTTTAAGACATTTTAGCTCTCGTAGTATTTCGTCAGGAGAAAGACTGATAGTATCTAGGACAGAGGGGTTTAAAGAGAGGCTGGAGGTGTCAAGCGTAGGAAGTAAACAATGAGAGTGATCAGTGAAGATCGAACAGAAGAAGTCTGAAAAGGCCTGAGCTTTGCCTTGATCCAAAGTAACTTCAGTCTCCTCGTCTAAGTACATGGTGTCAGGAAAAGAGCTACATTTAGATTTAGAGTTAAAAAAAGACCAGAAGGGCCTTGAATTACTAAATACATTGGAGGCAATATAGGTAAAAAAGGCTTTGTGGCTGGAACGAATCCAGTTCTTGACACGCTGACGCAGGCGACGAAATGCTTCAAAAACTACAGGATCAGAAGACCCACGCACTGTTTTACGCCAAAAGGTTTCTCCTTTTCGATAGCGTGAGCTATTTCGGGAGTAATCCAAGGCGCGCGTCCTGTTGTCTTGGGTTTACGCGTTGATACAAAAGAGTTGATTGCCTTGAAAAGCTTTTTAAATATATTACACGCCATCCAGGCTGAAGTTGATCGACTAGAACGGTGAAAAGGACTTTAGAAATAGTTTTAAGGGCTATGATCAAATTCTAAAGAATAGATTATCACGTGCCTCTAAGGCTGATGTTTAAACACATTATGTACTTTTTAACACGCTTCTCTCACTGTTTAAAGGTAGCCTATACCAAAGCCATACGTTCCATAAAGTATAAAGGACCACCCGTACATGATTCAGGTAAAGATCCTTTCAAGATTGGATCGCAGGTTTTAGTAGATATCCTTCTTATGGCGAAGTGCAAGTACTTTTTGCATGCAGAATCCAGTGTTGCAGCCTTAGTAACATACTTCAACCCAAACATCGAAGCACACTATGTAGAAAATCCATCATCAATGAAAGAAGCCTCCAATGGAGACGCTTCTATGTCCCGGACTCCAGTTACACAGACACTAAATAAGGTAGGGACTTAATGTTCATCTAAACTCTCTTGGAAGTGATGATGGTGATGATTACAATAATAATGATGATAATAATGATGATGCTGATGATGATGTTAGTGATGATGATAATGATTATGATGCTGAAGATATTGATGATGATAATTTTGATATCGATGATGATAATAGTGATAATAATGATTATGATGATACTTATAATGATGCTGATGATGGTGATATCGACATTGTGATACGGTAATGATGGTGGTAGTAGTAGTGGTGGTGTATTGTCGCGATGGTAACGACGATGAAGGTGATAGATGTGATGATAATGATGACGAGCAATAATATGCAACTCCTTTGGGGATTGGGGACCCTGTTCCTTTATCTGCAGGGATAAGTCCTATCCCCATTCCCTTTCTTCATCCATTTGACACAGGAATCCAACGAACGTATGATGTAAAGTACAATTTTTATTGTTTTTTTTTTCGTTGTCTTCTTTCTTTAGGATTCATCAAAGTTGGGTTCAAAGTCCAAGAATCCCATCAGTAAAAGATATCAATATAATGTTATTGCAGACAGAGAAGAAATTGATGAGGTTTATTCAACTTTTATTAAAAACAGACAATACAGTGTATGCCCAAATTTTAGCAAAGGAATATTTATAAGTTTTAAAGAAGTTATGACAATGACGTCACGAACAGCACCTGACCTGTAAAGATAGTCAAGACACAGGGAGCCCAAGGTCCTGATTAGCGAAAGAACTGACGATAGTTAAAGGACCTTAAAGTAAATGTTAGAGTACTTTTTCACAGTTCGGTTCAGTGACCACGAAAAATAGTTCGAGTTGCCACATAAAGCAAAACTATAGTTTACTCAGTATACTAATAATAATATAATATAATAATAATAATATTTTCCACAGCAGATCCACATAGTGGTTATTCTTCTGCTGGCACTCACACTCACTACCTCTACATTAAATATTTTTCATAAATCACTCCTCACATGTTGATTTTTGCTGAGGGAGGAAAACAGGATAACCCGGAGAAAAACCCTCGTGGCATGGTAGAGAACAACACATCAAACAAACTCAATTCACATATGATCCGGTGCCCGACCTGGGAATCGAACCCAGATCACAGCGGTGAAAGGCCGGTGCCCTCACCACTCGGCCAACCATGCCACCCAACAACAATATACACCGCAACTCGAACCTCGACTTGGAACTATCCCCACACCTTATTAGTACCATATCATGAATAACAATACCCAGGGAAGAATATTACACTATATCATTTGTTAACGTGTACGGGGTTTGCCATGATCACGTTGGGAGTTTGACAATAATTTGTATTTTTATAACGGCCACGTCTAGAGTATAACGACGTGCGTGACGTCATTGTCAAAAAGGAGGCACTATTTTTATGAAACAATAATGACGTCATCTTTACCAGAATTAAAAAAAAAGAATTTGTAACACCGTAAAAAATGTTAACTTAACTATACTGACGTTTCGAGATTTAGCCCTTCGTCGGAGTAAAAAAGCCAGAATGCTTTCCTATCTTTATTATCTACATCTTTGGTTAAGAATTGATTAAGAATTGAAATATTTTATCGGTGTTAATACGCTTATGAAAACCGAAATGCGTTTGGGAGTGTTTGCCTACTTTATTTTGTGAAGTGCCAATCGTTTTATTTTTTATGTTTTTTTTCAAGAAAGGCTACAAGCTTTAAGCAGCAAATAGAATTCGCAAAGCATTCTGGTACTTGTATTGTATTAAAAGATGCCATCGTGAAAACGTCCTATTTACTGAAACTAATATTATTTCACAAAAGAAAGATGTCATCGTGAAAACGACCTATTTAATGAAACTAATATTATTTCACAAAAGAAAGATGTCATACACAAATAACACAAAACCAAAGACGACATGCTTGTCAGCTATATATAAGTATTTGTATAGGAAGTCACATGATCTTGAGTACAATTTGTAATTAATAGGTACGAGTGATGTTTTGAAAGTTTTCAAAATTGGATGAGCCTTTTAGGCGACGAGCCTTTTAGCCTTTTAGAGTCTAGTCGAAGGGCTAAAGCTCGAATCGTCAATAAAGTTATAAAAGTTAACATTTTTACGGTGTCACAAATTTTATTAAATTACCTATCATTTTCACACTAGAAGATGGGCAAGTCGTCTGGTGTGAAAACGGGGCGAAAACAATTTTAGACGAAAAAAAACATCTGATTTTGTTGAATTGACTCCCGGGGGAGGAGGGGGGTACTCCCTTATATTTACTATACGGGGACGTTCCGCCAAATAGGGTATGGTTTTTTGCCTTGGCGTCTTGAATAGGGTATACAATTTAGCCTAATTTGTCTTGAATGTCTTACATAGGGTATACAATGTCCCCCTTGAGTCTTGGATAGGGTCTACTTTTTACCAATTTGTCTTGATTAATAGGGTATGTATTTTTAGGATTCTGCTGTCTTAAATAGGGTCAGGGTTTAGATTAGAGGTACCAGCGGAACGTCCCCGTCAGTAACTGGGTTAAGTACTCCCCCCCCCTCCCCCTCCCCCCCGGAATTGACTGTTCAATCCATGCAACCACTTCATTAGTTGGATCCACGCTTCACTTTATTTGTTAGATCTATTTGATGTAAGCACTTTTAACGTAAACATTGATAAATAGAAACTAGCGAGTAAACTAGTATAGGCTGTGTCGGTGTTTGATATAAACGATAGGTAATAGAATGAAATTTGTAACACCGTAAAAAATAGAAATTGAAACTAGCGAGTAAACTAGTATAGGCTGTGTCGGTGTTTGATATAAACGATAGGTAATATATAGAATGAAATTTGTAACACCGTAAAAAATAGAAATAGAAACTAGCGAGTAAACTAGTATAGGCTGTGTCGGTGTTTGATATAAACGATAGGTAATAGAATAAAATTTGTAACACCGTAAAAAATAGAAATAGAAACTAGCGAGTAAACTAGTATAGGCTGTGTCGGTGTTTGATATAAACGATAGGTAATAGAATGAAATTTGTAACACCGTAAAAAAGTAGAAATAGAAACTAGCGAGTAAACTAGTATAGGCTGTGTCGGTCAGTTTGATATAAACGATAGGTAATAGAATGAAAGTTGTAACACCGTAAAAACAAGAAATAGAAGCTATAGCGAGTAAACTAGTATAGGCTGCGTCGGTGTTTGATATAAACGATAGGTAATATAATGAAATTTGAAACACCGTAAAAAATGTTGACTTAACTTTACTGACGTTTCGAGCTTTAGCCCTTTGTCAGAGTAAAAAAGGAAAATTGATAAATTGAATGTCTCTTTTGTTTGATTATGTAACTGATTATATAACTGTTTTTGTAGGGTTACATAACCCCTTTTGTTTCCTTTTACTCCGACGAAGGGCTAAGTTAAGTCAACATTTTAACAGCGTTAAACAAATTTCATTACATCAACTATCATTTGTTATGAAAAGGATAAATAAGAACTGTTGAATAGAACGGTTTTCGTATGAGTGGGAAACTGGCCGTAATATTTACCGCACAGTTACGGTACTGTTACTGTAGAATTTTCGAATGTTTTTATAGAACTTACGGTACGGTTACGGCTACGGTACGGTACGGTCAGTTTCCCACTCGTACGAAAACCGCTCTATAGAAACTAGTGTTGACGTTGTAAGTAGAAGCGAACCGAAAGGATATGAAACGAAGAATAAAAGAAATTCTGAACCAACATGACTCGATATAAATATTGATATTAGACGAACAAACTCACACACATATTAATATTACGTCCTCTAGAAAAGGACCATTGAGGTGTTGTAAATGGAAACTAGCGAGTAAACTAGTATAGGTGTTGTGATAAGCATTCTTTGCATCTATTGTTTTTTCATCCAAAATGCTAATTAATTATTCTCATTGTAATCAAGTTCTTCCATTCCCACGGGACATTTAATTAGCTTTGTTCTTACTAGACTGGAATAATCAATGATAACTGAGACTACAACCATTATTCATCGAAATGCTAAAGTAAGTCTCCGAGATGCGTATAAAGGTTTTATTTTTAGCGATTTTAATCTTTTTCCTTGAATCTTTTCTACTATGCTTATATCTCAGTAATGCATTTCTAAGTTATGAGCAGCCATTTCACAATGAAGTCACCGACAAACAAACTCTCATGAACGTTTTCCAGTCAGGAGAAGTTATGGCCATTCGCAGGAACAGCTTCAGCAAAACTAGTAACAAGTTGGTAAACCTTGCCTGTGTCTCGGAATTGTTTGTGGCAGAAGTGGTGAATGCTGGCTTAGCGGCGATTCTTCTTGAAACTCTCGACCATATTAACTTGTGTGTTAATCTTGGAGCAATACCTGTTGTTTACTGGAGATTATGTGGGACTGTTTGTCCACAAGATCCTAAGATTAATGCTTGGGAAATGTACTTCAAGCCAGTGAACTCAAACATCGAAGATCATGCGAGGAGAGTGTTGTGTTTAGGCAGTATTATCGGGCCGGACAGGATTTGGATAGAATCACTAAACAACAAAACTGACAAAAGTTCCAAGGAGTGGAAAAGCCATCGTAAAGAAAACTTACTTAATCTCAGTTTTCGTGCAAGACAACTACACGGGTTCCTAGAAGAAGGGATAATTACTCAGGATACTAAACTAAAAGCACATGAGTTGATACTTAAGTACGTCCAGGTACAACCCAAGATCCAGGAAATTGTTGACCAGTTCTTTTCCAGGCGTTTAGCGAAGTATAATGTACTAGCTGTGCATATAAGAGGGACAGACCATGGCGCAGAGACGGACAGCGGACGTTTGCGTCCATTGAGTGCATTTATAGAGAATACCAAGGAGATTTTAGCGAAGCATCCATCAATTAACAAAATATTTATTGCAAGTGATAACATTGAATGTATTGAAACATTCGTCAAAGAGTTTGGTAATAAGGTATGTAATAATGATGATTATGGTAATGATAATGGTAATGATGATGATGGTAATGATGATGATGGTAATAATGATGGTAATGATGATGATGGTAATGATGATGGTAATGATGATGATGGTAATGATGATGATGGTAATGATGATGGTAATGATGGTAATGATGATGATGGTAATAATGATGGTAAAGATGATGATGGTAATAATGATGGTAATGATGATGATGGTAATGATGATGATGGTAATGATGATGATGGTAATGATGATGATGGTAATAATGATGGTAATGATGATGATGGTAATAATGATGATGGTAATGATGATGATGGTAATAATGATGATGGTAATGATGATGATGCATGGCGTTGAATGCCTACTTTGATATTTCAACTTCAGTTTTCAAGTTGTAAGCCGAATGGTTTCATAACACAAGTCCAAGAAAAGTTGACTTGTGTAAACGTGTTTAGCACGAAATTGTTTGTTTCTTTGTAAAATAATTAACTAACATTTCCAGCGCGCTTCAGTGATCCCGACCGTATGACTACTGTACGTCATTATACACGTTATTCCAAAATGGCTGACTGGCCCTTGATGTCTCGTTCTCATGAAATTATTCTTTTCTTTTAAATTCACTCAAGCTCAAAGACAAAAGAATAATTTCATGAGAGTGAGGCAACAAGGGCCAAAAGGTCGCCATTTTAGAAAAAGGTGTATGACGTTGATATAGAGGATATTACACGCGGCTCGAAGATATGAATTTAATTTTCGAGTGGTGAAAACAATATTTTACGAGCGAGCACAGCGAGCGACTAAAATGTTGTTTTTAACACGAGAAAATAAAATTCATATCTTTAAGCCAACGTGTAATGTTCTTTTTATTATTTGGACAAAAAAGAAATAAAAATATTTCAGGACGCGCGCGTACATACGGGACATTTGGTACATAACTTTTTCATATCTTCACTAGTGAAAATATGGAAAATACGAGTGTTTTAGTTTCCGGTAAAACACTATTATCCACATATAATAATAATAGTTATGATGATGATGATAATGATGATATGCATGTTGATGATAAGAATGATGACAATTCTATACTTTGAAGGGCGGTGATCAAATTCTAAATGCGCTATTACACTATGCAATTTTCTCAGCAACTTGTCTCGCAATGCTTGAAAATGTTGCGTTGCAAATTGCCGAGGTGAAGTAATACACTGCAAAGCGATCTCGGCAACTTGCAATGACTTTTCACAATTCATGGTGCTCTGGGGGACTAGGGAAGAGAATTGAAAATGTGCGCATGCGTTCTTGAAAAGAAATGCTTTAAAATTGCGACACAAGTTGCTAGTGATACACCGTGCAATGGCGTTGCAAGTTGCTGAGATCTGTTGCGAAAAGTAGAACTGAACTCTACTTTGTGCAACGCTGTCTGCAACAAAAACAATTGCAAGACGGCCACTGTTACACTGTGCAATTCTTCAGCAACTTGTGTTGCAACGGCATTACGAGACAAGATGCTGAGAAAATTGCACGGTGTAACAGCGCCTTAAACATGTTAAAGAACGCTTCCAAGCTGATGAATGTTTACAGTGAGGACACTTAAACCATGAACACTGTGTTCCTTTTTTAACCCAAATCCAATGAGCGAATAAATTTGAAATAAGATTTATTATAAACACTTAGTGTAGTGTACTCAATGCTTCAACTTTTAGAGGTTTTGAAGCGTTAAAAGGGCCAGAAAATAGTGACATGAAAAAAGTGAGCATCGATCCTCACTGTAAACACATAGTCTACACAGTTTTAACACGCTTGTCTCACTGTTTCAAGGTTACCTTTACCAAAGCCTTACGTTCCATAAGGTATGAAGGACCACCCGTACATGTTTCAGGCGATGATCCTTTCAAGGTTGGATCGCAGGTTCTAATAGATATCCTTCTCATGGCGAAGTGCAAGTACTTTTTGCATGCAGAATCCAGTGTTGCAGCCTTAGTAACATACTTCAACCCAAACATCGAAGCACACTATGTAGAAAATCCAGCAGCACTGAAACAAGCCTCGAATGTAGACGCTTCTATGTCCCGATCTCCAGTTACACAGACACTAAATAAGGTAGGCACTTAATGTTCATCTAAACTCTCTTGGAAGTGATGATGGTGATGATGATGGTGATGATGATAGTGATGATGATAATGATATTGATGATGATAATAATAATGATGATGATAATAATGATGCTGATGTTAGTGATAATGATGATGATGATGACGATAATAATGATGATATAATAATATTTATGATATAAATTATGATAATGATGCTGATGATAGTGATGATGACGCTGATGTTAGTGATGATGATCATGCTAATGATATTGCTGATGCTGATGAAAATGATAATTTTGATATTGATGATGATGATGATAATAATGGTAATGATTATAATGATAACACTGATAATGATGCTGATAATGTTGCTGATGATGGTGATACTGATTGTGATACGGTAATGATGTTGGTAGTAGTGGTGGTGTATTGTCGCGATGGTAACGACCGTGAAGGTGATAGTTGGGATGATAATGGTGGCGAGCAATAAAATGAATATAATATATGAATATAATAACTCCTTTTATTTGGGAATTGGGGACCCTGTTTCTTTATCTGCTGGGAAACGTAAAGAAAGACTGAAAGCGAGTGAGAACCTATTAGTCCTATCCCCATTCCCTTTCTTCATCCATTTGACACAGGAATCCCACAAATGTGTGATGTAAAGTGCTATTTTCATTGGATTTTTTCGTTGTCTTCTTTCTTTAGGATTCATCAAAGTTGGGTTCAAAGTCCAAGAATCCAATCAGTAAAAGCAATCAATATAATCTTATTGCGGACAGAGAAGAAGACCAATTTGATGACGTTTATTCAACTTTTATTAAAAACAGACAATACAGTGTATGCCCAAACTTTAGCAAAGGAATATTTATAAATTTTAAAGAAGTTATGGCAATGACGTCACGAACAGCACCTGACCTGTAAAGATAGGCAAGACACAGGGAGCCCAAGATTTGCGAAAGAAAGTAAATATTATAGAGTACTCCTCGAAAGAGAACACACCTTTACACAGTTCGGTTCAGTGGCCACGAATAGTAGTTCGAGTTATCAGACATAGCAAAATTAAAATTTATGAACTCCTCCGGGGGGGGAGGAGGGGCTGCATGGTCCCATGTCTCCTTGATCTTTTTGCTGCACGTATATGACTTATTGTGAATATAATATTCTTGTCAGAATGTCTACAGGAAACAATATACTCTTGGCATGACCATTAGTTTCAATGTATTCACACAGAATTCTGTACGTTCAATTGCATCAAAGAGAAGCTAGTCGTAGACCTATATAGCCTACTCACAGAGTCACAACTACACCTATATGACTTATTATGAATATATAATATTCTTGTCGGGATTTATACTTCTACAGGAAACCAATTGCTCTTGGGATGACCATGTACTTTTAATGTATTCGTATATTTTAATAAACAGAATTCTGTACGTACAGTTGCATCCAAAAGAAGCTAGTCGTAGACTAATATATAGCCTACTTGATTCTCAACTGCACCTTTATGACTTATTATGAATATAATATTCTTGTCGGGATTTCTACAGGAAACAATTTACTTTTGGCATGTCCATGTAGTTTTAATGTATCATTAGCATATTTTAATATTCTTGTCAGAATGTGTACTTCTACAGGAAACCATTTGCTCTTGACATGACCATTAGTTTCAATGTATTCACATATTTTGTGAACCTACAGCTGACAAATTTCCAAGAGAAGCTTGTCATCTGGTCTGAGAAGCACATGTATTTGCATACTTTGACGCACGTACGGACACACTTCTCTAAACGATGGCGCTTCTTCCGCGTCTGCTTTTGGTCTTAGTTACAGCGCGAAGTACTCGCAAACATTGTGATTGCTTTTAATAAATTTGTATAGTTTGAATGACACTGATATACTTGAGAAACTGTCTGGTTTCACCAAAAAAAAAAAAATGTTTGCTGTATTACAGACACTAAAAGCATCGGTGTAACATTAGTACTAATGTTTACGGAACTAAATAGTGATATTTTATGCTAATTTAATTGTTTGTGGTTGTTTGATCAGTGCTGTTTACTACTAAATAGTGGTAACGTTTGCACGATTTTAGTGTTTGTACTCAAAGGGACCGTGTTTTGTCAAACAACTGGATGAGAAAAACTCCCTTGCAAAAACTATATGGATACACAAGAAGCCGATTAATATTCTTTGCCATATTTACGCTCATCGTGTCTCAATAAATGTATTTTTATATCTCTTTTGGTCTAATTCTTTTACTCCGACGAAGGGCTAGCTAAAGCTAGTAAAGTTAAGTCAACATTTTTCACGGTGTTACAAATTTCATTATATTACCTATCGTTTATATAAAACACCGACGCAGCCTATACTAGTTTACTCGCTAGTTTCTATTTATCTTTATATCAACCTTGCTTACTCGAAAGCATATTCCGCAGTATGAAAACGTGGCAATACAATAGTCTCAGTACTGCTTGGAACGGTCGTAATTGCCCTCAACTCAAGATGGAATTCTAAAAACGCGGAAGTTTTGTCTGGTCCAGATGAGCATATGCTTGTTTACACAGCAAGCAGAAAGTTTACACTGGTTAATTGACAAACTGGTTTGTAGATCAAATGTCGAGAAGAGTGAAGGGAAGAAAAGGGAAGAAAAGAGGAGAGGAAATAATAGAAAAGAAGTGAAAAGAAGAGAAGGAATGAGGAAAGAAGAGGAGAAAAGAGGAGAAAAGAGAAGAAAAGAGACTGAAGAAGAGAAGAGAGATGAAAAGAAGAGAAGAGAAGAGGAAAACAGAAGAGAAGAAAAAGGAAGATGAGAGAAGAGAAGAGAACAAAACAGAAAATAAGTAAACGTTTTTGGTTCTTTTTGAGAAACGAAAGTAAGGATAATTTATAATATAATGTGAAACACACACGCATTAAACTGCTGACGAACGCAACATCGACACTAACAGCTGCAGAACTGAGTGCTTACATGAATGGCAGCTACACAATCTTACACAGGATGTCAGATAATTGCTACTCAGATCAGGCATAATTCGATACGGATGAAGAAATTTCACAAGCCAGTGACGTGAGTCTACGTCAAAGCATAATTTGGTTTGCGCAACAAATATTACTATCTTCCTTTCTACCTTGCGAGACGTCGTGAATTAGAGGAAATAAGTAAAAGCAGCCGACAGGTTCCACTCATGCAGGCTACTTCTCGAATTTTCACTGCATGATTTTGAGTTTTGTCAAGAGAGCACTTTGCTCTTATGGTGTCGGTCAATCATGGTCTCTGAAAAGTGCAGTGGCTGAACTGTCCACAGTAAAACCATGAAGATCTCTATTCTTCTTAATTGTCCTTGTTTACAGAGTGTGTTATCAGCGACTCCATGGAAACTAGAGGGTTTTTTGATATGTTATTTGTATTTTTAAAACTAGTTGTATCTCTACTATAGTAAAACTATGAAAATCTCTATTCTTCTTGTCCTTGTGTTTGTTTACAGACTGTGTTTAATTTAACTGATAACTGAGAAAATTGCTAAAATTTAGCTGTTAACTGATATTGGGACCCCCCCATTCAGACCCTGATGTGTTAGTGAAAAATATACCAATAAAATAATAATAACTAATAAAACAATAAAAACCGTCAGATTTACAAACGCCAAAGGAAGTAGAAAATAACATCTGGACAAAGATGCATATCAAACAGATCAAAGTGTTATATTAGTGTAACTTTATCTGAAAATGACTTATTTTTATATTGCGCAATGCATGTATTATATAGTGAGGACACTCGAACTGTGAACAATTTCAGTTTTTTTGTTAGGGACTGGTCATAAAGTATAGGGGGGGGGGGGGGGGGGAGGCCATAATTTTTGAGCATGAAAAAAGGGGTGGGCCATGAAAAATTAAGCAATACACTTGGGGTACCCGGTATTTGGGGGGTAATTGCGGTGCATTGTATAGGGGTGGGCTACGTGTAACTATGCATAGACTATGGGTGGGCCAATAAAAGCCATTCCTTGGGAATTCTGAATTTTACGCCCCCCCCCCCCCCCCCCCATACTTTATGACCAGTCCATTAGTACGTTTTTAACCCGCATCCCTTTTATAGTGAATAGAATAGAAATAAGGTTTATCCTGATGAACACTTATAGTGTATTTGAACTCAATGCTTCATTTTAAGAGGTTTTGAAGCAGTAGAAGGTGCACAAAATAATAACATGAAAAAAGTCAAGTTTTTTTTGTAACGTTTTTAACCAACGTCCCTTTAGCGAATATATTAGAAATAAGTTTTATTATGAACACTTAGTGTATTTGAACTCACTGCTTCATTTTTAGAGGTTTTGAAGCAGTAGAAGATTCAGAAAATAATAACATGAAAAAAGTCTTCACGGTTCGAGTATCCTCACTTTGATAATGGCAACTATTAAAATAATGAGAGAATATTTTACATATTTTATATATTTTTTGAAATGAAACTTCGATTTCCTGATTATCCAGGATACAATATCCAGGATTTTAGCGCAGAGAGAAGAGACAAAGAAAATATCATATTATGAGCTTCAGTATCATTAAGGAAGTGATTGTTCAAAGAGCGCGTCATTTGAGACGTCCAGAAGACGTAATATAAAAAAGCTTATAAGATCTATAAAAAAGAAAATAGAAGAAAGGCCAAGCAAAGTTGCTATTGAAAAGATGTCGTTAAGCTTACGTCCAGGAGTAATGTCGTATAAAACTAAGTAATAAAAATATAATAATAATGATATATAACTGATTATTATTTTATTCGTATATTTTTCACTAAACTCGCTCTCTCAACATTAACTTAGAGCATAGTTTTAAGTATATTTTAAAATATTAACTACCGTATTTACTCGAAGAAGCGCGGCATTTTAACGCTATAATGCTACTCTAGACATCATTGGAAATATTGTTTTATCAAAAGCTATATTATTCAGTTCAAAGTAATTATATTTCACCGCTCGCCCATTAAGTTATCTCCCCAATATTCGTATTTCTGATCAAGAAGAGGACTGTACGTAGCAGACGTGATTTATGTGGGGAGGAATATGAAACCGACACAAATGACGTCTGCTAGGAAGCTAGGCGACTGTTCGATAGAGAAAAATTTAAAAAGTAAATACGGTATGCTAGAGCTAAGAAACAAAAGAATATAAAGACCAAGAAAACGTGACGCCACGGTGCACTTTGAACAACGGAATCCATTCCACTTTCTTTCTAATCTAATTCCTCGCATTAGTTGATTTATCAGTTGACCATTATGTTGCCACTTCTAATCAAATACAATCGATTTAAGGCTCCACTAAAAACATACATTTGACCTACACGCTTCTACGGGATCACAATCAGCGCTGAAACCAAACAATATTTTGTGGGAGATTAGGGTAGGGGGATGCGATATTACTCATACCCTCCCCCACGAGATTCACAAGGAAGTTTGAACCTTTAACACTATGTGGTTACTGTTTCTAAGGAAACATTTAGAAACTGCACACCATATAAAAATTCGTTAAAACGTACTGACGCTTCGAACGTGAATAGTTCCTTTAAACAATGATTTAAACGCGCAATAGAAATTTGACCACACAAGATGACCCAGGTCCACCCCCACAGTAAAGGCTCACTTCCTCTCCCACAGTAGTACTTGTATCGCTATTGGTAAACTACATCCAACCATGTAAATTAATCATTCCTTCAAACGCACAATAGAAGTTTGACCACACAAGATGACGCACGTCCACCCCCACGGTAGTAATTTAACCGCACAAAAGGACGTTGCTCCACCCTCAACCTTCCTTCACTCCCACAGTAATTATATATCACAAAACGACTAACTTCCTCCCCCACAGTAGTACTTTTATTGCACAAAACGCCACCTCCTCCCCAACAGAAGTAATAATACCGCGCAAAAAGACGCATCTCCTCCCCCACAGTAGTAATTTCGCTACAGGAGGCTCTCCCTCTTCTCAATTTACAACTGAGTACTTCACAAAGCGCCCACACAATTCAGTCTCTCCTTTCCCAATGTGCAACTGAGTACTCCACAAAGCGCCCACACAATTCAGTGATTTACATCAAAATGTAATTTAGGGTTCGTGTGGGCATAGATTCCTAGACACAGTCGACAGATAAAGACCACTTAAAACGATGTTTCATTTCACATAGTTTTAAAAAAAATGTTATGTTGGTTTAATAATCATAGTAATCAATTTGTAATAATAGATAAATATTTCTTGATATTACTTAAGGCCAGTTTCCATATGATCATCGCTCACGATCGCCGGATCGCTTGAAAATGATGCCAGCGATCGTCAGCGATAATACAATTTTTCTGCACACAATGCAAATCCGATCGCTCGATCGCTGAAAAGTGTTTCCATACGATCGCTGACGATCGCTGGCATTATTTTCAGTGACCCGGCGATCGTGAGCGATCACAAGGAAACTAGTTACTAGATGACATTCATTTATTGATGTGCATCATTGTACAACTCTCGATACAGAAGTTATATATAGATATTATAGCATAACAAACGAATTGTAAAATGACCAAAGGTTAAACAAAAGAAAAGAAAAGTGAAAGAGGCTCAAAGGATTCTCTAAGCAAGAAACCGGCAATAAAAGTGAAAAGGGTCGAAACAATAGCCTATAATGGGGTCACGTATTGCACGTTTTGCTGAAGAAATTGCATTGTCAATTTGTTCACCTGAAAATGCACCAACCGGAGTACGTTTTACAACTTAGAGATTAATTACCCTAAGAGATCGATTGCACCATCCAATTGCTCTTTGGCATTTTGAGTATAGATTACAAGTACCCTGGGTAGCAGAGGTTATTTTCTACTTGCTTTATCGTTTTTAAATCTGACGGTTTGTGATGCAACTAGAATAACGAGCATAGACGTACAAATGATAATTACAAAAACTAGATCAAGAAACCCTCTGGTTTCTAGTGTAAATTACAAAGTATCCTGGGTAGCAGAGGATATTTTCTACTTGCTTAAGTGTTTTTAAATCTGACGGTTTGTGATGCAACTAGAATAACGCGCATAGACGTACAAATGATAAATATAAAAACTAGATCAAGAAACCCTCTGGTTTCTAGGGTAAATAACAAAGTACCCTGGGTAGTAGAGGGTATTTTCTACTTGCTTAAGTGTTTTTAAATCTGACGGTTTGTGATGCAACTAGAAAAACGAACACAGAAGTACAAATGATAAAAACAAGAAACCTTCTGGTACGTTTCCCCAAATGGGGCTTTACAAATTCAGAAAATTTCTGAATTTACTTATATGTACTAATAGAAGCAATATTTTCTAGATTTTGATATCTGTAATATATATATAATGGAATGTAATAAATCAGTAATTTCTGAATTTGACACTCTGTACTATATATATATACACGATCGAGAAAATTTCTGAACTTCCCAACTTCAGAAAATTTGACACTCTGTATTATATATATATACTAGATCGACAAAATTTCTGAACTTGCCAACTTCAGAAAATTTGACACTCTGTATTATATATATATACTAGATCGACAAAATTTCTGAACTTGACAACTTCAGAAAATTTGACACTCTGTATATATATATATACTAGATCGACAAAATTTCTGAACTTGACAACTTCAGAAAATTTGACACTCTGTATTATATATATACAAGAGATCGACAAAATTTCTGAACTTGACAACTTCAGAATATTTGACACTCTGTATATATATATATACAACATCGAGAAAATTTCTGAACTTGCCAACTTCAGAAAATTTGACACTCTGTATTATATATATATACTAGATCGACAAAATTTCTGAACTTGACAACTTCAGAAAATTTGACACTCTATATATATATATATATATACAAGATCGAGAAAATTTCTGAACTTGACAACTTCAGAAAATTTGACACTCTGTATTATATATATATACTAGATCGAGAAAATTTCTGAACTTGACAACTTCAGAAAATTTGACACTCTGTATATATATATATATATACAAGATCGAGAAAATTTCTGAACTTGACAACTTCAGAATATTTGACACTCTGTATATATATATATACAACATCGATAATATTTCTGAACTTGCCAACTTCAGAAAATTTGACACTCTGTATTATATATATATACTAGATCGACAAAATTTCTGAACTTGACAACTTCAGAAAATTTGACACTCTATATATATATATATATATATATACAAGATCGAGAAAATTTCTGAACTTGACAACTTCAGAAAATTTGACACTCTGTATTATATATATATACTAGATCGACAAAATTTCTGAACTTGACAACTTCAGAAAATTTGACACTCTGTATTATATATATATACTAGATCGAGAAAATTTCTGAACTTGACAACTTCAGAAAATTTGACACTCTGTATATATATATATATATATATACAAGATCGAGAAAATTTCTGAACTTGACAACTTCAGAAAATTTGACACTCTGTATTATATATATACAAGCGATCGAGAAAATTTCTGAACTTGCAAACTTCAGAAAATTTGACACTCTGTATTATATATATACAAGCGATCGAGAAAATTTCTGAACTTGCAAACTTCAGAAAATTTGACACCCTGTACTATATATATACACGATCGAGAAAATTTCTGAACTTGCAAACTTCAGAAAATTTGACACCCTGTACTATATATATACACGATCGAGAAAATTTCTGAACTTGCAAACTCTGTCTTATATTAAACTCTGTATTATATATATAGCTAATTCAATTAACTTTGTCGCTGATTTATAATGCCTAAAGCCTAATCGTCAGACCGAAAGGGATCGTGGGATATCTTTTATCGAGGCGAATGAGGCGTGCAAAGCGTGTAAAACATTCAATGTGTATTTGCAAGTGTTCATCAGTGGAAACAAAAACACAAATTACGGTTTAGGAATCTTGAAAACTCATGAAATTTTAAAAACCCATGACCACTTTCGCTCTCAAGATTAGGCTTTAGGCTTGTTTCAGCGACAAGGTTAATTGAAATAGCTATATACACGTTTGTACTTCATTATTGTGCTATGTTATTATGCATCTATTGTATAATAAACGCATGATTTAGCCTTACAGATCATCTTGTAAAGGGTAATTAGAAAAAAAATCACGATAATGCAAGGGGGCACCGGCCCTCCCCTAGATCCAGTCCTCATTTTATCCAGGATTCATTACTAACGAAATGTAATCATTTCAAAAAATTGTATAATTCGTACACAATATCTCGTGTCCGTTGTTTTACGATATGAAACGAAAATAAAATACGTGTTTATTTATTTTTTGTTCGTTTGATATATTTTATACATATTCTATATTTTTTTCCTTTGTCCGTGTTTGCCCAACACCAAATCATATGTTTATTATCATATGTTTATTATTTAGACACAATCACAGTTTGCGAATACAAAAGTGGTGATTTTGTCGCAAAAAGTAAACTGAAGAAAAGGAAAAGCTGAAAAGATTTTTTGATGTTAAAATTGAGTTATTAAAATTGTTAATAAAATTGATTATTAAAAATTGAGGAATAGTAAGATAAAACAAGAATCTAGTATATATATATAATATAGAGAGCCAAATTTTCTGAAGTTTAGAAGTTCAGAAATTTTTCTCGATCGCTTGTATATATATGATACTGAGTGTCAAATTTTCTGAAGTTGGCAAGTTCAGAAATTTTGTCGATCTCTTGTATATATATAATACAGAGTGTCAAATTTTCTGAAGTTTGTAAGTTCAGAAATTTTCTCGATAGCTTGTATATATATGATACTGAGTGTCAAATTTTCTGAAGTTGGCAAGTTCAGAAATTTTGTCGATCTCTTGTATATATATAATACAGAGTGTCAAATTTTCTGAAGTTTGTAAGTTCAGAAATTTTCTCGATCTAGTATATATATATAATACAGAGTGCCAAATTTTCTGAAGTTTGCAAGTTCAGAAATTTTCTCGTTCGTGTATATATATAATACAGAGTGTCAAATTTTCTGAAGTTTAGAAGTTCAGAAATTTTGTCGATCGCTTGTATATATATCATACTGAGTGTCAAATTTTCTGAAGTTTGCAAGTTCAGAAATTTTCTCGATCGCTTGTATATATATAATACAGAGTGTCAAATTTTCTGAAGTTTGCAAGTTCAGAAATTTTGTCGATCTCTTGTATATATATAATACAGAGTGTCAAATTTTCTGAAGTTTGTAAGTTCAGAAATTTTCTCGATCTAGTATATATATATAATACAGAGTGCCAAATTTTCTGAAGTTTGCAAGTTCAGAAATTTTCTCGATCGCTTGTGTATATATAATAGAGAGTGTCAAATTTTCTGAAGTTTACAAGTTCAGAAATTTTGTCGATCTCTTGTATATATATAATACAGAGTGTCAAATTTTCTGAAGTTTGTAAGTTCAGAAATTTTCTCGATCTAGTATATATATATAATACAGAGTGCCAAATTTTCTGAAGTTGGCAAGTTCAGAAATTTTCTCGATCGTGTATATATATAGTACAGAGTGTCAAATTCAGAAATTACTGATTTATTACATTCCATTATATATATATTACAGATATCAAAATCTAGAAAATATTGCTTCTATTAGTACATATAAGTAAATTCAGAAATTTTCTGAATATATGAATTCCCCAAATTTGCTCACCATTTTAATAGTTTACAAGAGGGAAATATGATTTTTCAAATCAAGAATTTGCTTATCGTTTTCTAAAGAAGAAAATTATTATATCAATTAACAAATTTTTGTCGCAGAATCTGCGTCTCATCCCGCGTTACCAGTACACGGAATGCTATTGATCTGACTGGCAACCGTGACGATGCGTCGTTGCGACATTTCAAATATAAAGACTGTCAAATATTTACGTTTTACTCCGTCTATTCATATCTAGAATGTATCTAAACTTGACAGGCAGCAAAAATTATTTATGTATATATTTGATCAACAAATTGGGAAAGGATCGAATCACGAAAATACGCAAGAGAAACTGCTGTTTTGTAATAACGCACGGATTTTGTACCCTTATTCTATACGTAAATTAATATTGAATATTTAGGAATTTTTTAAAAGAGGAATCACGACGCAAATGCACAAATAACGTGCGTATTATTTTCAAAACGCTTTTAAAGTGTATTAAAATGAGGTACGTATGAAAGATGTACAATACGCGCAAATTACGTGTCAAGTACGTGCGTAGACGTTTTATTGAAACGTAAATAAATATTTAATCAGCGAATTTAGAATAGATCACGAAACCAAGCAAGCAAAACGGACCGGCGCCTGCATGCGTAGTTACACGTACGTAAACGGACGTAAACGGCACGTAAACAGACCAAAAACGAGTAAAATTACTTGCTTCTGTGAAGACGAAGAATCTACTCAAACTTGATATATCTGACGAAGTTATTTTTACGCTATTTTTACTGCGAGTTCAAAGACTTTGTAGTGCTGTCATTCACGAAGTGAACAGGAACTATATGTCAATCATCTTTGGGGTGATAGAACTTCCTGTTCTGAATGGGTCTTAACAGTGTAAGTGAATCAAGACATACCGTATATCAATAAATATTGCTAGAAAGCGATAGCACAAACAGATGAATTTGTTAAAGGTAGAAGTTTTCACGGATAAATCAACCACTATAATCATGATCCAAAACTTAATTTAAATAAAATCATACGTTTTAATTTTATCTTACACACAATATATATATATATTTATCATACTATATATCAATAAATATTGCTAGAAAGCGGTAGCACAAACTTTAACAGATGAATTTGTAAAAGGTAGAAGTTTTCACGGATAAATCAACCACCATAATCATGATCCAAAACTTAATTTAAATAAAATAATACGTTTTAACTTATCTTACACAATATATATATATATATTTATATATTTATCTGAAAATATAAGTCTATCTGTAAGAGGAACTGTTCACATTAGTTTTAAACTTATATCAGCTATGTAATGGATGTTATAGAAAACGATCACCTCCATGTATAAATCACTGACAAACTATAAACTTGATAAAAAATATATTAAAATAAAACAAAACACATTGCATCTCCCCGTGAAACTCTAAGTAAAAAAAAAACAGCTATCAAATGCAACGAATAAGATAGTAGCACTACTACAACTAAAACTCAATACTGCCACTAACACACTACTACTGCTATTGAGCACAAAGCATAAAATACAAAACAATAACAAATTTAAATACAATCCAAAAAAAAAAAAAAAAAAATTAGAGCAACAAAATATAAAAAAATCGAATCGGAAAGTTCACAATGCGCTTAACAGAACAATTTAAGTTAATTCAAAAGTAGAAAAAACAGTATACAACATTATAATAAAAATAGAATACGGCCCGGCATGAAATTAAAAACAATATTAATATTGTTATTATAACGAAACATCGATAAGTGGGACGTTGAAGAGCAGTTGGTTTTTTATATAAGGGTTGATAAATTATATTAAACTTGACATACGAGGAACTGAAAGAAAGGGAAATACTGGTACCGAAATAAATCGACACAAGAGAATGCTTTGTGTCAATAGATGGTTGATGTCAAGGTCAGCTTTTCCTTGGTCAAGTCAGTTACGTTATCAGTCTCGAACAACTAATCCGTCGAACAACTAATCAAAGATTCTAGAACCACGGCCGCAAAACGTTCTAAAACCACGAGAAAATATTTGTCACAAGTGTTCTATAATCGCTAAATATATTGTAAAATAATCGGATAAAACGCTGTCAAGAAACGCATTATTAAAGTGTACTTATTGAAGTATGAAATAAACACCATTATGTAGTCTTTCTTGCAATAAAAAACGTTTAAAAATTGCGAGAAATTCGACCTTTAAAATAGCATTCCAAACTGATATATGAAGGAAATCAAAAGTGTCACGGTCCACGGACTATAACAATGCTTTATTTATCTATGCTAATACCACCGATTAAAAATAAATGCGTATACATTATTAATTACAGAGAGCGGAAGTTTGAAGAGAATTCAACGAAATATTGATCATAACTGCGATTTGTTTCCACTATCGTACAACATTCCTTATAAAAATCGACAGCAAATAATTTCACTAAATGTATTATTTATATACAATACTGATTTACGTTGACCACCAAAGCCCCTGCTCGGTAGAGTCATACGTAGGTGAACGTTGAATGTCTCGAGTTAAAACCCCAACTTGGTGCAGCTGTCGTCGGCGTCTTACTTCATCCTGTTGTTCCCTGTCGTTCGTTACTGGGAACACGACTTGCAGATGTGGTGCTGGTAACGCCGTCTCAGGACGTCTTCTGGACGTCTCAAGAGACGTGCTCTCCGTCCTTGAACTATCACTTCCTGACTGAAAATTTCGCAGTAATATTTTTTCTTTCTCCTTTTTTTCGCGCTCGTACGCTTTTTTATACATGTCGAGCTCTACTGTCAAGTTTTGAACCATTTCGTGGTTGTCCCTGAGTTGTTCTGAAAGAAGTGATAATTTCTCTTGTGCAACTACTTTATCGTCTTTTTCTTTTTTGAAATCTTCTTCGTACAGTTCTAATTGTTGTCGTAGTAAGTCTCTATCCATGGGTTGCACAGAGTCGAGCCGTGTTAGAGCACCAGCGAGCCTGATGACTTCCGATTTTAAAACAGCCACTTGATTAAGTAAACGTCCATTTTTACTCTGGATTTCTCGGATTTTGTCTTCTTTTTCTCGTATTTTTTTGTATAATTGATTGATTTGTGCTTCATCGTCCAAATTTAAGGCGGAGAGAGCTGAACAACTTCCTGTGAGCGTGTTTGTGTTTTTGTCGAGTATCTTGTCCAATTCCTCCGATTTCTTCTCATATTCTCCCTTCCATCTTACCTTCTCTTTCTTTTCATTATGCAAAGCAGCGAGAAGAGTTCTTTTCTCGTTAAGAAGTTTCAAAATAAATTCTCTCTCGTCGAAAGAGTGACTTGTAAAGCTAAGTGAATCATCATATTTGGTGGTTCCTTGTTGAACATTCTTCTCGTCCGAGTTTGTAGCCATTAGAGGAACATCTAGGACAAATCCAAGCAAAATAAGGAAAATCCTTGTGTATTTTTACAACTTGTGTCACTAGTTCAGCGAGCATGGCTCACCCAGTGCAAACTCGTACGTTGAAATAAATAGCACAACCGGTTTCCCGTGCTAAATATGCTGGGGACTGGGTCCAGGTTCCTGTATTGAACAATAATACCCAGGCGATGAATTCAAACTTCGTCATCAAAAATGCGAAAAAAGTTCATTTTCTTTTGCGTTATTCATTAAACCTCGCTTGAAGAATTATACAAAGGAACAAAATTGAAAAGTAAACTTTTGGATTTTTTTTCGATGAAAAAATGTACAAGCTTCCGGTGTATTAGATCTGACGATATGCTCTTGATGGTCAGACTTACGATATTTCCTTTCAAATTGTCCACTAAATTCATTTTTAGTCATTAATTCCATACAATTTGTGTGTTAAGTTTATGGGTTAAAAACGGATTTTCACATTGATAGTAGTATTATTAAAATAATATACATGTTATTCATTTTAAAATATTGTTTTCTTTTCTGTAGCGCGAACACAGAGTCAAACAGTTTAATAATACTGTTAGGCCTTTATATGTTATTATAAATAAAATATTTCGAACTTCATACCGCTATATATTGTTATAACTGTGGCTTGAGAATTGGCTATTTTTACGATTTATTGGTTCAATATTTCTATAAATATCATAACTGAAATAGTAATTATATTTTTTTGAGAATAATATTTATAGTAAATAATAATGAAGATTATAATAATAATAATGAAGAACATAGTTATAATATGATAACAATAATGATGATAATACTATTAGCAACTGATAAAACAATGATAAAAATAATAATGATAATAATAATGATGATGATGATGATATTAATTAGTGGAATTTGTACGATTTATTGGGACAACAAAAATATCCCTAAATTTTTGCAAATAAACTTTAATTCCCCCTTTCTTTTGACAACTACCAATAATTGCAAGCAATGAATTTTGCAAACACAGAATGGGGACGCTCACTAAAAAAAAAGATTTTGATATTAAAAATTCATTCTCGATTTTCCCAAACCCGAACTAACATAATCAAGGCAGTATTATATCCTCCAAATACAATATTATCAACAATGAAACAGTCATACAGAGTAAGCTTTCATTCGCTCAGTATGAATGTAAAAAGCAGCATGACTACAAGTGAGTCATGCAACTTCCCCGTCAGGTGAACACCGCGTGACGTTACATATAACGTCATCACAATTTATAGTCACGCAACGAGTTGTCACAGTTTCCGTTGAATTGGAAGAACTTACCTTTTCGTTGAGACTGTTTCGTATCATCTCAACAGATATTGATCATCCTATTAATTTGGGAACTGAAAATGAAGTCATCAGTAAATATATTTCTTTTGGTTGACAATTTGTGAGTAAACTGAAGGCAACGATATTTTTTTTTTATTTTCCGTATCTCGTCATCAATATTCTTAACTTCCCTTTTATCCCTTTTCTTTTCAGTTTTTCAATGTGGTTGATGTCTATTTTTACCAAGTTAAAAATTATTTCGTTCTCGGTTAAAAAAATGGTTTATGTCGTATAAATATGATAATATTTACGAATTGAAATCGTGGAAATAAAATTATCGCCCAAAAAGATGAGATGTGAACTTCTCGTTCCTTTCCAGGTGTAAATTCATATTTCTCCGATTTTGTGATGAAGATGATTTTTTTTTCTACTTCTATTTTTTCTAAAACGAAGTCTTCAAATAAGTAATGATTTTACTGAAATAAGAGTTCTGCAAAGTTAAGAGAAATACAAATATTTAAACGAATAAAGTTGTGTTAAAAACGGAACTGAAAAAAAAAAGTATTTGATGATTAAACTTTTAATTCCAATTCTACTAATATATTAGACTTTTTATTAAGTAGCATTATCCCTCTGTCAAGTATGGAAGCAATAATTTCTATTAAACCTTTCAAGAATAATGAATAATAATTTGTTTATCGTGCAAAATAGCATTAACGAAAATACAAATGCTGATCTAGCATGATTACTAATACAGTAATATCCCCTTAGGGAGAAATTGTTTGATATTATTAATTAAACAGATAATGAACCTTTTTTAAGCTGGCACCAAAAATACAAAAATGTCTTTAGGGGAAAAAATAATCATTTTAATGTAAACAAACATTTTTTTTTATTCGGAAACAGATTAATGTACGTTTTCCTGTTTAAATAATATAAAATGTAAACAAAACATTTTCGGTTTTAAAGTTGGCCATGACTAAAAGGGTATCTTTCTCGTCCGGTTTTATCAAGAACTTCTATGACATCAAGTTAGATCATCACTCAATCAGAAAATGGTGACGGAAATTGTTGTTAACATTACAGAAGAAAAAGCTTACCTTTAATAGTACGACAGAGCGAAAAATAGTAACAAAACTTCACACGAAGATCCCTTTTTATCAACACCTTTGAAAACTTTGTGCTGTTTTTTTTTTTTTTTAAACTTTTGACGCGCGCGCGTCGTTAATTATGGCGGGCTTTTTCCCGCTCTTTTTTCTCTTTTATGGCAAGCGCGTCTATTAGATTTTTTTCGCGCCTTTTTTTTCGCCAAGCTCGTCTAACCTCGATTTTCCTTTTTCAGCTTAATTTAAGTATGTGCAATTCAATTTTATTTTGAAATTTTAAAGACTTAGTTTGGTTTAATCATTTTTTTTTCCAAAATTTTTTAAAGTTGATTTTAAATAGCACGCCCAACAACACGATAGTACAAATACAAATAATTAAAATCTCCCCGAACTGATACGAAAGAGGGCTGAGTTTTGATTTCACTTATAGTATATTTAGATCTCCAAAAACAATAACCCATCCTGTTACTACTGCTGGAATAATACATACAGCCGATCTCGAAAAGGATGTCCATCTGAAAGGACATATATACTAAACGAAATAGGTTACGTGACTCATTATATATTCACTTTCCGCGCGTGTAGAAAGTCAGGTACTTCTAGGGAAGATACTGATTGTTTGAATTCACCGCCATATTACTTTCAAACGCACCTGACTTCTTCTTAGTATATATGTCTTTTCAGGTGGACAACCTTTTCGAGATCATTGCAAGAATGTTGTAAACATAATTATAAATATTAAAATAGGAATTAACTCGTATCGTTGCAAAATAAAGGTGTAATTTTTTCATTTTTACTGACATTTAAAAAATTATCTTGTTTGGAGCTCGTTGGTGCATATTAGAATATAATACAGCTTTCTTCATCAAAATTACAAAATAAATAAATACCGGCTGAAATATTTCTAACCAACTGCTATTTGTCCTGCTGTTTTAGTAAGCTATTTTACAGACTATTTGCAAATTGTGTGGGTGTGAAGAGTGGGAGGTCCAGGTGAACAAAATTGCAAGGTGAAGTCTATTCATGGAATAGTAACTTGTTTCCTTGTTAAATACTTTATGACGTGAGCGGAAACTAATGCAGACTTACACGTCAACAGTATGAGCCATGAGAAGTATTAAAATAATTAGATTTGTATATGCAGTAAATTGGCATTACACTCAGCTGATCGGGAATCTTTTACTCTGTGTAAAAGATGCATGATCTGTCCCTATAATGGAAATGCAGCTTGCTTGACATGTGATTTAATATCAAGTGCGCTTTCCAGTGTACAGCAATGTTTTCAGGCCGTTAGTTCTTCAGACGGGTTTTACAAATATGCGAGGGTTCGTAGTTAGTATGTGTAAGTCACGAGGGTGGTCGCTACCAGGGTTTCGCCAGTAGTATTTGACGTCCTCACAGTGAAGTGTCGTCAGGAAATGATTCAGTTACGTATCGTCCTTACCCGAGAAGACGCGGAGGGAATCTTTACTTTATACCGCATAAAAAATCGACGCTCTACCAACCAAGATGCACTTTTCTGTATGTTTACCCAAGTCTACAGTTCGAAATACAGCACACCTTTAGCTAATCATCGATTTGAAGTACATGTTTCGAATCAAACCAATAAAAATAAAACAAACAAAACAAATGTGTGGTTAGTTTTATTTTGTGAAGGCTTTGATTTACTACAACAAATTATTAAAATACATCTGTGCATGCTAATACGTATATATATATATATCATATTTTATGAAATCGTCAATGGTATCTAACTACATATCAATTAACAAGTATCAAACACTACAAAACATTTTGTAGAATCACAGCGATTTTTCTTATATGTCCATGTTGCAATACGTTATTTCTTGTCAGAGTATCATGGCCGACTTCACCATTTACAGACCCACGGTCACTTACCAGCATGCACCGCGCGAAAGACTGAATTTCCATGAAAATTTTTATATCTTTTACGATGTGAGTTGGTATAAAATTACGCTCTTACTAAATCGTTTAGCGTTTTTTTTTTTTTTTTTTTTTCTCAATAGAGTAATTTTTCCTTCGTCCGTGCAACTAAGTAGACTCAGTAGTAGTTAGTGAGCAATAGTCGAAATAAAACAAAAGAAAACAATGGGATTAGTGTGTATTACCATGCAATACGTTGATTATTCTTATGTTGATTTTATTCTTATTATTCGAAGGAAAACCACTCTAGGAGGCCGTAGTGTTAACAAGTGTTGGTATTGTGATGTCAATTTACCAACCATTTTCACAATAGATTTTTTAATTTTCTTTGTTCTAATAACAATGGTTGGTTGGCAAAACCATAACAAAATACGTCACTGTACGTCCACCTATACGTCTGACTACAGACTCAAATCAAAATAAGCAACGCAAAGCATGCTGGTAAGTGACACAGTTTAACAGCTCCTTTAGTGCTTTAGTTACAATCTAGGTAAATATTTTGTAACCGAGCCTGCACGGTAGATCACAAACCTTGTTAGCATTGAGCCTGTGCATATCTGCAATGCGGTGACGCGAAAAAAGTAAACAAACTGCAATCCAAAGCTCCATTTGGCGAAACGAATTTCCCCTAAAAACGGTTTTTCGCATTTTATGCGGTTTCCGATGGAAAAATTATGACAAAATTATAGAAAGCTCCCTGTCCCGGTCAGGCAGGGGTTAAGCTAACAAGTTGTACATGTTCACTTCGCGCTGATTGGCTAATTCTCTCTGAAGGATTTACTTACAAAATTTCGTACAATTATTGCCGTGCATTTTTTATTTAATATCAATGCTTATATGTTAAGCCTTGTGTAAATTAATTATTTTTTCTATCGAATAACATTTATCCCCATATATTTCTACTATTTATTTTAATTTTTTGATTTAAAATCATTTGAATCTGTAGCTAGCTTGTACACACAGTTACCTTGGCAACGCACCTAAAAACAAACAAGGTCAGCGTTGCTACGACATTTCTGAATTAGCCAATCAGAAGCCTTTTCCCAGTCGGACCCAAGCTCCAATCGAGAGCAAACGGATGGAATTTTTTTATCAATAGCCTTAACCCATTGGAGAGCCTTTTTGATTTTTAGGCCCCATTTCTCATCGGCCAGAAACGAACTTGCTGCAAGTGGATCCAGTGAGACTGGGAACATGTCTGGGAAGTGTGCACGCAGTAATGCTAACATCAACATAGTAGCAACTAGTTTAAGAACTTGTTGATAAACTTCATCACCTGTAAAGAGTGGGATACTTGTGTTACTTTATTTGCACCAATCAAATCACATTTTTATAGGAACCAATCAAAATGCGTGTTAGTGCGGCATAAAAACGTGGAAGTACTCAGTTTCCCTATCATGCTTTGTTGTTGAAAATGGCGCTCGTGCACATCGCCTATACCACAGGTAGCCCAAGCTAACTATCTGTGGTCTTATAAGCGTTCTATGGGAGAATATAGGGCGATTTAAAAAATATACAAAATTTGTATGAATAATGTGTTTTAGTTTTGTGACAATCAAGGGAGAGAAAATTTTCCACTACTCGCTCAAAACTGCTCCAAATGGCTTGAAACTTCACAGGAAGTCAAAGTAAAACACAAGAAACAAGTAATAACGTTTATTTTTTTTATATATACAAATTTCGTATATTTTTAAAATCGCCGTATATCTCTCTTAGCTTGGGCTACCTGTGCCTATACATCATCATAATGTACCTACCGAGTGACAATGCTCCGAGTTCCCGGATGATTTCAACACATCGCTCACAGTTTAGCCCCAAGGAAAGAAAAACTGCTTCATCCATTTTCCAAAAACCAGCCTAAATAGGAATCACAAAAAGAGACCCGTCACAGCGACATTGTAATCAAACTAATAATAATAATAATACAATGTTAAAGTAATTTATGAAAATAGACACAACTATAACCTTAATTTGAGATCCAGGTGGGAAACGAACTCGAAAACATTTTCCGAGGTTGTAGTTGTGTCTTTTTATCGTGGGCTACTAAATTTGATATATTATATTCTAGACATTTATTTACTGATGGATTTCAGTGCGTGTATCAATGTTAAAGTAAAAAGTAAAGAACAGTTTTTTTTACGTCGGAAGTCCCTTTAGCCGAAGATAACTCTTCTAGAGAGCCGACGGTGCGCTCATTTTACTTCCCTCTCTCCATCAGTGCTCCGTTTTACGGGTATTTAAAGCTACCTAAAAGCTACACGGAAAGAAGAGAAGTCCAAACAAGGATGTGAGGTTACTGGGAATTGAACTCAGGACCTCCCGCACCGAAAGCCGTGCACCAGCCAACTGGGCCATCCTTGCTCCTCCAACAATGTTTTAGGAGCATTATCTTAAGCTCAATGGTCTTACATAAATCAATCAATAAATTATTAATTGGAAAAGAAAAGTTTTGAGTTTGGATTTAAATGATGTAATGTTATCTGCACTTCTTATGTGATAGGGTAGTGAGTTCCATAGTTAAGAAGATGGAATAACCCCTGCCCCATAATTTACAGTTCTAGAATTTGTTACAACTAGCATTCTATATATATATACACCTATTTCAAAAATCGTTGTCGCAGCCAAATCTACGGTCCACACATTAAAGCCTGCAAAGGATGTCGGTTATATGGACTTAATTTGTGATTTATTGCACGTTTTTAAAGAAATATTTATATTTATATCTACCACAACAACAACTGACTTGTTATGGTCATATAACACAAACACGTACAACGAAAATATGCTATGAATATATCGATAACAAGAGAACAAATACCGACATCCTTTGCAGTCTTCAGAGTGTGGACTGTGGGTTTGTTTGCGACAACGATTATTGAAATAGGTGTATATTCTCTTATAGCGTCATAACGACCAGTACCAGAAAGCGATTATTAAGCAACAAACTCACCGGATCCTGTTGAAGAAAGAGCGTCTCGATATTCGGTTGGCGCCGAGGTACATCTACAGATTTAAACAACAAGATTTTATAGATATATTGACCCCTTTCATATACTGGCCTTTATCAAATAATTGCCAACACTGCGGTCAAACGACCACGCATGCGCGAAAAACAAGTAGAATGATCTGGACAACACACAATTCTAACATTCGTAAAGACTTTCTCCGCTTTTTTCTCAAAATGTAAACAAAAATACAAAAGTGTAAATTAATGGTAGCTTTACAACATAACAAAGGTTTTGTACACGAAAATTCAAGCTTATATATTCAGGGAATTTCTTATAAATCAACGTTACTTTTACAATAGCAAATTGACCGCTGTGAACATTTTGCCACGCATGCGTAGTCGTTTGAAGGTTTGTATATTTGCCCGAATCAAGGCTCCAACCTGGACTACAGCGGTGAGAGGCGGGCGGTTTTAAAACCATCACGACGCCATCCATGCCACCCACCCTATTCGCTTTTATCACGGGCCGCCATATTGGTCGAAACAATAGGTTTTGAATCCCTTGGGTCCCCTGGACCTCGCTTTCATGCGTTTCAGAGCGTTCCAAACAAAGGTTTTCGCTCTCATGGGAATAAACATGGCCGTTGTGTGATAAAGGCCCATAGTGACCGGGAAAATTTTTTTAAATAAAGCTATGCGTCATGGCAAAAGTTGTCCATACAATATAAATTGACATACCTTTGGATTTACTTCTCCCCTCTCTTGTGTGTCTCAGGTGTGTTTTAGGTGATTTGCAATAGGCATCTAAGTTTAAATTGAAGAAAGTTAAGAACACAAGCCAATGATCATATGGTGATAAATATTTGATTGATATTTTGCTTGTACAGTAGAGCCCCGCCTTACGGCCACCCGCTTAATACGGTCACCCCGTTATTACGGCCATGCAGTTTTTTTAGGTCCCGACGAAATGCATGCCCATACATTTTCTATAAAATTAACCCGCTTAATACGGTCACCCCGTTAATACGGCCACTTTGGGATGTCCCTTCGGTGGCCGGATTAACGGGGTTCCACTGTATTGAAAGACTGATGGAATAATTAGTAACCAATTGATTTACATCCTCGGGAACCCAGGGGATGAACCCAAGATTTTCTGTCGCTCGTTTCACGCTCCCAGAAAAAATACCCCTGGGAACGTAGTCTGTTGGAGCTTAATCTATATTTAATTTTGTGTGTGAATAAATTGAAATTGTCAAATAGACTGATTTATAGACTGATTGGTTGACTGACTGACTGACTGACTGCTTGATTGACTGACAAATCCATGAATTAGTTACCAGGTGATTTCGCGCGCGCACTTCCGGTAAGTATAAACCAATCAGAAGCATTTCTGTCGCATCGCCAACAGTTCCAGGATGGCGTCTTTCGAGAGTTGTTTCCCGTGTTAACCCTTGATAAATACATCCTTAAAATAACTTTATATTAAAAAGTTCTATGTTACTTGGACAATAAACTTTCATTGCTGCTCTATCAGGGATAAAAAAGAATAAAAACAAAACACAAATGTTTAAAAGTAACCGAAATTGTTTTTATCTCGAGGTGCCATTTTGGAATTATTCGTTTTGATAAACAATCCTTTGCGCGCTTCGAAGCACGATCACCTGGCCTTACGAACGCCAAAGAATAATTTAAATTTACCTGGCTTTGATAACATACGCATTCTGTATTGGCTCTCCGGTTGGACAAGATTTCTAAGAAATTCAGTTGCAGCTTTCTTGGACAACGGTTGTTGTAGTAGTGTTTGTTCACGTTCACGTGGCTTTGGTGGTGCACTTTGTATTTTGTCCTCCATCGCTCTTCTTGGTGCAGGTATGGGACGGTAATCCCGTTGGCCTTCACCTCCTGGACTTCTTAACACAACAGGTTCATTTGCAAGCTCCCTGGACAATTGTAGAGGTATTTTATCTCTCTCTATTACCATCCGCCGTGCCGGTAGTGCTGCAGGTTCTTGCATTGCTTTTTTCTTTTTACATGGTTTTAAGAGTTCAGGTACCGACCCACGATTAATTTGTCGTCGCCATGTTGGTGCAAACAACATAGAATCCGTTTTTGGTGGAGGTAGTGGTGGTGGTAGTGGTGGTGGTGAAGAAAAAGTCCTAAAATTTTCTTCTGGCTGTGGTGGTTGTGGTGCTGATGTCATAAAACCTCCTTTAGGAAGTAATGGGCACTTGCTGTGTAATGTCATGCGACGGTTTATTTTCGAAGATGTCTCAGGAAGTTGTTGTTGTTGTGGTGGTAGTGGCGGTGGTGCTGGTGCTGATGATGAAAATGCCATAGAACCTTCTATCGGTGGTTGTGGTTGTTGTGGTGGGCATGCCATAAAACCTGCTTTAGGTGATCTTCTTGGAGGAAGTTGTGGTGGTGGCGGTCCTCCTCCTCCGGACGGTGGTGGCGTGATAGCCTTTATATCAGGAGGCAATGTTGACGAAATTCCTATCTTAATAGAATCTAAAAAACCCGCTTGTGGTGGTGGTGGTGGTGGTGATGATGAAAAACCCATAAAATCCTCTAGCTCTTGTGGTGGCGGCGGAGCTGCTGCAGCTGATGGTGATGCTTTACGCGCCCTTGATCGTGGTGCTAATGATGATGAAAACCCCATAAAACTCTCTCGCTCTTGTGGTGGTGGTGGTGGTGGTGGTGGTTGTGCCGCTGCTGGTGCTGATGAAAAATCCATAGAACTCGCTTGTAGTGGTGGTGGTGGTTTTGCTGCTGGTGATGAAGGAGCCATGCAACGTTTCGTTATTCGTGGTGGTAGTGGAAGTGTAAGTACTTCTGATGAAAAACCGATAGAACCCGCTTGTGGTGGTGGTGCAGCTGGTGGTGGTGGTCGTGATCGTCGTGATGGTAGTGGATGTTTAGATACTTCTGATGAAAAACCCATAAAACCTAATTGTTGTTGTGGTGGTGGTTCAGCCTCAAAGAGTCGAGGTGCTGATGAAAAACGCGCCTTTGATGGGGGTGGTGGTGATGGTTTTTCTGTTCTTGATAATGATGAAAAAGCCATAAAAGTCGATTTTGGTGGTCGCAGTGGTGGTTGTGGTGGTGGAGATTCCATAGAACCTACATGTAGTGGCAGTGTTAGTGCCAGTGGTGAAGAAAATCCTATAGAACACCGTGGTTTAGCCCGCATCATTCCAAATAGTGATGCTGATGATTGTGGCGGAAATGGTGGTGGTGGAGGTCGAGAAGTGGCTCGGGCCATTGGAACATCATCATAAAATTCTTCATCATCATCATCAAACATTTGTACACAAACTTTTTCGGCATCATGATCAAAACGTTCATTTCTGGACATAAAGAGGTCCATTTTTTCATCACTTTGATCAGATACAGGAATGCCTTGTTGTTGGATGCCGAGGTCAAACCATCCACTTGCCTTCGGCACTTCAGAATCGTCACGTGACCTTTCCCCTGATGGACCTAGATCGAGTACATTTGAAAAATCGGCGTAGAGTTCTTCTTCATTACTTTGATCAGATACACGAATGCTTTGTTGCAGCTCCTGTTGAACGCCGCAAGAAAAGTCATACAATTCACTATTGGGCTCCGGCACTTCTTCTCCTTCATCGGATTCCAAACCTTGGATTGAGTCCCCATAAAGGTCTATATCAACATCTTCGTCATCTATTTCCTCTGATATCAAAGATGTCGAAGCTCTAACCGGCGAAGCAGACCTAGGTATGCTATGGCGTCGCATGTATGTACATCGCTCTTCTTCTCCTTCATCGGATTCCAAACATCGGATTGACTCCGCAACAAGGTCTTCTTCAGAATCACTGTCTTCATTTGATATCGCCAATGTCGAAGGTTCAACCATTGGAGATGCAGACACATGAGCAAGTCTACCTCTCCTAATGACTTTTTTATAGGTTGGTATTGTCTCTTTCATTGCTTTCAATCCTACCGGCTTTGCTTTGATTAGTTCACTTAAACCAGCTCTTTTAGTAGATGATCGACTCATTGACCCATAGACTGATCGATCGATTGACTGACTGATAGATTGGACCATCTGTTCTCTGAGTTCTTTGCTGCATGCTGACTTCCTGAGTGTTTTTACCTTACCGATCACTTCTTTTTCTAGTTGTTGTTGTTCTTTTTCTTCTTCTTCTTCTTCTTTTTCGTCGTCTTCTTCTTGATCTTCTTCTTCTTCGTCGTCGTCGTCGTCTTCTTCTTCTACAAACCACTCATCTTCTAAGCTAGACTCGGAGCTGGAAGAGGAGCTGTCACTAGTTTTATCTTCTGTACTATCTGAATCCGAGAAATACTCTGAATAGTGCTCTTTCAACGTTTCTATAAAACTTGCTGACCATTCGTAGCAAGAGGAAGGAAACATTGATTCAGCAACCTCTATACAGCGATCTTTCTGTTTGTACAGTAAGGTCAACTCGTCAAGTGCTTCTTCCATCTGGTGTTCTAGATCAGAGTCAATTGAGGTGGTTTCTTCCTTTTCTTTATAAAAAAATGATAAAAACAAAGTTAGTAAATAAATAAAAAGTAAATGAAAACTATGTAGAAGTCACTTCAAGCAAAAACACTAGCACTAGTTGTAGCCTGCGTAGCAAGCGTTTCTTTGCGAGGGAATGGGTTAAAGTTGTTTTGGGGTAGCTGTGTTACCGATGAGACCGCGCGAAACCTAAGACGAGTCCAAAAAGACGAAGAAGGGGGAGGGCGAGGGGAGACTCGTCTTAGGTTTCACGCGGCCATTCGGTAACACAGCTGTCCCAAAACAGCTTTTTCCGTTCCTCCGAAAAGAAACGCTTGCTACGCAGGCTAGCATCGTGGCAACTACTTTTGTCATAGCCAGCAAAACAGTAGCCTGATTTTCAGAGCGGACCTGGGTCCTACGCTATCACTTTCTCCCCAAACTGATAGCGTAGGACCCAGGCCCGCTCTGAAAATCAGGCTAGCAAAACAGGCGTTCTTTCGTGTTTTTGGGAAAAATCGGGTTTTGGGCTTCCTGTGTTGAACGGGCGAGCAAAAAGGAAGTGAAATTGACAAAGCTCCATATTTCGCGCGATAATAAAATTGACACAGGAAGCCCACGATCCTAAATTATCCAAAAAGCCAAAAGAACGCCTGCACTATTGTCAAAGAATGAGTACCTAGGGCGATGACCTTGAGCAAACCAAGACAAACAACACTCTTCTCTGTATCTGCTACGACATTTTCATAAAACTGTGATAGATGAACGAAGACCTCAAAACATGTTTTATATGGCAGATTCTTGTAGTTGCTAGCAACAAGACTACACGCTTGTTTGTAGAGATCTTCAGTCTGAAGAAGAGAAACTCTCTCTAGGGACTTTGCTTCTTTGAGTAAACGTTGAACTTCGTCACATTGAGGCTGATATTAGAATCATACAAGAACATTTTTATAACTGGAGATGTTTATAAAACATCTGATATAAATCGCGCGCTCTGATTGGCTGAGAAGCGTTCTCTATAACTCAACAGTGCACGGAGCGTCGATTTGTTTGATTTTTAACTAAATAGCTTATAAAAGAAATAGAAAGCTCGGCAGCAGTGCTCTATCGAGTAAGATAACACTTGAAAATTGTAAGAAGACTTGAGAAGCGCTTCGCTATACGCGTCGTGTTTCTCCTAACGCTTCTCTCGTCTTCTTAAAATTCCCGCGTGCTCTATTCCCGCTGCCTCGTTTTCTATTTTTTCGGCAGATGTTGGCGGTCGTTTGGTGAATAGTCGCTTGATGAGGATAAGAACGGTTGCATGGTTGTGTAAACGTAGTAAAAAGGTACATGGGAACCCCGCCTTACGGTCACCCGCTTAATACGGCCACCCCGTTATTGCGGCCAGTTTTTTAGGTTCACACGAAATGCATGCCCATACATTTTTTTATAAAATATACCCGCTTAATATGGTCACCCCGTTAGTACGGCCACTTTGGGCTGTCCCTTCAGTGGCCGGATTAACGGGGTTCCACTGTATACGATATTTATCAGTCATACCAGTTCAGGCTCCTCTTGTAATCGTTTTTCCGTTTCCTCCCAGCCAATGTATGGTAATATATCAACACTTTCAGCAGCTACAAGCTCCAATACACTGGGACCATTGTTATCGTCAAATCTTTCGTTCTTTTCTCGTTTTTCAATCGCAACAAAACTAGTAAACTGTGACACAATGCAGAACTCTTTGCTTAGTGTGATAATGTAATCTTTCTTGTCACGCTTTGCAATCTGTGCGGAAAGAAAATAGACATCATTTTACTGCTAGTTAACGTACATCTTTATTTTATTGAGTACATACAAACATCGATGCAATTCAAACTAGTTAAAGCGCAAGTTATCGTACAATTTTGCTCCCATTGCTTCCTTAGAAACACCGACGCAGCCCTTACTAGTTTAACCGCTGGTTATCGTCTTTTTTAACTTCAATTGTATACATTCAAAACATATGTACTCACAATTGTTTCCTTATACATGTTAACACAGATGCGGTCAAAACTATTTTAACCGCTAGTTATCATTCATTGTTACTTCAATAGACTACATAGATACATCGATGCAATCCACACTAGTTTAACCGCTAGTTATCGTACATTGTTACTCTAATCGCCAACATAGAAACAGTACACATTAGTTTAAAACGACTAGTTATATCTCTAGAATAAGCACATAGAATGACTTGCCAGTCTACCTCATGTCTTGTGTTGTCTGGATCAAGGTTTCCTTCCTCCCAGTCTCGAATCATTGCCCTAGCAACAAGCTGATGCAGTGCCTTGCCTCTAGTGATACTCAGGTCAGACGTAGACACCATTGTCGATACTTGTCTTCCGTTTATTTCAGCCGTTAGACATGCCTTAAAGGAGATAACTTGTGTTAGATGATGATGATGATGATGACTATGATGGTGATGATGATGGTAACTATGATGGTGATGATAATGCTGATGATGGTAACTATGATGGTGATGATAATGATGATGATGATAACTATGATGCTGATGATAATGATGATGATGGTAACTATGATGGTGATGATGATGATGGTAACTATGATGGTAATGATAATGATGATGGTAACTATGATGCTGATGATAATGATGATGATGATAACTATGATGCTGATGATAATGATGATGATGATAACTATGATGCTGATGATGATGGTGACAATGCTGATGGTGGTAACTATGATGATAACGATGATGATGATAACTATGATGGTGATCATAGTGATGATAAAGAGAGTAAAGCCAGCCCATAGACTTCAAACGGTTCTTGCGTTAACTAAGCAACAATCACACATTTGTCTCCCGTCTGACGATGTTATAATCATCGAGATAAGATACCTGTGTGCAGTTGGATATTAGTCCATATACCACTAGTCTTGATCCACTGAATAACGACACGATCTCATGGGGAGCCTAAGAAAAAGAACCATTGATGAAAATACTACATTTAATGAGTAATAGTTTTCATTTCATGGATACATATATTGTATACTAATGTATATTCAGACAATCAACTACTAGATAGAATATTATATGCACTACGTACTTGAACTGGAGGCGTCGCATAGCTGTTGTGCTGTTGCCAGGTAACGGATACTGACGTCAGACCAGGCTGTCCACATTTGGAAAGTTGGTTTTTCACCTTTGATAAAAGAGATAAAATTTCAAATTGGGTGGGTCTAAGGTGTGGCTGTCACGTGGCAAAGATGAGAGAATATATGAGAATGGAAGAATGTGAATTGATAAATGGGAAAAGATGGAGGGGAATGAATAAATGGGAATGGATAAATGGGAAAAGATGGAGGGGAATGAATAAATGGGAATTGATAAATGAGAATGGACAAATGGGAATCGTTAAATGAGAGTGGATGAATGGGAATGAATGGATGAGAATTAATGAATAGCGATAGATAAATGGATGGATAAATGAAAGATAAAAGAAGCACCTTTCGTTCCCACTTTGATTTCAACTTTGAATTAAAGAATTCACAGTCCCCAGCACCAATTCGAGCTAGTGATCGCAGCAGATGACGATTACTTGTTCCACTGTAGAATAAAGAACAATTCATCAATGAATCAATCATCTCAATCATCTAACTGACTGGCTGACTAACTGACCCATCAATTGATTTATTGATTGAATCAATCAGTCAATGAGTCAGTCAGTCACTTAGTTAACAAACAAGTCAATCCATTAATCAATCAATTAATCAGTCAATCAATTGATCAATCAAATAGTCAGTCAGTCAGTCAGTCAGTCAGTCAGTCAGTCAGTCAACCGACCAAACAATCTATTATCAATCAATCAACTAATCAGTCAACCGACCGAACAATTTATTAATCAATTCATCAATCAATCAATTGATCAATCAAATAGTCAGTCAGTCAGTCAGTAAGTCATTCAACCAACCAATTAATCTTTTAATCTAATCAATCAACTAATCAGTCGATCAATCAATGAGTCAGTCAGTCAGTCAACCAACTAAATAATCAATAAACCTCCATTAATTTTTTCAGTCAAAAAGAAAAGAAAAAAAAATCATTCAATTATTTAGTCAGTCTGTCTATCTATTCAGTATCAACATTATTGATCTAGACAACTTCGACTTACCCTACACCCATTGTGAATGTTCTTGTGTTTAGTCTCTGACTACGAATGATTTCAATTGTTGTTGCCTCCTCAGTCACGTGGCCATCAGAGATAATGACTACATTCCTTGGATGGTCAGCGATTGACATGGAAGGTATTAAATACAAGGACTCTAGAGCTCTCCACAAGTCTGTGCTTCCTTTACTGGAAGATAAAGACTGAGAAGAGCAAAGTAGTTAGCACTGATATCAATACAAATAATCACATTTATCTTCACCACCGTAATCAACAACAACAACTACAACAGCAACCACGAAAAAACAGCGGCAACAACAGCAGCAACAATATCAACAACAGCAGACAAAGACTAAGAAGAGCAAAGTAGTTAGCGCTGATATCAACACAAATAATCACCATTGTTATCTTCACCACCGTAATCAACAACAACAGAAACAACGACAACAACAGCAGCAACAATAACAACAACAATAATAATAACAACAACAACAACAGAAGCAGCAACAGCAACAGCAGCAACAACAAAACAGCAGCAACAACAACAACAACAAAACAGCAGCAACAATAACAGCAACAAGAGCAGCAACAACAAGAGCAGCAACAGCAACAATAACAGCATTAATAACAGCAGCAACAGGAACAATAACAGCATCAGCAGCAACAATGACAACAACAGCAGCATCAACATCAGCAACAATAGCAGCAACAATAACAACAACAGCAGCAACAACAACAGCAACAAGAGGAGCTGCAGCAATAAAAACAACAACAGCAACAACATCATTGACACCATCTTCATTATCATCACTATTATCGTCATCACCATTATTAACAACAACAACATCATTGTCATTATTGTCATCATCATTATTATTGTCATGACAATAAGATACAATACCTGAATGAAATCAGTTGCCTGCATAACTGTATGATTGTTCTTTGGTTGGCTGTTTGGGAAAAGCTCGCAATGATCTAGATGGTAAAATGAGCCAGTTAGATAACTAGACAGACAGACAACACAGTATGAGAGACAACAAGAAAAACAGCTCTAGAGAGACAAACAACAAGAAAAAAAGATCGACAGATCGACAGACAGAAAGATAGATAAGACCTTTTTTCTGAATACAAGAAATACCATAAGCACAAGATTTCTTTACTTGGAAGTCGTCATAAAATATACGTGAAAAGACAACAGACAACAATAGACAACAATAACAGACAGACAGACAGACAGACAGACAGACAGACAGACAGACAGACGGACGGACAGACAGACAGTGGACAAAAGAGAACTTACAGCTTCCAAAAACTGTGATGTTAAAGAGCCAGTTGTCAGGCATGAAGGTCAAACACATTAGCAGAATCTTCTTGGCTTCTTGAAAACATGAGCCCTGAAAAAATGGGATTGTTGAAGAACGACTCATGAACATAATGCATGTGTTATTTCAGCCAGAAACTGCAGGATTAGACAATATATGCAAAATAACAAGACAATTCAACTATTCTAACACTGACATGAACATACCCAGGAACCCTGTTAATCCGGCCACCAAAGGGACAGCCCAAAGTGGCCGTATTTACAGGGTGGCCGTTAATGTGGGCATGCATTTCGTCAGGACCTAAAAAAACTGCAATAACGGGGTGGCTGTATTAAGTGGGTGGCATTAAATGCATGCATTATATCAACCAAAACTGCAGTATTTAAAAACCTTTGCAAAAACGACATGCAATTGAACTATTCTGTAAAGTGAAATTATTGTTTATATCTTAATTATACCTCCATGGAGTTGGATGCATCAAGAAACAACAAGACTTCAACTTGTTGACAGATTTCTGACTCAAATTCAGGGTAAAACACCAGCATACCAGCCTGGAGAAATAACAATTTTATCTCTCAATAATTTATAATGATAGTAATATTGATGGTGATTGATGGTGATTATGATGGTGATTGTGATGACGACAGTGTTGTACATAGTGATGATGATGGTGATGTTGATGATGACGACAGTAATGTTGATAGTGATAGTGATGGTGATAGTGATGGTGATAGTGATGTTGATAGTGATGATGATGGTGATTACGATAGTGATGTACTAATAATTATAGTGATGTAGTAATGATGATGTTGATGATGAATTTGAAGTTGATGATAACAGTCAACGATGATGATGATTCCGCAGATGATGATTAGGGTGATGATGAAAATGTTGTTGATGATAATGGTGATTACTCTAGTCTGAGGATGATGATGATGATGATACAAATGATTAAGATGATGGCGATGACCATGATCGATGATGGCAACACACACTAATACTGGTTATGATCATAATAGATCTTTATATTTTCAGTATATATAATTCAATATATTTATATAATTGTCATACGTTTTTTACACGAGCCTCTGGCTCGGATGTAAGGGCGACCTTATCCCACGTTATGACTTTAATAATTTGATTGATTGAATAATGATGCTACCTATTTTGATTGTGACAATGATGATCACTCATAATAACAAAACCAATTAATGATAACTACTACAAGACTGTACCTCACTATCATGTCTTGTGTCATGACTCTCTACCCACATCCTAGGTACATGAATTTCAGCCAGCTCCACAGTGAGTTGAAAACCATCTCCTATCACATGACCTGCCGCCATCTCTACTACAGCCTTGGTGGCAGTACGCTGATTGGATGAAAATATATATCAGCTTTTCTCATAGTATAAACAAATTGTTTACAAAATAAATACTTAAAGGCATTTCAGTTTTGAATAAAATTGATGTCTTTTTTAAGGATTAAAAAAATACTATAATCATAATCATAACTATTAAAATTTCCATCAGAATTGTTTGAGATGTGTCTGTCTTGTAGATGACTCTGACTTGTAGAGGTGTCTGTCTTGTAGATGACTCTGTCTTGTAGAGGTGTGCCTTATAGAGGTGTCTGTCTTATAGAGGTGTTTGTCTTGTAGAGGTGTCTGCCTTGTAGAGGTGTCTGCCTTGTAGAGGTGTCTGTCTTGTAGAGGTGTCTGTCTTGTAGAGGTGTCTGTCTTGTAGAGGTGTCTGCCTTGTAGAGATGTCTGTCTTATAGAGGTGTGCCTTATAGGGTTGTCTGTCTTGTAGAGGTGTTTGTCTTGTAAAGGTATCTGTCTTGTAGAGGTGTCTGTCTTATATAGGTTCTGTCTTGTAGAGATATGTGTCTTATATAGCTGTCTGTCTTGTAGGTATCTGTCTTAAGAAGCGTCTGTCTTGTGGAGGCTGGTTGTCTGTCTTATAGAGGTGTTGGTCTTGTAGAGGTGTCTGTCTTATAAAGCTGTCTGTTTTGTAGGTGTCTACTTTATAGAGGTGTATGCCTTGTATATATGTTACTCTGTTACCTTGATTAAGATAGGGTGTGTCAATGACTTAATGGCTCTGATTTCAAATGGCATCTCCATGGAAACCTGAATCGTTGTATTACTACAAAAATAAATATTGTTAATGTAATAATAGATCAATATAGTTAGTGATCATTACAGCATAACGCGCCTTACTGTGGCCACCCAATTAAAGTTTTGTACAAGTTAGCTTAGAGTTCAAACGTTTCTCTTTTCAAATTGTTTGCTACACCTTTTCAAATTTAAACATCCTGGGAGGTTTTTCAGCCACTTATAAACTTCACTCTTGTCTTCGCTTTGAACATTTCAAAGTGTTAATTGTTTGTCACTCAACTTGTCTTTTATATTAAGGTCAAATTCTTGCTTTCTGATTGGTTAACTTGTACAAAACTTTAATTAGGTGGCCATGGTAAGGTGCGTTGCTCTGTAAGAATATATTGTTACCTTTCTTCTTCAACTTTGATAGTGTCTACTTCACTCTGCAATATCAATGAGATCATTGGTGATTTGATCTTCTCAAATTCATGAATAATTAATGTCAGAGCAGAATACAATAATTAGTAAATCACTGCCATGCACTCTACCAGTCAACTACTCGTCATCTAGTGTACTTTGTCAAGCTAACATACCTGTATTTCATAATCAAGAGCTTGACTCTGTTGCCATGGGGCTACAGTCCCAGGCAATTTAAAGCAGATACTTTCTCCTTCAACATTAAGTTCAGCTACATATGTTATCTTGATTAAAACACTGGCATTGGGTGGAAGGTTGCCGACACTCACAGTGAAGACATCCTTAATTAACAAAAAAAATAAGAAATCAAATTTTCATAAAAGGCGTGTGCTTTTAACTGATAGTTATTGTATATTTTACTTCAATTGTTTCTTTAGAACACCGACTTAGTCCATACTACCGGTACTCACTAGTTTAACTGCTAGTAATGGTATATTTGTACTCAAATTGTTTCTTTAGAAACATCGACACAGTCCACACTAGTTTAACTGCTAGTAATGGTATATTTGTACTCAAATTGTTTCTTTAGAAACATCGACACAGTCCACACTAGTTTAACTGCTAGTAATGGTATATTTGTACTCAAATTGTTTCTTTAGAAACATCGACACAGTCCACACTAGTTTAACTGCTAGTAATGGTATATTTGTACTCAAATTGTTTCTTTAGAAACATCGACATAGTGCACACCAATTTAACTACTTATTATCATACATTTTACTTCTGAATTGATCAATTGTTTCCTAAGAAACACCAACACAGTCCACACTAGTGTAGCCTCCAGTTATCATACATATTATCTCAATACTATTTCTTAGAAACACTGATATGCAGCCAATATTGATGTGACCACTAGCTGTTATACAATTTATTTAAATAAAAAAGTGGAATGAATATGTTGAGTAAGAAAACTGAGTAAGATTTATCTTACAGGAGTTTCTTCATCCATCAAGTAGGCCCCATGTCCCTGGCTGATGGCTTCACGGTATTCCTTGTGCGCTTGTTCTTTCTCCTTTACTTCACCAACAATGTGTTTACCATTGATGAATGCCTCAAAACCACACACTTATGACAAAGAAAACAATGTTATTCTCATGCTGATGAATGGTATATTATTGTTAATTATTCATTGGATGATAATGATGATAATGCTGATGTTAATTATGATGTTGATGATGATAATGATGATGATGATGGTCATGATGATAATAATTATGATGATGATAATAATAACAGGCGCTGATGGTAATGGTGAGTCAGCAATGATGATGATGACAACAATAATGATGGTGATTATGATGATGAGGAGGAATATGATGGTGATGATGATAAATATAATAATGATGATAATGATAATGATAATGATGATAATAATGGTAATAATTATAATCATGATGATGATGAATATAATGATGATGATAATGTTGATGATGATGATGTTGATAATGATAATGATGATGATAATGATGATAATAATGGTAATAATGATAATCATGATGATGAATATAATGATGATGATAATGTTGATGATGATGTTGATAATGATAATGATGATGATGATAATGATGATGATGATGATGATAATAATGGTGATAAAGATGATGGTGTACAATCAATTGCGTACAGACCTGCTGCCATGTCATCCAGTGGGAAAACAAACTTGGCTTCAATAGGAACAGGACTGTTGTTCTTGTAAGACTGTAAAACAACAACCTATGCAACAAACAAATCAGAAAAACATGAATAAACAAAATGAACTAACAATGCATTTATTCATTCATCCATCCATCCATTTATCTGTACATTCATCAAATTAGTCATTCGTCCACACATTCATTCATTTATTCATCCATCCATCCATCCATCCATCAATCCATCCATCCATCCATCCATCCATGCATTCATTTATTACCTGAGCTACAAGATCCAGTAGTTTAGCTCTAATATGCACTGCTTGAAGAGGAATTGGTTTGTCACCAGTCCCTTTGAGCCCTGCAGTAACCTTGGATAGGGGGTCAGTTACTGACGTAACATCAGAGAGATCAATATTGGGGCCTCCTATAAAAAATATATTATCATAATAAATAAAAATAAACAATCCATTGTAAAACTATGTTTCTTTATGACAGATTAATAAACATTTATTAACAAAAGGTAACTTAATTAGGTGAATATTACAGCATGACGCGTCTTACCGTGGCCACCCAATTAAAGTTTTGTACAAGTTAGCTTAGCGTTCAAAAGTTTCTCTTGTCAAATAATTTCCTATACCTTTTCAAATTTAAACATCCTGGGAGGTTTTTCAGACGCTTATAAACTTCACTCTTGTCTTCGTTTTGAACATTTCAAAGTGTTTACCGTTTACACTCGGCGGTGTCTTTTATATTAAGGTCAAATTCTCGCTTTCTCAATTGGTTAACTTGTACAAAACTTTAATAAGGAAGCCGCGGTATTTAGGTGCGTTATGCTGTAAGAAATAACTGAGACAAAGTTATAATTAACCAATATTAATGAGCATGAGAAGAGTTTATCATTATCATCACCACCATTATTACCATCCTTATCAACATAATCATTACAGTCACTGCTTTCTTCACTGTCATTGAAAATTGTTGATCATCAATAGATCGATATCACCACCAGCATCATCATTATTATCACTACTATCACCATTATCGTCATCATTTAATGGTTCTTATCATGACGATACTGTTGTAAAATCAACCAAAGTGTTTACCATTATCTAGTTGGGGCTACATTTCATCTCTAGTTTTATCAATAGAAATCACCACCAACATTATCATTATTATCACTACTATCAACATTATCGTCATTTATTATAATGGTTCTTATCATGACGATACTGTTGTAAAATCATTGCCAAAGTGTTTACCATTATCTAGTTGGGGCTACATTTCATCTCTAGTTTCATCAATAGAAATCACCACCAACATTATCATTATTATCACTACTATCAACATTATCGTCATTTATTATAATGGTTCTTATCATGAAGATACTGTTGTAAAATCAACCAAAGTGTTTACCATT